>JAJTWR010000182.1:1467500-1877500 GCA_021613335.1 Whitmania pigra | reverse complement strand
AGATGGTTAGGTGATGTCATGAGTCTTTAACTGTTCGTGAAGAAAGATTGGCCACGCAAGCAATGTCAAATGATCATCATCATCGTCGTCATCATCATCAAATTCTAAACTTTCACCGTCATCATCGCCATTGTCATCATCATCATCATCATCATCATCGTTGTGATGTCTTCTGAGAGGTCACTGAAAAATATTAATTACGAGGTTTATTAAGAAATGATGACTGCATGTAGAATGATGATGATGATGATGATGATGACAATGATGATGACAACGATGATGACGACGACAACGACGTCAGAAGAACCGTCACATGACCAGGCATGAATTTTCAACATGACATTCTGCAGATCCCGCAGGATAAAAATTCTTTGACAAACTCAAACAAACATTTAAACATTGGTTAATACCGAGTATTATAACTTGACATTGTAACATTAACAACAATAACAATTAAATTAATATTTGTTAGTATGTTCATTATTGCTGTTTTTGTTATTATATTGTTATTATTGTTGTAAATGATCTATTGTTAATATTAATGTTTTTTAACAGTCAATTTTAAAGGATCAAAAATCTGGCGTACAAGGATGAGTGCTGCTCGTGAAATTAGGTTAATATCGCTTTCTTACTTTCCTTCGTAATAAATATTAATTTATGTTTTTTTTAATTATTATTATTACTATTATTATTATTATTATTTTTTATTATTATTATTATTATTATTATTATTATTATTATTAGTATTATTATTATTATTATTATTATTATTATTATTATTATTATTGTTATTATTATTATTATTATTATTATTTTATTATTATTATTATTATCCCCCACGTGAGAACTGTTTCCGTAGCTGTCCTGTGACAAATTGTCCTAGCACCTCATTACTTTATAAATATATTACATAATTACATAATTATTAATTTTTGATGTCATCATGATATTGACATCGTAAAGCATAAGGCGTACAAAGCAAATGATCTTGTTTGCAGAAATGTCGCTCGATTACAAAGCATTTTACATGACTCTGATTTTTGAACCTTGCACAAGTTTTTTAATCTCCTTTCAAGAGTTTCAAGAGTTTGACAAGTGCTCGACAACTTGCTTCTATGGAGCACGTGCGGATCAAAGGAATAATCATCGCTTTATGGTTATCATCGTCCTATCGTCATCATCACCATCATTATCGTCGTCGTAGTCATCAGCATCATCATCGTCGTCGTTATTCTTATCATCATTATCATTATTATCAGACCATCATCATCATCATCATCATCATCCTCACCGTGTCGACTCCTAAGCCACGGGCCTATATGATATTTCAATATTATAATATTATAGAAAAGCAAAAACGGTAATTATTATAATAATTTAATATTTTAAAACCTTCCCCGGTCAAAGCAACCACAACATCTTCACCATTCAAACATTTTCACCGATACCATCACCACAATATCACAAACACATCACCAAAGAGAAATCATCTGGTTAGGAAGATCTCAGAGCAGCACAATCCAAATGGGAAAATCCTTCGACGAAGACCTCGGTACGAAGTTAGGAAAGATTTTTCGTTATTTAAAAAAAAAAATTATTTAAAAAAATATGATTCACTTCGGAAAAATTCCATCTTCATTTTCCATGGTTTCCACAAAAATTCCGAAAAAAAAGATGAAAATTGAGATCTCAAATACTTCTCACCGGTGGAGAATCATAAAATTCTTGATCATCGTCATCATCAACGTCATCATTACGATTACCTGTTGCACAGACATCATCATCATCATCATCTTCATCATTGCCAATTGCATCATTACCATTACCAGTTGCACAGTCATCATCGTCATCATCATCACTATCATCATTGGCAGAAGCATCAAAACACATTATCAACATCGCCATTATCATTCATCGTTGATGTGAAATCTCCAAATTGCAACAGGGCAGATTTGATCGCGCAAACCAGAAACTGATAACTTTATCTCATAATTTCATCATTATTTTCACCATCATTTGCGTCATCAGCATTAGCATCATCAACATCATCAACATCATCATCGTCGCCGTCGTCGTCATCATCATCAGCATCATCAGCATCATCATCATCATCATCAATGGCTTAAAAACAGACCACTAAAAAAGTTTCTCATGTAACAAGTCTTGGATGTAAGAGGTTGAAATGATTGAAACAAAATTTTAATCCTGTGATCAAAATCATAAATGATAGTTTATTATTATTATTATTATTACTATTATTATTATCGCAGTTAATAAAGTCATAGTACTAACATGTAGCATCAATAAAATTAATAATAGTTTTTTATCGAGTAGTTACATTAAAAATGTTAATTTATTACTGAGCACTAGCGAGTAATACTATAGCAATGAATACATGAATACATTATCATGGAATTCCTTTCCAGACGAATTTCCTATCGCAAATCATAAACAAATTTCATCCATGTCTTCCTGATAAGAGAGAGTTAATGTTACAGTAATAACTTTACATCTGACGTCACATGATTAATTACCTTGTTAATATTCATTAGTGTTAATTAATATTATTATTATTAGTAACAATGTGGTTAACGGTTGATTTGCATGAAAGACGAAAGATTTCATAAACCAGAATATGAAAATAAGCAGACATTAATTATTAACTAGGTCAGACATTAACTATTAACTAGATCAGATCAAGGTCATCATGATGTCCACTTAGCAACAAAGTCGTCCAATTAAATCTGGATGACGATGATCATGATGACGATCTCGATCATGATGATGATGATGATGTCAGCAATGTGACGACGGTTACGATGATCATGGTAATGGTTACGTAAGCCTCAGGCGTAAAATAGAACTAACAAATATGAACGCATAAAAATTTAATAAACATGATCTTATTTACAATATGACTCCCCTAAATAATTATTTTAAGGTAATATTACAACCAATAATTATTATTACTAACAGTTACATTTCATCCTTATTAATGTCCTTATTTTAAATCGCTTCTTCAAACATGCTATAGATTTTCTTAGGCAGTTCAAAAAAACCTTCATTAATCCTTGAACAATTGTACAAGTGGGGTGTCAAAGTTAAGATTCGAACCCAGAACCTTTGAGTTCGAGAGTGCAAGATGAAGATGTACGACCAAACTTATCCTCAGCTCCTTAAGGTAAAGAGCCACTCATAATAACTCCTCCAAATTATCAATTAAAATTAGCATATGATTTGCATATTTGCATAACAAATATACTTTTAATCCAATCACCTGCACGTGCATAAATATAGACATTAAAAAAAATTAAAGAATTTGAATGCTTTGGTGTCACTAAAAACATGAGGGCATTAAGTTTGAACAATAGCTGTATTTTTATTATTTGAATTGTTGTTATTTTAACTTCTAATAATATTATTCTATATAGATTCCATATCTTGTACACTCACTCTTCAATCTTCTGTATTAATATTTGATATTATTTGTGTTGCTATTATTATTATTTGTTACTATTTGGATTGTTATAATTATTATTAATTGTTGTTAATTTAATTTTAATCATGAATATTCCTGTGATTATAATGTAGAACGTCATTAATGTTGACATTGCAAAGTCCTGCTGAATCGATTCAAATGTTTCACAAAGGGCAGTCCTAACAAATGTTATAAAACATTTCTGAAATTCTTTTACAATGAATATTATATAATGTTATCAATGCAACCCATCTTATCTGTTAGTAATAATTTACATGGTGATTGTTATCATTACTTGCTGGTGTTAAACATTTATGAATGCATCTACAATGACATTGTAATGGAATATTGACATCATATATGTTATAGTAACAGTTAGTAATACTGTAATGGAAATACAATAATAATATTATTATGTAACTTTTTGTTTATATATTAATAGTAATAATAATATTGATGTAGTAGTAGTAATAACAATAATAATAGTAATAATAATAATTATGTAATAATAATAATAATAATAATAACAATAAAAATAATAATAACAATAAAAATAATAATAACAATAAAAATAATAATAAAATGTTACAAATGAGTTAATATATTTCAATCATAATTTAATAATTATTCATCGCATTATTCATTCCATTGCTGATAAGTCTCAACAGCTTTGCAATAGCATCGTGGTAAAACATCATAAAAAAGCAGACGATTCTCAAGCTGATTACAAAACATAAGTTGAGTGCAAGTTGAGATCATAAGAAATTCATACATCCACATTCAATTAGGTGGAGGTGCAATTTAGGAATTCTAAATTTAAAATAATTTATTTGAAGTCAGTGCACCTCAGTATTTTTTAATTTAATAAAAAAGCTTTATGCATGTTTTTCAGAGTATGTTTTTACAAATATGACTCGTTATCAAATATAATGACATAGAATAAATTATATATTTAAGTAACAAAATTATATATACACTCTGATCAATTTAACCTATTTTATTATTTATATTTATAACATTTAAGTTCAGTAACTTTCCAACATAATTACTAAGTAGTTATTTATATGAAAATTAACATATCATGCCACCAAGGTAAACTTGAATGACAGACGTTTAAAATAAATATTTGAATAATATCAAATAAATGATTAAAAATAAATAAAAAATTTATTCCAAGTAAATGAACAAACAAGACTTAAATGAAACAAACCTTCACTCTAATCGTTTAAGTTAGAACTAACACTACAACTCGAAATCTGAAATCCTTCCACAGAAATTAATAAAATACAAAAATATTTTTAAGCAACACTTTTAAGTTTTTCTCATTATTACGTTATATTATGCTGTATTTCAGAGCAATGTAGCTTTTCCTCCTTTTTCTGAATGTCGAAAACTGGAAGCAAAGGTTCTCGCGAAACAAGTGGAACTCAACAGCTGAAAGTGAAAAGTGGCTGCAGATAAACTTATGAGCCTTTAAACTTGGTGCACCTAATGTCCGCACGACACCAAATATAAATGTTTTGTGCATTACAAAATAAATGCTTTTAATAATTAAATGCCTTAACTTAAATATCAGATTATAATCTACTTAATTTATAAAATTCTAACAAAATATTTTTAAAAAATCGAAAAAAGTGTTTTGAGAAGATTTCTTCATCTAATGGTAAAACGTTTTAAGTTTATGAAAGAAATAATAAACATTTTAAAATTATGCTAAAGTCATTATCATTATTAATCATTAAAATCGTTTAACATGTCCAGCTCATATTCGTGTTAAATGGAACAGAAGTTATTATTTCATTACTTTATTTAATTTGGTTCGACTTTCTCCGTAGTAGGATACTGGGATATGATGTTGAACAGTTTGTTTGTAGTTTTAATAGGCAAACTCTAAAATATACGCATTTAAGAAGCAAAGAAATAATGTGTTTCACAATAAAAAGGATATCTGGGAACAAACACGAGCTTAGGGGAAGGTGGGCCAAGACGGAATACCTAAGAGAGATCCTTTACTATACCCACAATTTCATTCGCAAAATTACAAATTTGCTTGAAAACAACACTTTGGTTGAGGAACAAAATGACGGTAACAGGATTTAAAAAACTATCTTTAATTACTTTAATTAAAGCTTCGAAAAAGACTCTAAATTTACCATTTTGTCCCAGACCCCTACAACTTATTACAACATTAGAAGACTGCAGAAAATGTGATGTTAAATTCTTAACTCTTTAGATTTAGTTTTTTTAATGGAATTTATTCGTTCAACATTCAATTAATTTTAAATTAATCGCCAGAGCATAACATAAATCATGGCCCTGCATTTCAATTTAATTTCAAAACACAACTACGGGGTTATCAGAAGACATTTTTAAAGATAAATTTTTGACAAATTGAATATTGATGCGCCTCAAAACATTGTATTGATTTAATTAAAGTGCGCCAGCAAAATTGATTAATTTGCCGAAATGACACCATTAGAGCAGAAGTTTAATATTATTTCTAGCATCCGTGTTTCCGTGAAAATAAAACATGTTCGAGGTGTTGGTAATTATCACAATAGTCAAAATATCAGGATGCGTTTAAGATGGCAGGTCTGTTGTAATGCAATACATGATGCATTGAATTAACTCGAATTTTAGGCTATGACAACAATCAAGCAAGAAGCGAGAACTGCTGTCAGAACTGTTGAAGACGAACTTCGGGTTTGTCTGTCCAAAAATGAATTTCTTGGGTCCTCACAAACAAATTGTTGATAAATTTATGTTTTTACTCAGATATTCGATTCGTGGAAACTACCTGATCGTAAGGAACATTACCAAGGAATGGGTTGGCCCCATCCAGTGTTCCAATGGCACTTCCGCCGAAATACGCTTCGACAGAGGTGATAAAACTTATTGATTTTTGGGGAATCTTACGACCCAAAATTTGTATTAGTATATAATTATATTAGGGTCAGATCAAATCAGCTCCGTAAACCACTCCCATAGAAGCAACCCAAGAACATTTTAAATGTTTACACAACGAACAGTAATCCAAATAATGAGGAAATACAAAATGTTAGTTGTAATATTTTGTAAGGTAACGCCTATTTTATGCAAGGGCGACCAACTCTTCAAATTTTAGTGACACAACTAACTCACACGCGTCACAACTATTGCCATAATAGACAGAGCAATAATATTTGATAGATTTGTTTTCCAAAATTGATTGAGTTTATTTGATCTGACCCAACAACATGTTTGCACATCTGCTCATTAATCTGATTAGACATTACAGCCGCTGGTAGGAAGGACAAACTGGGATGGATGACGGTCACAGTGTGCACATTACTGGGGTACCTTGGATCTCTGTAAAACCACAAGGTTTCGGCATCAGGACCCACTCCCACAAGATGCATGAACATTGGTGTGCGCACTTTTTGCAAATAGATGGGTACAAATGCTTGATTGGACATTGTGCGTCAGCTGTATCTGATTGTTTAATATTTTACTCAATGCTTTTATCTTGATACATAGATTTAGTTCCTCTAAAACTCTGAAATTGTTTTAATTTTGATCAAGTGATTGGTACAACAAAGTCTCGACGCAACCTGATTCTCGATTTTCTAGGAAAAGTTTTTCTGAATTTGTTTGAAAAAAAGCATTATTCTCTATATTACTAACTCACTATTGGTGATTTGCATCTGCAAACGCCTTGGTTTGGCTGCAAAAAGTTAGAAAATGCATTTGAATTTGATCGGAGAGTTGGATGTTGAAAACCTAATTTTGAAAGATTGTTGAGTAATTCAATTCTCGATTGACAGATTCTGATTGAGACTCAAAGCCAAATTATTGTTATCATTTTTCCTTGAGTTGTCAACCATTTTGGAATAAATATTTACCTCTTCAACGCGATAAAAACTTAAATAAAATGCGACAATACATCAGAAGCAACAAGCAACTGTGGGTGCATTCCTATCAGCTCGAGTATCGATGCAAGCAAAACCCAAGCCACAAGAAAACTGTTGACATGATGCACGTATTTACAAATCTGTAATAACATCCCGTAATTGTCACACACTCACGTCAAAACAATTTCTACAAAAGATCTCACGTGCTACAAAAGTCTCAATTGAATCGTTAATGAAATAAGGATAAAACCTCATCTGTATCAACGCAAACATGAAGTAAAATATCAGCTAATCTATGATTTGGTGTTCAGCTGACAACTTTTTCAGGCCTGGTAGCCTTATGGGTAAAATGGTTTGTCATTGTCATCATGATTATCCTCTTGATATTAATGTAACAATAACAATTTAATTTACAATTCCTGTAATGATGGTGAAAACGACTTTAATGATTCTATCTTTGCTGGCCAGTACTTATCAATGCTTATCCAGCACAGTTATAGTCCTGCCTGTTCTCTGCAAGGAAAAATAGGGCCCTTTTTAAAAAGGTACAATTTGATAAACAACTTGTAAGATTATTAACAAAAACAGAAGTTGATTTAAGGTTTAATAAATGATTTAAGGCACACGAGGCAGGCAGAATCGCTTAATGGTCAACAAATATTTAGCATTCGTGGCCGCAGAAAGCTTATTTGATGTTCGAAGCAACATCTGCAAAGTTTATTAAATTACTCACAATGCTAGTACAATGTTTCATATAATAATACAATAAAATTGAAATACTTTATGTAATAAATAAATAAAATTGAAATACTTCATATAATAAATAAATAAAATTGAAATACTTCATATAATAAATAAATAAAATTGAAAAACTTCATATAATAAATAAATAAAATTGAAATACTTCAGCTGTTTGAAATGTTGCTTCTCGAAGTTTGTTTCTGGAGGTTCGCATTCGTACGAGGCGGATGTTAAAGCTGGAAGGAAGGTAATAAAAGTTCATTTCAAGATCACATGAGTCACGGTTTGATATGCTTCAACACAATGTATATTTGCTTTTAATAAATTATTAATTGTCACTATTATTTATTATCTATTGTTATTATCTCACCGAAGACCATTTACCATTTGTTAAACAAATTTTGATTATCACTACATTGGTATGAATTGTACGATGCATTTAACCGAGGCATTTAAATGAATGACCTGATACTTCAAAAATTAATCAACTGCTGAAAAACTCATAAATTAGAAACAAAAAGTTCCAAATGCTCACAGTTTTCAGAGAACACAGGGTTTGTGAGGAGGTAATTTAGCACTGGTGGACTCCTGTCGAAGGGACACTGAAATGCGTTGAAAAGATGTTATAATAGATTCAACTTCTTTAGTTAACATATTTACATATTAAGATAGATTGATTTTCTTCAACTAACATATTTACATATTAGATTGAACTTCTCCAATTAACATATTTACAAATTAAAATAGATTGAACTTCTTCAATTAACATATTTACAAAACATCACAATGAAGTCCTAGTAAATGTAAATGCTGAAAGAAACACTGTTCTGGTGAATGAATGATGAACGAATGATGATGAACAACACCAAATCTAAAAAAGATGCAAAAACGTGTGCCAGAGTTTAATGAAACATCAAAAGGTTATGAAATATTGTGATATTCAGAAGTTCTGATAAGCAATTATTTATTAACTAAGAGATTGTGACTCGTCTCATCAACTTCAAGCATCTAAAGTGGAGTAATTAATATTCATGATATGATATGTCAATAGTAGAGTAATTAATATTCCTGATATGATATGTCGATAGTGAAGTAATTAATATTCATGATATGTCAAAAATAACCTCAATCTGCTTCCATGCCATGAACTCATCAACGACCTTTGTGATCTCCCACATTTTCTGTGACAAGGAAGAAGTTGATAACAATCACAATCATAACAAAACAATAATTATTATTATTGTATTTTAATAACTACAACATCAACAATAATAATGATGATGATGATGATGATGATTGTCATATCAATAACAGGAGTAATGTTATTATGGTTAAGTAGTTGTCCGTAGATATGCCACTTGATGCAAAACAATAGTATTTATAAAGACAAGGATTGACTGATAAAGCTTAATAAATTAATTAATGGTTACATAATAAACATAACCGACTAGAAATAATAGTAGAAAATAAAAGTTAACTAAATAATCCCGAGGAAGCAAACAAAATCTTTTACGTGTCACCAACCTTAAAGTTAACGTGACCATTGGACGTCCTGTTAAGAAAAGATGTGTTGGGTTCGTTAGACTTTCATCGGGGTTTAATCACAACTAATTTTTCTTATTAATATAAATTTAATCATAACTAACTTGTTTTTATTAATACGGATTTAATCAAAACGAAAATTAGACTCCAATTTGGATTTAATCATGACTTAAATCATCAGTAATGACCACAAATTACTACAACACCAATAATTACAATTTAGTACAAGCTTTAATAATAATTTTAATACAATGACCCTAATAATGCACATGCAATGATAATAGTATTAACCTTAATCATTAGAATTATATCAATGCCTTCTTAAGACATTTAACAATTTAATAAGGAATAAATAAGAATAACTTTAAGTATTATCAGTATTACATTAATGTCTTTTGAAAACATTTAAAATCTAATAACAAATTGAATTAATTAAAAAATAACAAACCTGTCAGGAAGGGTTTTGCTTTCATTTAGCATGTAAATGTCTTTTAATAGCACGCTGAAGAATGGCACCACAATCTGCAATTACAAATCAATCCTCGTCATCATCATCATCATCATCAACAACATCAACCTGAAAATGTGCAATAATCAAATTCAAATCAATATTAGGGCCTGAAACAACAACACATCAAAAAAGTTGGCAGTGATGGCAGCAACAGACATCATCCTTCACCACCCACCCTCTCCCGGTCTTCCGAGGCCCCCTCCGATCTCCACAGGGCTGCTTTTAGGGACGACCTGTAGTTGTTGAAGTTTCCACAGGGATTGGAGAGATGCTATGGTGTTGCATAAATTTGCATAAATCAATTAATTAATTAATACTCATCACGATTAGCTGGAGTTATTCAAGTGTTTATTAAAATATATCAATAATAATGTTTATTAAAAGACAATAATAATTAAAATTAAATTAATTAAAAATCAATAATAATATTATTAACCTCTAGAATTTCAAACTTTTCTCTGTTGACTTTGGCCCACTGTAACAAACAAAACAACTTTGTTGATATCCAACAAATGGATTACATTCCTACCACCACCTGCATTGATATCATAATCACCGTCATCATAATCATCATCATCATCACGCCTTACTGGGAAGCACACTGTAAGTTCACAAAAACTTCAAGACTTAACCTCATCAACACTGATAGATTGAGTACAAATAATTCAGTAGCAACATTGTATCAACCCATCATCATCACCAGTACTAGCAGAATAATTCATGAGATCAATGACACAACAGTTACTCAGTGCTTGTGAGCAACAAAGTGAGTACATTGAACTTATTTACAGTCTGATGACAATGATGACTGATGATGACAATGTTATGCAAATTTACTAAAACATCCAGGCATCTCAGGTACTTTGCAGTAATTACTCGACTAAAGAGATGATTTAATCACATCACAAAAACATCAAAACAAGGCATCATCATCATCATCACAATTATCATCATAATAACAATCATCATTATCACAACAATGCTTCATGATGATGATGATGATAATAATAATAACAATAATAATAATCATCATCATCATCATCTCCTTACAGTCTTTTTGAGCCTCTGTATGCTGGGCATGTTGAGACCACCCACGATGGCCATGAGCGAGTTGAAGTTGCCGATGTTTATGCATTCCTTGGCCACGTCCACGAAGTACTCGATCATCCTCACCCTGTTCTTCTTCTTCAGGTGCTGATGGTGGCAAATTAACATAAGTCATTATAATAATGTATGTGAAGGAATAATGACCACGATGGATGTAAATAAGTGTTTGATGCACAACAATTTATTCAAGGCTGCTAATGGTGATGACAATGATTTTAATATTAATAATGATAATACTACTAACTAAACATTTCAACAGAATTATTTAAGTCCCATAATAATAATACTACTACTACTACTACTACTACTACTAATAATAATAATAATAATAATAATAATATTAAATCTGTAAAAAATGTACAAGGACAATGGCAGTAATATGTCAGTATTAGTAAAACAATGGAAGCCTTGTTGAAGTTACTCAACAAAAGCAGAGCTATGCATCATCATCACCATCATCATCATCATCATCATCATCATCATCATCATCATCATCATCATCATCATCATCATCATCATCATCATCATCATCATCATCATCATCATCATCATCATCATCATCATCATCGGAGCAACAAAGCCAATAAAAGCAGTGGCTTTTGTCTTCAAATTTTAGAACGATTTAAATAAATTTAAACGAACGAATTGAATTTAAATAAAAACGAAAATGTAAAAAAATAGGATTTAAACTTAAAACTCTTGAAACGATGTTTTCCTCGGGGTAGTGACTCACCATGCAGATCTCCGTGGCAACGAAATAACTCAATCTGTTGTACCACTGGACGTACGAGTCTATGTTGGTGAGCTTCTTCAGGCTGTGTGGAGGTGGCTATGACAACAATAATGTTAGTATTAATAATAATAATAATAATAATAATAATGATAATAATAAAAATAATAATAATAATAATGAGGATAATAATAATAATAATAATGATGATGATGATAATAATAATGTCATCACAATTCTTGTTATTGTTTTAAATAAACGTAACAAACATAATCAGCAGTATAAAGGATCAAACTCTATTATTACTATGTAATGCTAAAGACAGATACATTTTATGATACTTGTCGTTGACAAGTTAAATTAAAAACTTTTATTAGGTCACGAATCCCCTTTTGAGAATCAATCGGAAAATCCATCTCACCGATTGGACGCTGTAATCTTGAATGAATTCTTCTGGTCCAATCATGCTCAACCTCTCCAACTCAATGTGGGTCAACTGGTGACCCAAAATCAATGGATCTGGACATGTTTCTGTGATATCGGTCTGTCGATAAGAGAATTCTCGTAAACATATTTTATCAAGAGGATTTGAATAAGCATCTTTTATCAAGAGGATTCAGCAACTGAGAAAACTTTGCTTATGTCGAGACTGATTGTCTTAAAACCGATTTGCCATGGTATGTGGTGTATTGATTATTCAAATTATATTCAGATTATACCAATAAATGCATATTGACCAAAAAATGAATATTTCTGAAAATTACATTTAAATTTAAATTCATAGGAATAAATTCCCATGGTAAAAAAGAGATATTCTCAAATTGTTCCACAAAATTTTGAACTAAAACATTTTATGATAAAAAAAAAATTGCAGCAGCTAAAAGATGGAAAATATTGGCAATAGACAAAAATAACTGCCATCCATTATGACCAAAGATCAAGACAACAACATAATTAGTTAGAACCACGTTAACTTTGTTGACTTTCATCGAAAACATAGAAACAGAAAAATAAAACATTAAAACATATTTCTGAACATCGAGGATGAAATTATAAATTAATTATTAATTATTCTACGAGCACTAAAAGAACCGAAACAAACAAAACAAAGTCGGGAGCCTACATTACTAACGGTCTGCAAATAGTTGTTCGTTCGGTTCGACACCTCCGCGTTTATTTTCTCCAGCAGATCCTCATATTTCGTCAGTGCTTGAAGCTGATTGGTCGAAAGGAATTAATATTCATGAAATGTAAGTTACTACTTACATTAGCAAAACATTCCTGTAAAGCACACTGTTATTAGAACCATCTAAATCATCTCCCATTAAGAAGCATGTGCTCACTCATCTGGTTCCTAACGAAAGATGAATGCTTTTTCATTGAATGGCATCACCTATCATCAATTCAACCAGATTCTGAATCCTTGCCAATGGTGCTGATTGGCTAACTAATATATGTTTTAACAATCCAGGCCCATTAGCATCCAATGCAATGTAAAGCAAAAAGCAATGCCACAAACGTTGTCACAGCCAATTCATCTGAGATATGTATTCCTACTTCTATGGATACTAATGGATAATTGCCACCAACATTAATTAACATTCCACGAAACTCCCTCGGAAAAACTCATAAAAAAATACAATCCGTAACATGACGACAGACCCTGTTGTGAAGACCGGAGAAAATGTCGTTGACGTCCCTCCTGAGAAGGAGGTTGTGCCTGATGAGCAGTTGTCCCATTTCCTTGAGCACGAGGACCATTCGCTCGTCCCTGAAGTCGTAAGGGAAGTTCTCTGCCCACGTTCTGCAAGACGTGTCGGCCCGAGGTCAGTGTTTTTAGAATCGAAGAAGGCAGTGCAAAGTAATGATTACCAGGCATAATTTCAGATTGCATTCAACTGAATTAAAATACAATAATAACCATCGACAACAACAACAATAATAATATAATAATAAATATTAATATATATATAATCTATCAAGACGACTCAGTAATTTAAAAACTGCAGTAATTCTCATAATGATGGCTTTGCTAAAGATTCTGTCGAGCATTTGCAAGTACTTATTACTATCACTATTGTTATTACTGTTACTTGTTATTGTTGTTACTATGGCAACGAGGGTGATGAAAATATGCAACCTCCAACGATCGTTTTTCTCAGGAGTTGAACAATAACACTTTATTATTAAAGAATGTATTATTATTATTATTATTATTATTATTATTATTATTATTATTATTATTGTTATTACTATTATTTTTATAAAAATGCTGAATATAAAACTTTAATGACACCCAAATGACGATAACATTGCTTCAATAATTGAGGGGCAACACCAACAACAGATAAAACAATCATAAACTATTATTGGTTGTTGTGTTATTATTTTCTGTCATTACTATCATCATCATCATCACCACTATCATCGTAACCATCATCATCATCATCACCACTATCATCGTAACCATCATCATCAACATCCCCACTATCATCGTAACCATCATCATCATCATCACCACTATCATCGTAACCATCATCATCAACATAATCATCATCACCACTATCATTGTCATCATAATCATCATTGTGGTAGTAACACGCGAGCGGCACTTACTCTAGTAACCTGATCATGTTCTGGCAAAATAGACCGTTGGTGTCCTGGGAAAAATTTCAATAAATAACAATAAAATCATCACCATCATCTCTAGTATCATAAACTTAATTCCATCTAAGCAAATAATGAGATGATGTTATGGACAAAGATGATGATGATGATGATGATGATGATTGATGATGATGATGACGATGATTACGATGACGACGACGACGACGATGATGATGCTGAGAACCGGTAAGTAGGATTTAGCTAATAGGAATTGCAGACAGGAAGCACATCCATTGAACGGAGGAGAGATTTTCACACGAATAGATTTCTTAGAAAGGACTCTCAGTTGATTGGCTCCTATAAATATCTGGATGCCATTATGATTGCAATCGTAACATTTGCTTCTTATTAATAACAACAACTTCACTCATCACCATCATCATCATCATCATCGTAGTCATCAATTGTTTTCTATCATCGCAGTGGTCCAAAGACATCAAGCTGTGATGAGTCATGGTCATGAACATAATCTTCATCGTCCACCTTGATTACGGTGAAGTGGAATAAGAGTGTTGAGACATTGAATGCGACGTTCAGGATAATGAATGTGGGGCCGATAGTGGATGTTATCAATATACATTGACCATGGTGGTGGTTGAGATGGTGGTGGTGGTGATTGTCATGATGATGATGATGATGATGATGATGATGATGATGATGATGATGATGATGATGATGATGATGACGACGACGACGACGACGATGATGATGATGTTAGCCGTCATTAAATTGTTTGATAATTGTGACGAGTAATTAAAATATTTCTGAAAGGAATCCGTGAATCTTAAGATGAGGTCACTGTTTATGAAGGCCAATTTAATTTCATTGGAGAAGATGACGCTGACGACGACGATGTTGGTGGTGGTGATGATGATGATGGTGGTAAAGGTGATGATAGCGATACTCACTGTGTGCACTTTCTCCGCAGTCAGATTCTGCTGGTATTTGCATGTCTGTGAACGAAAGAAAGAAAAACAAATAACTGAAAACCAAATCCATTCCATGATCCAGGCCAATGAATAAACAACTTTAGCCGACGAGCTGCATAATTTATTAATGAAGCGGATCCAGGCCAATGCATAAATTAAGCTATTAATTAATGAGCCTGAGAATATCATGAATAATGATGAGCTGGTCACGCACCTCGCAAACCTGATGAAAGAGCTGATAGGGTGCCACGAAAACCCTCGAGTTGAGGATGAAAGCGAAGATGAAGTTCTTCTGTAGGAACAAAAAAAGAATTAATTTTACACTAGACCACGATGTCTGCCCTCATGAATATGAATTAGTTTATTACTAGCCAATTCATTGAATATTAATCGACGCGACTGATGACTGCGATGATGCTCTCTACACTTTCGAGTATCGTTATCATAACCTCAAACCCATTTCCCCCTCATTCTTTCGCTATCTTTATCTTTATCTTCCTCGAAACAAAGAATTATTTGCTTAAACTTCAAATTTTTCAAAAGCTCGCGAATACTTGGTCCTGGCATGCAGGAATGCATTGAAGTTGTGTTGTGCTGGTGATGACGATGAGGAAGATGGAGAGTTTGATGATGATGATGATGATGATGATAATGATGATGAACAAGAGATAGGAAGATAGATGATGAATCCTTACGGTCATCAGATGGAACCAATCTATGGACCATCAATCTTCCACCGCATGCTTGTAAAGACGTTACTCTTTATTGGCCAATCAGTCACAGAATCCAGAAATCATCAACCAGGATCTCCGTCGATCCAATACTCGTTCAATGGTCTTCCATCCATCCATCCATGTATCCGCCTATTTAGCGACCCATTCATTCTCATATCTTCGTGTAAACCTTCCCAGCATTAGCTTCTCCGAGGCACCAATCGTTCCCAATTGTGCGATGGGAGCACGGGTTGTCATAACACTAGAGCTCAATGTAACATTTAAAAATAGAACAACAAAGGAACTGTCAATCACAGATGCATTAAACTCCTCCTTCTTCAGAATATTCTTTTTTTCCATTTTTTTCCTGGTTTTCTGCCATTCCTTCACCATCGTAATCCAACCATCCATCCTCCTCATGTCTTGTGACACGAACAGTCATGTGATCTACAATCACTAACACTCACTCATAATCATAATGATTATGTTCTTATCGAATATTAATTAGCTTATTTAATATATGTAATCGTTATAAATATCCTTATTAATTAGGTCCCCATGTATTCACCTAATACAGTCTAATGTTTTGTTACAGTCATCATTGTCATTAATATTAATATTGTACGTTGTACATTGACATCACCATAGTTAACTTTATTATAAATAAATTAATCTCAAATGATAAACTTTAACTACTTTCACTACCTCATCAACCAATGAATGAATGAATGCATGAACTGGGCTGATCAACGAATTCATCATAACATTGTTCTGATTGGCCACTATTGAAACAACTGTCCAATGCGAAGAGGAAGAAGGAGTAATTTGGAATTTCCAACCCTTGCTTTCATTTCAGGATGACATTAATAATTACTGGATAACATTAATGATTACTGGATAACATTGATGATTACTGGATAACATTAATGATTACTGGATGACATTAATAATTACTGGATGACATTAATGATTACTGGATGACATTAATGATTACTGGGTGGCATTAATGATTACTGGATGACATTAATGATTACTGGATGACATTAATAATTACTGGATGATGTTAATAATTACTGGATGACATTAATGATTACTGGATGACATTAATGATTACTGGATGACATTAATAATTACTGGATGACATTAATAATTACTGGATGACATTAATAATTACTGGATGAGGAGTCCAAGCAGCGCAATCACTAAATAGTGGCAGCTGACTGCTTCGGACATCAAGAGATTTTTAAACATGAGTCTGGCATGACTCAGTGGTAATAATGTATAAAAAATAATATTATAATAATACTGATTAATGATTACAATAAAATACTAACAGCTAAGTAATAAAACAAATAGCGTCATTGGTAGTAATATACTTAGCAAGATAAATAAAATATGAGTGCAAGGGAATACAATGTGCTGAGACATTCATGTCACCAATGTCGTAAATCCACTAGAATCTGAGGAACTAGCTTAATCCTAATTAATTAATTCACTAAATTGTAATAATTTGCTAAAAGACAGGTTATAAATTATTACTGTTAATTATGTGATTATAAAAAATTATTTAAGATTAATTACATTATGAGTAATTGTTTGTAGATGAATTCCACAAATTCAATGTCATTAGATAATAATTTAAAAATGTATTATTATTATTATCTAATCTAGTTTCAATAATTATGAATGTTTCATCACCATCATAATCAGTGTTGTTATTACTTAATAATTGTTACTTTAATCATAGAGGTGGTAGTTACAATTACTGCTAATTGGAACGCAATGTTGGTGTAGTCATTAAACAACTCACTAACATGGTAAAGTTAACAAACCACATATTGATGATTACAATACAGCCATTCACATCAAAGACACTGATGACGACGACGACGACGATGATGATGATGATATTGATGACAACGATGAGAATGGTGGTGCAACACAAATGAAGACTAACGTCAGGGTAATAGTTGGCATTGGGTATGAGATGTTGGATGAGGGCTGGCAAGGAGGCCGTTTCTATTCTACCATCCTTGTACGTTATATCCTGTGGGAATAAGATTATTAGGATTACGATGATTAGGCTTGATAGTATCTTTAATCATAATCGCAATGATTGTGCTAATACTTTATAACTAACCCCATCGTGATGAGACTAATAATGCAGAGGTGACGACGATGCTAATAATGTGATCATCACTATTACGATGATGATGATGATGATGATGATGATGATGATGATGATGATGATGATGATGATGATGGCGATGATGATGATGAAGCTGATGACAACATCAGTGCACTGAACAAGCGGACAAACACCTTCGCGTCATCGGAGAGTTTTTCCCACCAATAGGAGAAAGTTGTGATCACTTGGCATGATAACAGTCATCAAATTTATCTGAGATTAATTCGGCTAATTCTTGTCAATTATCACCTTGTTTGCACTGGTATAAACATTAAAATCTACCAACTGTTTCCTTATTGTTAATATTATTATTGTTACTATTATTATTGTTGTTGTTATTATGTTCAATGTTATTATTATTGTTGTTATTAATTTCATGGTTATTATTGTTATTTTTAATATTTCTGTTATTATTACATCATCACTGTCATTGTCATCAACATGTGATTGACCTTGACTAAGTAATTAACTAAGTAACACAGTGGATAATTAATTACGATGCGTTTAATGTTATCATCAAATGTTATCACTTTCGTGATTTATTATCAGCCTCAATAAAATATTTATTTACAAGCACACATCACTCAAGTGCACGGAAAGCAAGTTTGTTTTCGAATTTTAAAGTTTAAGGACATTTTGATTATATGTTTATAGACTACTATTTATTATTATTAATTTCTTTATAAGAAGATAATAAATTTATATTTATTTATTATTAAAAGTGTAGCTGTAGTGATGCGATGCGATATGGATTTAATGCAATACTCAAATGATCAACACTGTCCACCACAACAAGCAACTAACATCTCGGTCACTTTCATCCGAGTTTATGGACAGGTTGTCCCCGTAGAACCCGTTGTTGATCGATCCAAATGCTGCCATCACTTCAGGATCAGCATACTGAGATCAAATATCGATAAATAAGTTAGTCATTTGCATGAATAATAATTAATAAATTAATAATTATATATTATTATTTCAGTTGTCATTAAAATACATCAGGTTAAAATTTCACTGCAAGGACTCTTGACTGAGAGCAACAACATGTTGAAACATTGAGGATCCAAAGTTTGATTTACAGATGCAATTATCTTATTGACAGATGATTATTTGTCATGAACATCAAAGAGTGAATTTCATAAATGACTGTCAGCAATGGCCATCCTATCCAGTATATTAAATGCATTTTAACAAATTAATGATGAATCAATGACTAAAATAATGAAATAAGAGTATTTACATATAAAAGTGCAATGCATTTATTGATCAATGTGGATGATGAAATAATTACAATAAAATACATATTAGATTTTAAATATTATATCAACCATTGCCATGGTAATTTTTTAAGGATAAAGTACTAATGATAATTAGGTAAAATAGTGAAGCGTAATTAAATGTTGTTCAAAAGACTTTATAACAAAAACATTATCCATTTGCAAAATTCACTCAATATCAAAATTCTGATAAACTAATGGCATCAGACAATACAAATATTTGAGAACCCTTGTTAGGCCAAAGTTCAAATAACAAAGCAAGTCCACTTTTGCTAGTAATAATAGAAAGTTTAAATAAAGTGTTATAAAGAAAAATATCATAACAAAACTTAAATATGGGAACCACTAACCAGCATATGTAGCAAATCTAATGTTAGTGAGTTTTCTTGTACAAAAACATTTCAAACTATGCCTTCGAACTTAAACGAAAATCGATTTCCAATAAACCTGACTCCTCTAACTTTAAAAACGTCTCATTGTACAGCGATGGTTTTATGAAAATTGCAAAATTTTCCCTGGTCAAATAAACATAAAAACTTGTTTCCGGATCAAATGGCGCTCAAACTATTATTCTGAATGCATTTTGAAGTCATAAAGATCCAAACTTTAGTGTCTATTAACTATTTAACGCTTGTTAAACATTAATAAATACCGAGATTTAAATCGAGAATAAACGGCAGCAACAGCCTTCAAGCCGCCCTGGTCATGGAAATATTTATTTCTAATCAGGCACTCACGATTCATTTACTATTCTTTTTTCTTTAAAAATTACTATAAATTAAAGTTTAATTCTTAAGAAATTCATAATTTTAAAATGCCGAATCATATTTTATAATTAACCGCAATGTTTCGTCAACTAGTGAATAATGTTATTGCTTAATTTTTATTCAAAATTAAATAATATTTTTATGAAATAATTGTACTTGAAAAATTATTCGGTTTTAATTCATTTAAAAATGTATCGTAATAATGACTTGTCAAGTGTCTGTTAAATGATGAGTTTGCGTTGATTCGATTGTTCCATGCTGACAAATAAAATGTGACAGTGCTAAACCCGGATATTAATTATTGTGATTTGAGGAATGGGGAGGTCAGAATCTTTCCCAGTCTCATTAGATACGTGTTTGCCTAAAGTACTGGATTCAAAATAAATATGGCCAAAAGTTAAAAACTGTTACATTAATTTAAAATTGTGCAAAAGTTAACATTCAAATCATAGAAACCATTTTGCTTCTATGCTTCTCAGCAATGGGCGTAGCAATTACGGGCAGCACAAACTTTCTTCCAAGCAGACTGCATGAGGCAAAACCACAACAAAAAGTTTTTTGCTACATTTTCCTTTGAGCGATACATACATTGCAAAAGCAATTAGTTGCTGGAGAGAATATGCTAAGAAAAGGGATAGGCAAGACGGGCCTTTCAGAACATGGCAACGGAGCTGATTCAAAATATTTCCACGGTCTAAGATTTGAATACGTTGAACGGAATCTTTTTTATTTTGGATATTTTCTTGGCAAAAGCGAAAATCAGTTGATGTGATAGTTACAGGTTTATTTTTTAATAAATTTTGTCAATTCTAATCATTGTCTTGAAATAATTAAAAATAATTTTTATGAAATGAGGGATAAATACATTTATTAAATTAATCTTCTAAATTAATGAGAAGTAGGTAGTCCTCCAGTCAGCAAATGACAACAAAGCTATTCAAATTACTTTCACATTCATAAAATTGAATTGTTTAATTATTTTTGTCAAAAATAAACTGAAAAAAGAAACATTTGATAAGATCTTCGAAGTTATTGCGTTGTTAGAATTGAGGTGAATCCTGTGACGGGTTACGTGAGCACACCTTAACGAATTTACATTTGCATATTATTTTGAAGATACTGACGCATTGTATTTTCACAAAAATTTTGTAAACCTCCGGGAATTATTGCTGAGCCGTTGCCTGCCATATAATACCTTACTTCAAGATTGGTAGAAGACCGGGCTTATTAAGCAACTGTTGGCGTCTATATCCTTATTCGCTTTTCGCGAGTTTATAACTTCGGTGCTGCGCTAGATGATCTGGTAGATTGGATGAGGGGACTGGCCAGTCGATATTGGAAATAGAATTTATCGGCGGTTAAATTGAAAAATCAAAGATGTCGATTATCAGAGTGAGTGCTAAGCTGGACAGAACTGATAGTCAGACTCCCTGGGGTTTTAGGATGGCCGGCGGAAAAGATTACAACTCTCCGTTGATCATACAAAAGGTTCGTTTTTGCCTGTTTTGTTTATTATTATTTTAAACCCTTTCTAGGAACAAAGAGTGGCAATGATTGGTGAATAACAAATTTAGGAAATATGATTTGTTTAATTTATTTACTTACGAGCACCATTACAGAGTCGGTACAGTTGTTGCTAAATATAGTAATTTTTTAGGTTAAATGGTTAGAATGTGCTCTAACATCTGGTATCTTGTTAATTTAATTTATTGCAAGAAAGTTTTAATACCTGCATCTACAATTGATGTAATTCTCATGGTAAAGGAGATGAGCTCTTATTAAATGCTATAAAGAAATACTTAAAAAAAAATACTTTAGAATTTGATCAAGATCTAATAAGGCAAGGATAGCACTCTAAATTGTGAGTCCAGACAACAATTTGCTATCAGCTTCCTGATCAGCATTGAGACTTAAGTGAAAATGATTGTAATTACTGGGGCTTAAAAGTGGCCTCTCAGGCTTAAACAGCCCAGGTCAGATGGTAATCTTTACATTAACTAATTTAGCGGCTTTAGGAATCATAATTAATTTATTTTATTAAGTTCGTGAAGCAACTTGACAATGACTTGTTAATAATTATATTTATTATGTTGATAAAGATGACAGTTATTACAAATATCATGGTTAACTTTTTAATTTGCATTACATTCTTCAAGAATGTGTTTCAATCAATTACAATCTCTAATCACTCCATAATATTTGGAGATAAATAAATTTCATGTGAACTTTGTTTTCTGTGGAGAAGAGTTGTCTGTATGTAGCATGTTCAACATCACCAAATTAAATGTTCACAACTGTCTTATAATAATGTTTTTATCAAAGAATATAATATTGTCATCCTGTTAGAGCATATAAGACAGTGATGATGATGATGATGACAGGCAATTATGATTACGATAATGGCAGGGACTGTTTATTTTAATCGTGTTTAATGATGAGGTTGATGAAGGAACCCAGTAACGATGTTTATTTGTATTTATTTCAACAAAACTAAGGGCCACAAACCTATTAATTGTAAAAACTTCATTAATGTCATTCTATCGAGGAATTGAGCAGCTGATGATTTTGCAAAAATTCCAGGGTTTGATGATTAGGTTGATCAAGACATTTAGGCTACTCCTAAGTAGTGGAGTATTTTGTATTTTGGAGCATAAATTCTAGTGTGGTTTTGAATTGTAATTTTCATGGTGGTGATGATAACAGTTATTAGGATTACAATCATCATCTGTCTTGGAAATGATTAATGTTCTTTCTAGCAGTGCATAATATTAAGTATCAGTTGTTTATTTAGTTCAAGCAATGAGTAAACCAATTGAAACCATTGCTGAGTGCTAGAACAAGTAGATATGATGCCTTTTGATAACATTAAAGCAACATTTAAATATTCAATAGTTGTATGCATAGCAATATTACATTAATGCTAATGACATAATACAGATTGACATAAATGTCAATATTAACACTAATAACATAATATTAATAATAACATTAGCAACGCAAGATTAATAGGAATATTAATAAAAACACTAACATCATAAGATTAAGACAAATAATAATAATAATAATGACATAGGTCAACATAATATTAATATGAATGTTAATAATAACATAGGTCAACGTAATATTAATATGAATATTATTAATAACATAGGTCAACATAATATTAACATGAATATCAATAATAACATTCGACATAATATTAATATTAATATTAACATGAATATCAATAATAACCTAGGTCAATCCTGGGAGTTTATCTTCCAAGTGTGGCATTCGAGAAAATGATACAATCACCCACATCGGTGGATGCGAAGTCGGTCACCTCACCCATAAGGACGCTCAGGATCTAATAATAGGATCGGGAAATACTCTGGAGTTAAAATTGGAAAGGTTAGGATAAGAAATTGTATTCTTTGTTTTTATCATTTGTGACTTTGTATTCATGTTTTTGTTTAAATTTTATTTTTGATTTTGAAGATCATTCTGCTTTGTTTGGAAGAAATAATTCAATTGCTTTCTTTTTTTTCAATTTTCAACTGTTTTGAGTCTTGAAACTGTGCCATCATAATCATCATTTACTATTTTTGAAGTCACTACTTACATTTACACAACAAAACTATCAAAACTGAGATAGTATGGACTTTCATGCATCATTTCATGAATCTGCCACAAGATATGTGTTGATGTCATTTTCCCCTGTCTCAATATTTCTTGGCAGCTATTTTCACTTTTCATCACATCATCATCATGACTCAGTCCTCACTTAGTGGGTCATCAATAGCTTAATATTAAGTAAAATTACTTAATACTATCTATATGATTAGAAGTATTAAAATTAAATTTATTTCGTTAACTACTTTAATTGATGTTTCAAAAAGGTTTAGTGTGACAAAGAAAAAAAAATGATGTTTCTATTAAATGTTATTATTTCGATATAACAAATTATTATGTAACAATAACACAAAGTAAAGATCTTGTTATTGCGACTACAAAATAAGCATTTGAAATAACCATTCATTTTATAATCCGTTTTATCCATCCGTTGATTATTCATTCATTCGTCCATCCATTCAACGTTCTATTGTAGGTCTTCTGGTACCAGCCACAACTCTGGAAATGATGGTCACTTCCAGCAACATCAATCTTCCTTGCCATGGCAACAGCAGCCATACAAGCCCAGTGCTGGAGTAAGATAATGATGATGATGATGATGATAATGGTCTCTTAACTCTATTAGCACTACCCGATGCACGGTTTTTGTGATACAAAAATTACCTTCTTGATATTGAATATGATATTGATATTTATGGCATCATCGTTATTTATAACTTATGGATCAAAGCATTAGTTAATCTAGTTAATGTAAGATTGGTCAATGTAAACATTAAGTGTGGCTTGTAGATGATTGGATTGGCACCAAAACCTTTCCAAAAACCTGGAGCAGTTACCACTATCACTTCCCACATGGCCAACTTCAACATTGGGTAAGAACTATCTGCCTTATCCCCACCATCCTCATCAACAGCACCATCAACATCATCTCATCACCACCATCAACATCATCCTCATCACCACCATCAACATCATCTTCATCACCACCATCAACATCATCCTCATCACCACCATCAACATCATCTTCATCACCACCATCAACATCATCTTCATCACCACCATCAACATCATCTTCATCACCACCATCAACATCATCCTCATCACCACCATCAACATCATCCTCATCACCACCATCAACATCATCTTCATCACCACCATCAACATCATCCTCATCACCACCATCAACATCATCTTCATCACCACCATCAACATCATCTCATCACCACCATCAACATCATCTTCATCACCACCATCAACATCATCCTCATCACCACCATCAACATCATCTTCATCACCACCATCAACATCATCTTCATCACCACCATCAACATCATCCACATCATCACCACCATCAACATCATCCTCATCACCACCATCAACATCATCTTCATCACCACCATCAACATCATCCTCATCACCACCATCAACATCATCTTCATCACCACCATCAACATCATCTTCATCACCACCATCAACATCATCCTCATCACCACCATCAACATCATCTTCATCACCACCATCAACATCATCTTCATCACCACCATCAACATCATCTTCATCACCACCATCAACATCATCCACATCATCACCACCTAATTGAAATCATTTTCTTCCTGCAGTGGGGCTCCTACAGCAACCACACAAGGTGGGCATCTTGCACATTTTGATGGTGATCTGCATGATTTGAATGGAGTTAATAAAAATATTGAGGATGATATAATATTTTCAGCATGATAGCTTTTTGCATGGTAGATTTGTGTGCATTTAATATTTAGTTAACTTTATTTTTGTAATTAATAACTAATTAATTATTTTGATAACTTTGTCATGATGTGCACGTTCCTGACATTTATTTCGACTTCCATTGTTGCCTGATAGCTTGTATTATTGTTATTGCCATCGTTAATCCGTTAAGTGTTGATTGCTTAATTGGCTTAGGCTAATGTTACGCTTTCCTGCTTTTACGAAAAGATGGCGAACAAGCTGTCGATGTAAATGGTAACGACAAGGAGAAAGAAGCACCACAATCAGACAATAATTCAATACCTACCCCAACTGGTAACACCATTGATGTGGAGGATGACAGTCTAACCAATGAAAATTGTTCTGGCAAAGAACATGAATTAAGCAGTTGTCAATTGGCTGGGAATCATCCAATCCCAGCTGAGAGCATTGTAACTGAGAGCCCCATTGGTGGTGAACTGCTGGATGTAAGCTCCAATGAATGCAATGAGAAAATGGTTCAAAATTTGGCAGAAGAAGAGACCGACCAATCCGGTGCGCCGAACGTTTTGACGGAATCGGGGAGGATATTCGCTAGGCGTGATTCTGAAGGTCAGCCTCAGTCAAAGTCGTTCAAGAGACTCCAGGATCTGCTGCAGGAGGAGAAGGATGTAAAAGAAGAAGGTCCATTCACTGTTACTATTATAATTGTAATTATGATAATAAATGCTAGGTCACTAACTTATTACTTTCTTATCAGTTGTTTGAATTTGTTTTTTGTGGCATCACTTTATCCCTGATAGCATCTTATCTGGCATGCTAGCATGATTTTTTGTTTCTTATCTTAAATATTTCTTGTTGATATCGTGTGTGATTAATCGATTAGCGTTGATTTCTAAGCATTATGCTAATTAAATGAATAATTATCACTATCATTACCGGGGAATGTTGCCTCCCGACTAATTGGAGTGTGAGACTAATCATTATCAACACTAACAGACAAAAGTTCCGAACCATCCAACCCAACGGCTCCACCTTCCGTCGCTCGACAGACTTCAATAAATAACAAGCCTCAAATTTTGGCTAAGCCGAAGTTGCCGCCCGTTATGCCCAAGCCTTTCGCTCCGACCAATAGGCTTAGTTCCAATGATAAGGAGCTTTGCCAATCAGGAGCGATCTCTCTTGCCGAAGATTCTACCTCATCCAATCCTTCAGGCTCTCCCTTACCCGACCCTAATAAGCCCCACCTCCAGCCAGAATCTCGTCAAACCAAAGTCATTCCTCCGACGAAGCCCAAGCCTCTGTACAAGCCGTACAACACCCCTATTGGTCTGTATTCCAAGCAGACCCTAGCGGAGGCGGGTATTTCTGCACCAGAACGGCCTTCTGACTTTGTCTCGACCCTGCCTCCTGAAGTGCCAATCAAGGAGGTTCCATCTGGGTATTGAAGGGTTTTATCATTTCTTGGAGTTTGTTACTTGAATTGTTAACATGTTATTATTACAGTTAACATGTCGTTTAAGCTTTAACTAATTATTGGTTAATCATTTATTTAATACATAGAGTGTAATGCCTAAGTATCATTATGTTATTTCACATGAATCTGATCACCATGTTTTGTCATGATTATTATACAAAATAGCAAAACAAGTCGATAGTTTCTCTGACATTGTCTATTGCAATGATTTTGGCTTGTCATTGCAGGCCACAACTTGCCTTGGAGCAGGTGAGATAGGCATCGTCTTACCTGTAGCACCAGATCTGTTTAATTAGCATCCTTTTTTCTAAGTTCTATGTTTACGTTTGTCTAATCCATATGCTGTATGTGTGTGCCCTGTGAGTTTGTGCGAAGACTAACAAGCTTTACCATGGTGTGTTTACGCAAACTCAAGTGTGGCCTCTTGCATGTACTAATTCAAAGTGATTATTATTTATCAACGTGTTATTATTGTTATTATTTTTATTGTTCTTGTTGTTGTTACTATTGCTATTGTTATGACCACATTTTAATCTATTAATTTATATTAAGTGGCAATTAAGTCAGCCAAGTATTAAATAAGTCGAGTTGATGATCTAAGATTCTCACCTCAAACGCAACATAAGTACATCGGCCACCTCTTTTGAAACATTTTATCGAAATGCGAGCAAACAACAACAACATTCTCGAAATGACATCATTGTAGCGATGACATCATTGTGAGGGCTCCATCTCAACGGAAGACCATCACAATCAATAAGAACGTGGTTGAAAGGTTAAGAACTCTTAATATTCATGACAGGCTTTTTATTTGATTGGTCATTTTAATGCAGTTATTAATTATTAAGAAAAATTCAATTACAAAGGAATTGGCATCCAGGACGTTTACTAGTTAACATTTATTTATTAATTAGTCCATAATAATTCATTTAAAATCTAATTAGTATAATTAGATGTGCCAAAGTAATGTTTAATTTGAAGATAATGTAATTATAATTATATTATGTAATAATCATCTTTCTACTGAATGTACCTCTAAATGGTGTTATGCTTACTAACTTTGTTGATGCGAATCTGATTAACATGATGACAAGCATTTCCTCGTTGACCCTGCATGTGTTTATGTTTACTTACCAAACAGTCCGTCGTCGTCAGCACCGGCACAATGTATCACTGCTGCGGCCATTGCCGAGGTGATCATCCAATCGGCAGAAAGAAAGCAGATCGTCGTCAAATCGAATTCCGTAGGCAGATCTACTCCTCCGACTGCTGGCCAGAGTTCGGGAATCGATATAAACGGCAATAAGAACTTGCTGCAATCCAGTGCACCAATCGGACCGAGCGACGTTATATATGGATTGGAAAAACCAAAGATCGTGCTGAAGAAGAGGGAGCAGACAAATGAGAAAAAAGACAGCATGGACTTTACATTGGAAGACTTGGGATTGACCGATGCCGTCGTGGTTGGGCTGAGTCTGCCGAGTCACATGAAGGAATGTCTGCCCACGGCTGACGTCGCCGTCGTAGAGTCGAGGCCGCAGATAAAGGTCTTGCCGAAACCTGCTCAGTGAGTTCAACGGCAGCAGGAGAGAGTTGTGAAAAGCATCTCCAGTCGTTTTTTGTTCATGTTTTGCATGCCTGCTTTGACTCAAACAGTTGCATGCATTTGGAGCCAACATTTGTTGGACTAATAAACTAAACAACTCCCTTATCAATTACATCTGCTATCTCTTACATCTCAATCTCTTTCTTTCCTTCTCTACAACTTTGAATGTGTTTTCGAGTCTTTCCATCCCACGTGTGTTTGTTTCAGCTGTTTGTTGTTAAGTGTTAACATTGTGAATCTTTTGATAATGAAAATCCTTTGAAATTTTATGTTACTCATCATGACCCAAACAAGCCACATTACCCGAATCAGTCCTTCACTGCAATATTTTTTACTGCTCACCTAGAACCGCCCACCAAAACTTCGGTCCACCGACCCAGCATCACAGTTCGGGCACCGTTGTTTGGCGCCCTCAGATCCCAGTGGGGGAGAGGAAGATGAAGATTGGAAGACCTGGACAAGCTCAAAGGAGACCACCTATGTCTGGTACTAGGATTCCCATCTGCACCTCGTGCCATACCTCCATCAGGTATGATTGATCAAATGATTGGTTGATTGATTGATGGGAAATCTTTTTAGTCGTTATCTCTCCTGATAAATATTCATAAGACTTTCAGGAAATTACTAATCTGTTGCCATTTATTAATTCAATGCGGCATAATTGGTTGCACGTTTCATCATTGCAAATCTCAAAATGTTAGTGATTATATTAATCTCGACCAATGACCGCAGGGGGCCGTTCGTCACCGCCCTCGACAAGACCTGGTGCCCCGAGCACTTTGTCTGCGCAAATCCCAACTGCTCACAACCCCTGTTTGATTGTGGATTTGTGGAGGAGGCCGACCAGTTGTACTGCGAGAAGGATTACGAGAAGTACCTCGCACCCAGGTGCGCTAGGTGCAGTGGTTCCATTGTCGGGGTGAGTCCAACACGAGCTGATACCTTTACTTTATTTATTATTCAATTAGTTATCTATTATTTGTTAGTTATTTATTTTATAATAATATTAGACTTTGAACATTTTAAAATTTTTATTTAAAATTATTGCTTTGGTTTTATTAATGGTTGTTTATTAGATTTGACTATTATTAGACTTACAGATAATTCAAATTATTTAAATGGAATTTAGATGCATTTTTGATTCAATCTCCGACATGAGATTTGAGACGTTTTAAGAATATCAGGATGACATCCATTTGTGATGCAGTTCAGTGTTCTGCAATGAATCACAGAAACGTTGACATCTGAGGAATGTCATTGCAAATCCATCTCATTCTGCCATGTTGTGCCAAGTTATGCCAACAATCGCATCGGTTTTCATTTTGCTTCTAATCATTATCCATTCTATCATCAACATCATCACATTATCATAGGACATCACACAACTTTCTTTAAACTATTTTTGCCACTAATATCACGACATGTCGTGATCTTTATATTATCGTCATCATCATCAAAGCCATCACTATATAATTCACCTATTCCTGGTAACCATGACGAAGGAGACGGTACTGGCCCTCGGTCTCTCCCTCCACCTCGACTGCTTCACCTGCCACCAGTGTAGGAAACCCATCCCGAAGTTCCTCTACCGGTACCACTCAGGAGATTTCTATTGCCTCGAAGGTACAACTCGCCATCGAAGGATGGTAGTGGTTCTAGATGGATAGATTATTGTCTTCCATCATCTTTGGATCTTTTGGATCTTTGGCTTGCTAGGATTAATTTCAGTTTGATTATTGATTATTTTCAGATTTGTTTCTTTCTTGTCAATTTCATCCGATTTGATTTTATTTATTTACTGATTTGTTTTTAGAAATCTAGGTATTCATATCGTGCGAGGACTTTTCAATGCTTGTTTTCGATTGGCTTAATTAATTTTTAGTTTTAACTTTTTTAATTTTTTCTGCTTCAACGTGATTATTGCAAGGATCAGAAATTGAATAAGTACCCTAACAATTATTTACATCATTCACTGAGGATCTATCTATTTGGATGGATTTGGTTGATCAAGTGATAACATGGTAGACTTGTATGTTGATTTATATATTTATAAATGTCAGATGTAATATAATGATATGATGTGATAAGACCTTATGAGAGCTGATTATAAGATGCTGATGATGATGTTGATGGTGGTGAGCGTATGCACTCATAATACTACAACAAACAAACAAACGTATGAAAAGAAGCCATTTAACAGAGGTTCATTAAATTTGTATTTTCCAAACATTAAAAAATGCAGTTAACGTTCATAATTTGATGTTTGCCAGAAATATGTCATTCTGTGATTCATTGGAGAACTTCATTTTTGTAATAATTCATATAAAAAGTTCGGTGACCCGTCAAAATAGCCCAGCGACAAAATAGCCCCGTCAAAACATCCCCGTCAATGTAACTTTATAAAAAAATACTTATATGAGTTGATACATTAACCTATAACTTATTTCAAATTTGATTAAATGAAATGAGTTTTATGTTTTGATGGTGCTATTTTGACGGGGCTATTTTGTCGCCGGGCTATTATGACAGGGTGCCAAAAAGTTCATTTTCTATTTGCTGTAATGTAAATAATGCATTTTTTTCCTGCATTTTCATGTCATTGGCAGACAAATTGTACCCTGGCCTTGGGAATGATTTAAGAATTTGTTGATGGCTGAGGATTTATGAGTTCTTCTGAAACTTGCTTACATCTGAGACATTACACCCATGCTCAATGTAAGGAATTTGTGGAGAAAATCTCTCAAATGACATGGATTCCTTATCCATCCAAGGCTTAGAAATAAAAATTAATTAGAAAGTTTTAGTTTTCACTGAAAACATCCAACAGCAAAGTATTGCATTGTTATATTAGAAAGGAGGACTAAAAGATCTAGATGGCATTACTTTTAATCGTTATCATGATCGACCCATCTCTTACAACAGGAGGTGGTAAATGCCATGAAGAACACCTACCACCTGCAGTGCTTCGTCTGCACCTCCTGCCACCAGCCCATCGGGACCGGATCTTTCCACAACGAGGACGGAAAGATTTACTGCGCCAAAGGTTCAATTGACTCATGTCCTAAGCCCAGCCTGGATGTGTTTACGACGCATTTATTTCTCAATCGCAGCACTATTTGTTCTTGGGTTACTAACTCTCGATTGGATGGCAGCTGACTTGATTATTTACTGGATGACGATGATGTGCCATTTTGGTTGTTGCCCAACTGCATGCCGAGTTGGTTGAAATTAATTGGTGGTATTTTTTGATGATTTTAAAAGGGCTTCAAAGACTTTTGGGTTGCAGCCACCTTTTGAGGTACAACTACCAAGCAGCACTATTATTCATGGCCATTAAATTCGTATTTAAAAGGTGTTCAAAGTAAGCAAAGGAGAAAGGAAGGAAACGGTTAAATGTAATTGGTCTGCATTTATAGCTTTTTACTAATGTCTTGGAATTGTTCCCATTGACTCTTTCACAGTGTCAAACATTGTCAGATGTAGAATGAATTTTTGTTTTTGCTTGTTAATTTCAAAATAAGTTAGTTGAAATGCTTTGCTGTGTCAGTTGTGATTTGTGTTATAACATCCATCGCATTTGATTTTCCACCTTCAGTCTGCTTCTATGATAATTACATGCATTTTACACAACATTTGACATGTTAGCATGTTATGTGTGTTGCATGTTAACAACATTGTGGTATTTGGACACCAAATTGCATAAAATTCTTTTGTTTTAATGAATTCTTTGTTTTGCCTATTGTCTATTATAAATATTTGTTTGTTATTATTCAAATAATGGAGGATGTTTATTCTGTTAACCGCAAGTAACTATAATATTTTCATGCTCTAGTTATTATTATTATTGCCTCATCTGATCCAAAAGCTTCCTAGTTTTCTCTATTAATTCACTTATTTGCTATCGTGCTTTTGTCGTTTGTTTATTTTTCATTTAAAACTTTTCTTCTTGATTGGTCAGATTGGGGAGCCTTATTCCAAACGAAGTGCTATGGATGTCAGTTTCCAATTGAACCTGGAGACAGATGGGTTGAAGCCCTGTCCCAGAACTGGCATTCGGAGTGTTTCAACTGCTCTGTAAGTTGGAGAGTCCTCTTTTGCTTAAATAATCGTTATGGTTTTATTCTGATTATAATTTAATCTTTATTATAACTAACACGTTATTAATTTTAATGTCCTTGTCATTGAAGTAAAGTGATGTTATTTTCTAGGAAGTACATATAATAACAGCATATGGAGTTGACTTTTTGATTGTTAATGTTACTTCAATTTTATTCATTTCCAGACTTGCCAGATAAACCTAGAGGGGCAGTCTTTCTGTGCTAAGAATGGAAAGCCTTATTGCAAGAAACACGGGGCCGCCCGGAGATTCTGAGTCCCTCTTACCAGTTAAGGAGAGGGTTGATCCTACCCCCCTCGTTCACTTTTTGCACAAACTTCTCCAGTGTGTTTAATTTAATGACCCCTTTTCTTGGTGCGCAGTTGTGAGCCAGTTATGTTATTAGAAAGCAGTTTGTGCTTTATAAATTGTGCAAATTATAAATGGCAACCTGGGATTCTTTTTTATAACTTGCATTTTATGCACACATAAACACATCTACTTACATTTTTTGGCATTTCGTAGAAATCCAATCAAAAGTTTGTTGGCTACAAGCTTATGCTGCTGATTACGAACGGCCTACGATTCTCACTAATAGTTGGTGCTAACAGGCCTATAATTTCCTACAAGCTAAATTAACTAAACTAAATTGAAAATTTTTATTGCTGTTGCATTTTACCTTTTGTATTTTTATTTTACACTGACATGTTTTAAATTATCGTTTGCATGTGATTTTTAAACTATTTTTGGACTCTATATTTAGATTTTATTCATTGAACAGGGGAGTGTGCAAATTCATATGGCCAATTAGCTTCCTTCTCACAAACATGACTTGGCTTTTTAAAAAGATTGTGCTTCAAAAAAATTTGTGTCAGTTATTTGCATGTAGGCAAGTGGTGAACATGTTTTATTTTCATGCAGGAATAAAACAGATAATGACATAAAATGACATTAGAACAAAGTTAAGTCTCTTTGTTAGACTGCTTTAAGGACAATTAATAGTTCAAGTCCGCTCCAAGAATTGACGTCAAAACTGAGTTCTTCATCACAGCAGCTGCCTTGATACATCCCTCATTTTGCTTGAAGTTATGGCTCTGGAAGCATAGCTCTGTGGAGCATTTTTTGAGACGAGCTCCTACTTTTAACGTGGAGTTTTTCAAATTCTAATCATGTCGGAGAAAGTTTTATGTTTTTTTTTAGTTTTGTTAAATTTCAAGACTCTATTTTTAAATTGTGATTTTATGATATCATGGATATTAATTTTTACACAAGTCTTCTCCTTAATTTACCAACTAAGAAGTTGATTGCTATAGAGTAGCACTTTGAATGGGAATTTTGAGATGGGATATTTACAAGACAACCTTTTGTGTTATGCAATCTTGTTTTGTGAGCTGGATTGTGGACAGTGCCTTACAACATCCATATACACAGAGACGGAGAAACTGTTTCACTTTTAAAGCAAACAAGAAACCCAAAAATACAATGTAAAATTAAAAATCTTGTGCAGGGGCTATCGTTTAATATTTGGGATAATAAGCATTGATGGTGCGATGCCTACTGTAGATTGCAATCTGCTTCATCCTCACGCATCTGCTCAATTACATCCATGTTTATTTTCTTGTTCTATCCATCTTTAGTCCGGAATTTGGCTGCCTTGTCCTGACATGGAAAGTTAGTTACGAATCAATGAATACGAACAAAACAATTGTTGAGGAATGTAGTAATTAGACTGCCTGTGTTGGGTGGATGGCTCAAGACCTGGAATTTGCTTGCAATTCTTCCTTGATATCTTTCCAGCTGCTTGCTCGGGTGAATTTAAATTGCATTGTTCGAAATATAAAATAAATTATATTTGTTTATAGCAATCATGGCAATAAAGCACGCATCAATAAGTCCTAATAATATGCCAACGTTTATTTAGGGGCTCATAACCTTCTATGGATAATAAGCACTGATGGTGCAACGCTTACTGAAGATCTACTGCACTAAGGAGCTATTATTAAAATGACCCTAGAATCTCCTAATTTCATTGCAAGTCAAACCCAAAAATTGACCATACAAATTTTTATCTCAATAATTAACCCGAAAAGAATTTGAAGCAATTGCTGCGTGTGTCCAGGTCGACGAGTCCTTCATACATCACCACACCAGCCGGCGATCCGCGGAAAGCACTTACTTAGAAAATAAATGACTTACCTAGAACTTAATGCACCCAACAAACCTATCACTGTCCAGATGTATTCAACTGCATAAGTCTAACCAGCAGATCATCACATTACCTACACCGAAGAGTATCAAGGTTGGTCGGTCTCGCAATCCATGGTGGCAACGCGTGCTGCATTTTGAGTTGTATCTTAGCTCAAGGATTGTGATTCAAATCTAAAACTCTACAAATAATTCCATTTGTACTCAAACTATTTAAAGGCAGCAGACTGCCAGTATTAATATAATTGTTTCATTTCTTGATATCTTATCGAACTTTAAAATGTAATTTAAACCGACTGAAATAACCTGGTGCCGCCATCCTCGACCCTAAACAGAACAGACACAGCGTCATAAAAAAAAATTTATAAAATAAATCCGAACCGACTGGTTGCTAGTTTATTAACGTCCATTTAACTAGATGATTAGGATGGGAAAATCGTTTAAAACTGTTTAAGGCTGGATTTTATACGAAAACCTAGAATTACGAAATTCCTTCCCCATTGACGTTATCTACCGATCGTGCTATTTCTCCTTTATAAAATAGAAAACAAAACACTGCTATATATAATAATATATTTATTTTGCACTTTAAAGGCATTATAGATGGATTCGTAGCCAGAACTATATTTTTCGGACTAGAAGTTTATAGTCGCTATGGCTGAATTAAAATTATGCAACTGTTAATACAGGACGGAAACATTTTAGTTATAGATATATATCTTAGTGAACATTTTAACTAACGCTTTGTTATTAGTAGTAAATAATAGTCTGACGGAAGGATGGGCAGGTGGTGAACATTTTGATACAAGTGATCACCAAATAGTCAGGTGAAAATATTGGAAAGTAAGAATTGTAGAAGCCAGTAAGCCAGAGATAATTAATGGAAAGTTAAATAGCATAGTCAAAACTTACTTCAAAGGCGTTTCCACAACAAAGAATGAAATAAAAGAGATGGCCATGGATTACCAGAGGTCATAAATAATACAAAAACTATGGCCTTAAACTAGCATTGAATACTGTTTTTGAAACTTCCTAAAATTATTTTAAAGTGATGATTGACTTCAGTAATGTAGAGTTGTTTTAATAATGCTTAAATGACAATTCAATTAATAGTCAATTTTGTCAAATTACATGCTCCCCACAAAAATAATATCCTATAGCAACAGTAGCTGTCTTAATGCTTTCCCCATGGAAAGAGCATCCCTGATGGAAATGTCGTGTTTGAATAGATGGCTGTAGAATGATTCTGGAGCATCCCTCATCATGAAGGCATATTCTTGTAATAGGGAACCATCAAAATTATTAAACCTGAAAATACAAAACAAACTTATGTAGGTTATATTGAATGAGGAATAAGTTGATGAATTTAAGGTAACAACATCTTACAGACAAATTATCTTAATAATAATAATATAATATCTTTAAAATGGCCAGAATTAGAATCTGAGTATCATTAGCTGAAATGCTACCCACCACAATCTGTGACTTTTTAAGTCATTGTTTTCCAGCCATTCATCTATTTCTCCTCCTGTCCACTGACTTAGTGACTTTTTAACATGGACATGTGGATGTTTTGCCTGCTTTTCAGCTGGGCTTGCATTGGAAGGGAATGTTATATCTGGAAAAGATACCAGCTGGATTTGATCCTCAGAAGTTGGGGATGGAAGGTTGGATTCTTCCCCTAGAAATTATTTCTAATCAATTAGATTTATTTGTTTATTGTTGCAATTCTGAAGTATTCATAAATCAAATTAAAAGCTAAAAGTTTTAATGGTAATTTTCTGGCAAAGTTGTATTATCTGAATGATGCATTGACATTCGTAATAAAATACCGAGGGTATATTCTTTGATGATTCTCTCAGATTTCATCCTTCTGACCTGTGAATCATCTTGAGCCTCTGGATTTGGGTAATCAGATTCTGTCTGTCATTTAGAGTTAATTAACTTCAATGGAATGAATGTTGATTTTCTCACTAACAGTCAATTGTCTTTACTTAAAAAAATTCAAAACAAAAACCAGCTCACAAGAGAGCATAATATAAAGAGTCTATAAACGAGTGAATTGAATTTGGATATTTCGAATATATTTGTTACGAAGGCACGTGTCCAATATTTGCTGCGATTTCAATTCATATTTGTTCACCTTGGTAGTCATTCTTTTTGAGAATTTGAATTCTTGAGGGTGTTTGAATTTCAAGTGGTTGAAAAGTGACGATGTGGTACACATTCTGCCTCCAGAACCTCTCGAAATGCGTGCTTCGCAAATGTTACATTTGGCTCTTGTTTGATCATTTTCGCATATTGTGAAAAAAGTCCATACCGTACTCCTTCTCCTCATTTTGTGCCAGTCAAGAGACGATTTCAGATTAGCTATTAGGTTAGTTTGGAAAGTGTACGAATACCGATCGAATAACAAATACAAAACCAAATAGTTACGAAGATTGTAAATAACGATTTATGAACATTTTGAACATTCACAAACTTTATATAATTTATGCCTCAAAAAATTTAAACTAAGGTTAAAAAAATCTAGAATATTTGAAATAAAAAAAAATTAAACATCGTGATTGTACATTTGTACATGTACACTATCAATGACATAACACAACATAACATTAATTTATAGTGGTTTAAGGAGACTAATGTCCGCGTGGTAGACCACTCCTAGTTTTTAATCTAATTTGACTTTGCTGTAAATGCAGCGGCGACTTAAGATTTAAAAAATCGGAGGTGGCTCCGATATTATTCAGCTTGGCTCGACTTAACTACAAATCGGCTCGGTAGCTCCCAGGTCTAGTATAGTCTAGGTCCGTAGAATGTTATTGAAAAAAGCTTGAGGGTGGTTTGGCAAAAAGATGGTCTATATTGGTATAACGGAGGGACTATGAAGGTTTCATCTAGTTGACACTTTCGGATATAAGACCTAAAAATTTATTTGTCAGGGCATTCTTATTGTAAGAGAACATAAATAGGGCAGATTGAAGACTGTATTTGTTGAAGATTTAATAAATTGTTATTGATAAAAGTAGAATTTGCATGAGATGAAATTGGCAGTGAAAATATTATACGGATGACACGCTTTTGTAAAATAAATAATTGGTTTAATCAAATGTGATAAGTAGATGCTCTAACAATATTAGAGTAAGTAAGGTAAAATATAATAGTAATGATGTCTTGGTACTTACAAAAGGACGGATTCTGGCAATGATACCGATATTCCTAGCTATTCGGCCTTGTATGTGTTTTATGTGACCAAGCCAGGATAGGTGCTCATCAAGAATAATACCAAACAGATAACGCAAGCTAGTAACTCTTATCAGATCAATTATATTTATGAAAGGGGAGAATCATAAAGTATGACTTTATTTTGGAGAATGAAAAATAATGAAATTTGATTTGGCTATGTTAAGTGAAAGTCATAAGCAATGATCCAGTTATTTATTTATTTTGAAATGATGACGATGGTAATTATAAAATAATATTAATTAGCAACTGAACTTAACAAAAACACCTCCGTAATATAAGCGAATAAAAAAAACAAGAGTTAAAGATGACTCAAATTCTTTGCAACATCAAAACTCAATTGACGCGCTAGCTCATTTTGAGCCGGACTGTGGGTTAAGCTTTGAAGGTGTGCCCATCAGCGTCTATTCAAATTGTAACTGCGTAGGGTTCCGTGGTCGATAATCCCGTGGATCTGAAATTTCTGTCAGCACCAAGGATAATTTCCGTTATTGGATATTGTTATAGGATAATTACATAATGTCTATAAAAGTTAAAATTTAAGTAATCGACATGGCTCGATATAGTGTAATAATATATTTATATCGTTTGATTTGTCTCATTGCTTAGCTCATCACATCTTGTTATAATTATTGTGGGGTTGAGCGATGACACGCAATGTCTGAATTGTTGTTAAGTCACAACTAACAATTTGAATGTCACATTCACGAAGATCCTTGTGGATCCCAAAAAACGCGACAATAACTTAAAAAGTAAGGGTCATTTCTGTTCCTTAGTTATATAATTTAGTCTCTTCATTATTACGAGGTGTAAATTTACGCTCAAGATTTAAATTGTAGATAAAATTTAAAAGCAATTTGTTTGATGATGATAATGAAAAACTAATAACAATTACGATGATGTTAATGATCATGAAAATAATATTAATGATGGTAAAAATTATATATAATAGTATTAACTACAACAATAATAATAATAATAATGCATCAGTGAATAATATTTATTATTGTAATATTTATTAATATAATATGTATATTATTCGAACAACCTTAACAAATTTGAAGTTAAAGTTCTTTGAAAGATCTGACAAATTAAATGGCAAGATATTTTTATGTAATTTTTGGACGCCTTATTAACTAACAATGACTGAGTTTACAAATTTAAAATAAACGATGAAAAGTTAAATTATTTATATGGAAATAAGTCGTGGTTGAAGAAATTCTCTATTAAATTGTTTATGAAATATTATTATTAAAATATTATTCTCTATTAAATTGTTTTTGAAATATTATTGGTTAAATATTATTATTGAAATATTATTGGTTAAATATTATTATTGAAATATTAATCTCTATTAAATTGTTTTTGAACTATTGTTATTGGTCATGTAAGCGGTTAAAAGCCTCTTGAACTTGTCTGAAATTGAAATAAATAAATGCATCTTTAAGTATAGTTAAGAATTATTCAAAATCATAAACACGTTTCGGTCAAGAGTATGTTTAATTGTAAGCAATTTTACACATTTACATAGGTATGCAAATTCTAACTGTTTAAATTGCAAAGGTGTAAGTATTTAAAATCTATACAAATCTCTATTTAATTAGAAGTTGGAATTTATACAGTTTAATGTCAACCAGGATTAATTTAGGTTATTTGATCAGAGGTAATCCAATAGAATAATAAATCCATGCCGGTAGTTTGAATAAAATATGGATAATAATACATTACGTGACTGAGATTTTCGCACGAATTAATTGCCGTGGCTTGTGGTTACGTCACGAGAATGTCACGTGACAATTAGGAATTAGTCATCACCTCCTTTGAAGATCCTGCGCGGATCAAACAAACACTGACGTAAAACAAAACGAGTAATAGTGTTCCACTTTGAGTTTTTTTTATGATTAAGTTCTTTCACTATTCTAAGGTGTTTATTAACATTCATAATTTGTTTTATATTTATTCATATTTAAATATTCTAAGAGTCGCTTCTGTTTACAACACTTGCGTGAACGTTTTGAATTCAAGCTTTGAATTTTGGGTTTTTAAAATTTAATTTTCTTAAAGCATGTACTTCAAAAATCAGCCTCAATGCAAATAAATCTTAATGTATTCAACATTAAAAATACAAACGAGGTTTTATTTACATTAATATTTGCAAAATGTACATTTGGTGCGGATAAAACGCGTGTACCTAGCTCAGATGAGGATGATAATAGTAGACAAGTTGTTGTGACGTCACAAGGACTTAAAGACGGGATATGGTTGTTCCTTTCACCTGAGACCCTATGAGGATCCCAAAAAACAAAAAATTATGTAATTTCGAATCCAACAAACATATCACCTTTCTTAAGCCTTACAGTTAGTTCCCTCCATTGTATTCCCTCCGCCGAGGTGTTTCTTCAAATTAACGTTCAAATTTGAAATTTTTTTTTTTTATTGTTTTCGAAGCAATAACGATGTTGATGATCTTAATTAATTAATCTTGAATTAATAATAAACAATAAATTAATAAATAAAACAGAGTTAATTTGCTGAAATAAGTAAATTATTTAATTTTAATTCATAACACTAAGTTCTCAAAACCAACTCGGATTAAATTAGAAGTTGGGAGTAAACATATGCGATGCACGCTTAATTATAATAAACTTCTTAAATTATGTTTGTACACAATTGATGTGTGGGTGGTTTGGAAACGTGGCCTTATTTGGCAAGCGCCGAATTATTGATTAATTAAATCGTACATTGACTGTTGGATATACAGGTAGATTGATTGACGTACAGGTGTTATTCAGATAATAAATGGATTCAAAAATTAAACATTAATATAATAAGAATAGTGATAATAATAATAATAATAATAACAATAATAATAATAATAATATAATTATTAATATTAAGAATGTGGACCTCCATAAAAACCATGCAGGATGTTCAAGATGAACGCCTTAAAAGGTAGAAGACACTAACATTTTTTTGAAAAACACGAAGCGACTGGAACTATTTCAATTACTTGTCGACGTCCTTTCTTTCCGGTTCTGGCGGGATTTCCCAGACCCATGTGCAAACCATGAAAATTAAGGATTTGAATTTCGTAAACATTATTATGTACGTTATGGGGTTTTTTTTGCTGGGCTAATAAAAGATTGAAAAATTAATTAAGACTTCGTGAGCCTTTTATAAATTCTTGAATTAAAACTGAAAAAGCTTGCGGAAAATTGCGCACGATGTAACTATGAATAACATTGTTCTTCAACCCGAGCAATAATAATATCTAATATTGACATATTTTAACGACCCAGATGTCTAAATATATAATTTAAGTAAAAGTTAAAATTTATGCAGTGTAATATAAACGGAAGTGTAACATAACTTGTTGTAGTATAATGAAATATGAATTTCTTTGAATTGATCTCAGTTATATTTAGAATTCGATTGCCATATTTGTTAAGACCCTTGCGGATCCCCAAAAAACCATTCTTAAAAAATGGACGAAATTGGCAAAGAGTCGCATTAGTTCTTTAGACATATATTATACATCTTCATTATTTCGAGGTGGTTCTGTAAATTTACACTCATATTTAAAATACATTTCTACCATTTACATTTAAAACTGCAAAATTTTAAAATATTCATAAATAATTACAATTAAGTTACAATTAAACTGTAGAATAACGGTAACTGTATATAGTATAATGTATTAATTGCAAAATATTCCCAAAAAACTACCTGAAAAAGTGTAATAAGTATACATTAGGTTTAATTGATCAAAGAGCTTGTTTCATTTCGAAATAATTAAATTGTCAGGTTGAGTGTGACTAACAATTGCTGCATTTGTTGTCAAAATTATGCAACTAAAAAATTGATTGTCATATTCACCCTTTGCTGAAGCACAATAACTGAAGCAAAGGTGATGCCTTTCTCTTATGAGGAACGTTCTCTTATGTTCTATTTTGTTTTTATAATTAAACCCTTCTATTAGTTATAGATGTTTCTTGACATTAACATTCAAACTACAAATTAATTTATAATTAAGTTAATGTAGTGTAATATCTTAATATCAAAATATTCCAAAAAATCTGAAAGTTATATAATTAATATAAAAAAATAATAATTAGTTTCATAAATGAAATTAGGTTTGATCGGTCTAATCGCTTAATGGCTGATTTGTTAAGTCACATTCATGGGGACCCTTTATTCCCCCAAAAAACATGAATTCCTCATCAGGTAAATTCTCAATACACTTCTTCGATATATAACTACGTTTTTTCCTTAAGACGAGGTGTTTCTGTAAATTTACACTCACATTAAAAATATTTTTTCACCATATGCTAAAATAAACTTTAATAATTAAAATTAATAAAAAAAGTTGAAATTTATATGTAATAATATTAACTTTATATAGCATAATATATCAATTCCATAACATGCCAAACTATCAGAAAAAGTGTGTAATAAATTTATATTGAAATAAAATAAACCCGGAGGCTTCTGAGTTATCTCAATGTTTGTCAAATTAGTTGATTAGTGAGATGCTTTTTGTAGAAATAATAATAATACAGACCTCGTATATGAAGAAGAGACCAAATATAATTACAAGTACCTGCGATAATAGAGTGTAAACAGAATTTTTTTTCTCCGGTTAAAAACCGCAACAAAACTCGTTCTAAATACTTTGTATAAATAAATATTGATTAAATTTGTTTGCTTGATTGAAATATTTCTGTCCGCTAAATAATTCGTCATGGCGAGATGTCGGTGATTCTAGCAGCGGTCCGCAGCGTTCGGCAGCGGTAGGGGGGGGTCCGGATTTTCGCAAAATTTAAGTCTCGTAAACAAAGAAATTAAATAAATGATACATATTTCGAAAGGGGAAATAATGACCTTTCTGAATATTATAAAGTTATTAAATTTACTAAATTTTATTATTATAAAAATTACTTGCAAAAATTAAATTGTTATAAACTAAAACTTTTTAACATAGAAATCTATTGTGGTTTATATCATATTGTAGGGCTAATAAATATCTTCAAAATGATATATACCATGGTACAATTCCATCTTCCAAAGTTGAGATATCACGCCTCAAAGTTTTACAGACGACCGAAACACTGCGGTTAAAGGTTGTGGCCTAAGTGACTTGTAAAACATGAGATTGCTACGATATCTATTTAGTAATGTAGTGCTGACATTTAACTTCAAAATGACATATAAAGTTATTAAATTACTCGCTTTTGAACGGAGATATCCCACTTCAATGCGTCACGAATGATGACCGTTCAAGCAGTTCATAGGGTTTCCGACGTCGCCAGGTAGACCGTATGGGCTGCATGGAAACCTAGTATGGCATATATCACTTTGTATGGCTAATAATTATCTTCAAAATGATATATACCATGGTACAATTCCATGTTCCAAAGTTGAGATATCACGCCTCAAAGTTTTACAGACGACCGAAACACTGCGGTTAAAGGTTGTGGCCTAAGTGACTTGTAAAACATGGAATTAATATAACACCACTCTAATTTATTTAGAATTTATTTTTTTACAAAATTTACAGGGAAATTCTTCCTCAGTCCACTCCTTGTATGTTCTTACAATTTCGGTGCATTTGACATGTACCCACCGCTGGCAATTATAACATTGCACCCAAGTGGTGTCCCCGTCTTCTTGTCCGCAATATAGGCATACGTCGGTTAGCGGTTCAGATGCTTGGAGGATGTTGTCCATGAATTCTCTCCTCAGCATATGTTCGTCAAATTCACCACAAACGTCTTCTTCCTTGTCCAGCCTCAACATGAACTTGCAAATGTATATGCCGCAGCTGTGACCATCATTCTGTCGTCTCATTGATGGAAGCTTGCCAATTGAATAACCAGATACGTCCTTGAAGGCTTGCTTTAAGGTTGTTAAGAACTTTCTAAATTTCTGTAACAATTCCTCGTCGTTGGACTTTATTCCTAAAGGATCGTATAGAAATAAACTTTCTGAGGTTGTGTCCACAGCGAAAACAACGAAATGGCTATGTTGCACTAAAGGGAAAAAAGTGTATCTGAAAAGTAAAATTGCAGAAGTTAAATTATGTTGTAATGTAAGGTTTGAAATATATATGTTACCTCTTCGTGAACAAATTAAGGTTTAGTAAAGGCGATTCTGGATGTATCTCTTCAACACCAAAATTGGCTGTAAATAATCCGCTTTCAACGTATATGGTCTGCTTCAAGTCGTTGGCGACGCTGACGACATAATCAACCGCAAATGTTGATAGCCAATTTACGTTAGCCAGAGTTATAAAATCCTCCAGTCTCAAAGAGCAGTTGCCTTTTCGGCTGACTATTGTCCCATGGTTGAAAGGCACATCATAATATGTCGGGTCGATTGGTAAGCCATTCGGACGCAGGGCTATGTTCCCAATTCGTAGCGAGCTGAATGTTATATATTTCCCAGCGTTCAATGCCTTTGCACTTGCTTCGCTGTTGATATATCTTGGCTTCCTCGAGGATACGGGTCTCCAAACGCTTTCTGGCATTTTCCTTTTTTTGGGGGTTTTCATTCTGGTATGAAGGGTCACTTTGCTGCACATACCAAGCGCTCTTTTCTTTAACAGCTCTGTAAATCGCCCAGCCTTCATGTACGTCTCGTTCTGCATCCATTCTTTCTTTAAATGCCTGAAAGAACTCTCCACAATGGCATTGGATACCTTGAAATGAATAAAATTAGTAAAATAAATAATGTAAAATTATCTTTGTAGTCTATACAACAAAATGTCAACTAACCTGCTTGCCAGTCGGCGACATAAATGAGGACCAAAGTGGAAGATAAGGTAAGTGCTTCTTCAGGACTAACTCTGCCAGCTTCTCATTATAGTAGACATTCGCCGGATCGTCTGTGGCTACTATATTCTTTCTGATGTCCTGAGCTTTACTTAAGTAGCGCTTGTAAAAAGGACTAGCTTTGTAAATTGCTGTGGCTTCCTCTTCATCAATCTGGTACCTCTCTTCATCCAGGACTCCTTCTTCATCGGTGTCTTGCTCCTCCAGACTGCACAGCTTGTCGAAATAAATCTGAAGGTCCTTCGAACGCGTCGGGGTCAAATATATGTGCAGAAGAGCAGTGATAAACTCATCAACTTCGAAGAAAGAACTTCCCACAAGAATTTTGATCAGGGCGGATATATGGAAATCTGCCAGTCTTTTATCAGTCACAATTTTCCTCACATCCGTTGTGATTATTTTGGTGTAGTGCGAGCAACATAACAGCACCGTTACCTTGGGCCTAAGTAATTCAATTCCCTCAACACAGTATTGGTATATTCTCTCCAGGTACTCCGAGATCGACATACACATTGTAACCTCCAGAATGGCATTCAAAGAAGCCCGGCAAAAGTCAATAACAAATGTCTTGAAAAAGTCCCGATTGCGGGTATGGCGAAATATGAAGCTTTTCACCAGTTGCAAAAGCCCGGCAATAAATATTTGCGACTGGTCGTTTGAAAGGAAGTCAAATAGAGGAAAAGCTTCCTGTCCGGTCTTCCAATGCATTACAGCGCTGTACAAAAAAATACTTTTGCTACCAGGCAGCGGATTTTTCATAATTGACCCCGTCGCATCAAAATGAATAACAGGATCAATACCATATTTTGCTGCCGAGTTAGCAATCAAAGCCTGTTTGACGCTTATCATCACAACTTCAATAGGAAGTGCTGGAACCTTCAAGAAGACCTGCTCATTATCTTCCTTATGCAGCTGTATGTCTAATCTCATTCTTTCCGCCAGATCAATCAAGTCATCTTTATGTAAATCCCCGCAAGCTTTCTCCAGCGAACTCATCTTCTTAAGGTTGGACTTCGATGGAAGTTCGTCCTTCTCCAATCCTGGCACACCTTCAGCACACAACTGTGTATGGAGAACAGTAGGTTTGTTGAATTTTAATTTCTCCCTCACATATTCCCTTGCTTGCCCAAGCAGACGCCTCGTAGCGATTTTGTGTTTATGGCTAATATGTCCTTTATCTGTCAGGATAACAAGCTCATTGCTCCGATCAATAGAGCATTTATACAATCTACAATCATAAAAACAATATAAATACCCTATGATTGTGCTGTTAAAGAACTTTAAGTTGGTAAAGTTGCATGGGCAGGGTATTTTCTTGCTCATCAATTCCCTAAACGCCTCCCTTCGATTAGCGAGTTCCAGACTAGCATCCCAAACCTTTGCCAATTGCGAACATTCTTCTAATACTTCTTTTTTGAAGCAAATCGTGCATGTTTTGTAATGCCTTTCCGGCTTAAAGGCCATTTCCAGTGGAACGTCTCCGTCACTACCTGCAACATCTACCCCAGATGAACTTGTGTTAGATATTTCGGGGTACTCCTTGCAAGCGATATCTGCTTCTGTATATGCCGTACTAGGTTTCCATGCAGCCCATACGGTCTACCTGGCGACGTCGGAAACCCTATGAACTGCTTGGACGGTCATCATTCGTGACGCATTGAAGTGGGATATCTCCGTTCAAAAGCGAGTAATTTAATAACTTTATATGTCATTTTGAAGATATATGTCAGCCCTACAGTACTAAATAGATATCACAACAATTCCATGTTTTACTAGTCGCTTAGGCCACAAGATAAAACCGCAGTGATTCGGTCGTCTGTAAAACATTTGTAAAAATGAGGCGTGATATCTCAACTTTGGAACATGGAATTGTACCATGGTATATATCATTTTGAAGATATTTATTAGCCCTACAAAGTGATATATGACGTACTAGGTTTCCATGCAGCCCATACGGTCTACCTGGCGACGTCGGAAACCCTATGAACTGCTTGGACGGTCATCATTCGTGACGCATTGAAGTGGGATATCTCCGTTCAAAAGCGAGTAATTTAATAACTTTATATGTCATTTTGAAGATAAATGTCAGCACTACATTTCTAAATAGATATCGTAGCAATCTCATGTTTTACAAGTCACTTAGGCCACAACCTTTAACCGCAGTGTTTCGGTCGTCTGTAAAACTTTGAGGCGTGATATCTCAACTTTGGAAGATGGAATTGTACCATGGTATATATCATTTTGAAGATATTTATTAGCCCTACAATATGATATAAACCACAATAGATTTCTATGTTAAAAAGTTTTAGTTTATAACAATTTAATTTTTGCAAGTAATTTTTATAATAATAAAATTTAGTAAATTTAATAACTTTATAATATTCAGAAAGGTCATTATTTCCCCTTTCGAAATATGTATCATTTATTTAATTTCTTTGTTTACGAGACTTAAATTTTGCGAAAATCCGGACCCCCCCCTACCGCTGCCGAACGCTGCGGACCGCTGCTAGAGTAATCGGGCTCATGGCGAGGTCGTTAACACCAGATTCCTTGGAACTCATTCTAAATTCGGTGATGAAGCACGCGAACGAAAATTCAAACCTGCTAATAAAGCAGTTAAACGATCATATGACTAATGCTATCAACCAGATGAATGTCAATATGAGCAAAATGTTAGAAACTTTTTCGACTACGGTGCAGGTAATGGTTTCTCAAGTTACTAAAACTATATCTGAAACTCTCAATAAGATGACCAAGGCCATCATGTCCAGATTTGAGGCGCTTGAGCAGACCATGCCAACTCGCCCGCCCAGCATGGATTTAACAGTGATAAAAAATGCCATGTGGGATGTCGAGAAAGAGAGACTGGAGAAAGCCAAACGTTCAAAAAACGTCATTATCTCCGGTTTGCCATCTCAGCCCTCAGTAAATGACGATAGGCTTGTGCAAAGTTTCATTGAGCAAAATCTCACTGTCAAACCTGCCATTGCCAATGTACGTAGATTTGGAAAGGAGCCTACAAACACCAAGCTCTGTGTCACTTTCATGAACCCAGAGGCAGTAGCTGATGTGATTTCCTCGTCCCGAGTCCTCCGAATGTCCACAGATCCATCCATCAGGAAAGTGTTCATGAATCGGGATCTAACTCCCAAAGAGGCTGAGGCTGCTTACCAGAAAAGATGTGAAAAGAGATTAAAGGCTGCTCAAGATACTTCATCAGAGAAGTTGTCTTCAGTACTGGTACAGCCCAACATTCAGCCCTTTCGGAAATGAATCAAAGGCTTGGGCATTTACAAACATCCGAAGCATTGTAAATAAACGAGAAGAATTTACTTTATTTTTGAAGACTCATAATCTAGAGATTTTTGGTTTGGTTGAAACATGGCTGAATCATGAACCAGATGGATTATTTCTCCCTATAGAATATCAAGCTTTTCGTTACGATAGAGGTTCTCGTGGTGGTGGTGTGGCCTTCATTGTTAAGAAGAATCTTAGAGTGAGACAAATCCCAATTCCACCTGAGTATAGCCATATTGAATTATTATGTGTTGATATTTACACTGGCAGTTCAACCTGCAGGGCCATAATCTACTACAGACCAGGAGGATTTAATTCTGAATCTGTAGATTACACTCTAAAGAGCATCCAATGTCTTACCCACCTATGCAATAATACAGAACTAGTATGTATTATGGGTGACTTTAATCTTCCTGATATGAACTGGAAAGACTGCTCTCATCCCGATAATGAAATATACAACTTATTTACCAACTTTATGGATGAAATGGGTCTACATCAATTTGTTGAATCTCCAACTCGACAGTCAAACATCCTGGATCTACTCCTCTCGAATGATGCATGCTTTCTATCACAGATTGAAATGATGCCCCCAATTGCTCAGAGTGACCACAACACCATAGTTTTTAAAACAAACCTCCCAAGGCAATCGAATATGCTCTACTGTCAAAACTATAAACACATAACCAAATCAGGTTATCGAGATCTCAATAATTACTTTTGTGAAATCAACTGGAATGACCTATTTCAATATTGCTTTTCTGTTGACGACTGCTGGAGAATGTTTTTAAATATTGTGCAGAATGCCATTGATAGGATTACTCCTAAATGTAACCCTCCCATCACTACCACTGGAACGACAAAACCATTATATCCTGACTTCATTTTAAAGGCCCAGAGAATGAAACTCCTTGCCTTCCGTAAATGGCATTTAGGTGGGAGGATTGAGGACAAAAATCTCTTCGACAGGCTTTCAAGAAATCTCAAAAAAATCATTAAAGACCACCACAATTTACAAGAGAGTAGGCTTGCATCATCCGGAGATTTGGGACAGTTCTACCGCTTTGTGAACAGAAAACTATCAACACACAACCCAATACAGGAATTAAAAAAGCAAGATGAAACTTACACTTCAGATTCAATTGAAATGGCAAATATTTTTAACACCTACTTTTGTAGTGTATTCACAACTGATGATGGCTCAATTCCTACCTTAACTTCACGTACCAACAAGAAAATTGCCCAAATAACGTTTACTCCAGACCGTACTTACCAAACACTCCGCAATCTCAAGCCATCCCTCTCATCTGGTCCGGATGGAATAACAAATAACTTCCTCAGAAATTGTGCTACCGGTCTCTGCTTGCCACTCTGCCACATCTTTAGCTTCTCTTTCAATATGCACGAACTACCCCATGATTGGAGATCTGCTCATATAACCCCTATACATAAAAAAGGCGCCACTTCTGACCCCAGTAACTACCGACCTATATCGCTCACATCCTGTTGCTGTCGAGCAATGGAGCGGATGATTAACGAAGACATCTTGAATTACCTACAAGTCAACAATCTTATATCACTTGAACAACATGGCTTTCTTAACTCCAGATCAACATGCACAAACCTCATGGAATGCACAAACGACTGGTCCATGTCAATGCAGCAGGGCACCGACATCATATACTTCGACTTCAGGAAGGCATTCGATTCAGTATCTCATCAAAAGCTGCTGATCAAACTTCGGGCTTATGGATTCTCAGGCAACCTGCTTTTGTGGCTCGAAGCATTCCTATCAAACCGATCTCAATCAGTCAAAATAAACGGCCACCTATCCATCAATGGCGATGTAATCAGTGGTGTGCCTCAAGGGAGTGTGCTCGGACCTACGCTGTTCCTAATTTATATAAACGATGTTGCCGACACACTCGCTAAAAAATCTGTCAAATTAAAATTATTTGCAGATGATATCAAACTCTACTCAAAATCTTCATCTCCTCAGAACTCTTCCTTGCAAACTGCAATCAACGAGTTGGTGCTATGGAGCAATAAATGGCAATTACAGCTGGCTCCCGAAAAATGCATACAAATTTCCATCAAGACATTACGCATCAAGACTCCATCAAGCAACTACACAATTGCCTCACAAACCTTACCTGTATCAGATAGCGCCCGTGATCTTGGGGTGCTCATTGATAACACACTCACCTACAAAGCCCACATTAACACCATTGTTCATAAAGCATTTGTGAGGTTGAGACTACTCCTTAAATGCTTTCGTACAAGACACAAAAAAATTCTAACCAGAGCATATTGCACTTATGTCCGACCTATCCTCGAATATTGTTCCCCAATATGGAGCCCACATAGCAAGCAGCTCGTACGAAAGATCGAACGTGTCCAAAGATATTTTACAAGAACCATACCCGGATTTAGATCTCTGCCCTACCATACCAGATTACGACTGCTGAGACTCAATACTCTTGAACATAGACGGCTTATCAGCGACCTATGCTTCTGCTATAAAATAGTTCACGGGCTTGTTCAGTGCACAATTCCGGAATTCCCTTCGTTTCTTACTTCAAGAACTCGCGGTCATCTCCTTCGTCTACGACAAGAACAATGTTCCACCAAACACAGGCAACACTTCTTCATCAACCGAGTCGTCAAACCCTGGAACTCTCTACCCCCTGACATCATTAATTCCTCAACATTTTCTCGCTTCAAATCCTGCCTGTCGCTCTTTAACCTCAATAATTACCTCCTAATTAAGTGATCACTTAACCTTCTTACCGTTGCACTCTGTTCTCGCGAACATCTAAAACCATTGTATATAATTGCGTAAGAGGTCATAGATGACCCTGCAATTTGTTTTGAAATAAAATAAAATAAAAAAAAAAATAAATAAATTTAATTACGTTAGCAATGTAAACTTAATTATTCGGCAACCACGTTTACAATAATATTAAGTCATATTGCTTGCTAAATTACAATAAATTTACAATGATAGTTTGGCTGGTGTCTACTATTTGATGAATTGTTACTAGATTTATGCAACTAGGAAAACCATTGTCCAATTCACTGGAGATAATTCGCGTATCTCCCAAAAACCCTGGTAACGGGGTATGGTTGTTACCTTCACCAAATAACCTGGATTCAAAAATTAACAATTAATAATAATAATTATAATAACAAAAATAATAATAATAATAATAATTATTATAATAACAAAAATAATAATAATAATAATAATAATATTAATAATAATATTAATAATAATATTTAGTAACAACATCGGGCGAAAATTGCGGTTCTGCTTTGTTTCAACAAATTACTACCTAATACGTGGCAAATTCAAATTTATAAATATCGGTAGTTGAAATTATTGTTGTTCTGTATCTTTCGCAGTGTTGTTCGTTGGTTTCTGTGCGTTTTCTACTAAAGGCCCATCATGTCAAAATCAATCAATTCCGAGAATCTCGAAATGATTCTGCTGAGAGTTTTGCAGAAAACAGCAAATCGTTGAATGATACTGTCCATAAAATGAATGCAAATTCAGAAATGATGATGCAAAAAATGTTAGAGAAAAACAAAAAGATGTTTGAAAGGGTACTTGATAAAATGGCGGACATAACAAACAGAATCAATTTAGCACTACAATCCTTTAAAACGGCCGTGTTAGACATTACTAAAGCAATAGTTGAATCCTTGGACAACTCATTAAATATTAAAATATTTCGAATACCTTATTAATTATTTAAAATATTACGACAGTCTCATTAGTTATTCATTAGTTATTCGAACTCGATGATGATGATGATGATGAATGATGATGATGATGATGATGATGATGATGATGATGATGATGATGATGATGATGATGATGATGATGATGATGATGATGATGAATGATGATGATGATGATGATGATGATGATGATGATGATGATGATGATGATGATGATGATGATGAGGATGATGATGATGATGATGATGCTGATGATGATGATGATGATGATGATGATGATGATGATGATGATGATGATGATGATGATGATGATGATCTGATGATGATGATGATGATGATGATGATGATGAATGATGATGATGAATGATGATGATGATGATGATGATGATGATGATGATGATGATTGATGATGATGATGAGATGATGATGATGATGATGATGATGATGATGATGATGATGATGATGATGATGATGATGATGATGATGATGATGATGATGATGATGATGATGATGATGATGATGATGATGATGATGATGATGAGATGATGATGATGATGATGATGATGATGATGATGATATCTCGACATATGATATTGGGTGATTTTTTAAGAAGTTTTGTTATAAAGTTATTATAAGTTGCTAATATTTACAAATAATACTTTTTTATTCTTAATAAAATATTTTTTTTATTTAAATACATATGGTACATGTTATTATGCCATAATATGGCGTATCGTTTCGAAAAGTGTTGTAATATTGGCACAAAAGGCATCTCCCATGGACCAACAGTCATTAAATTGAGAAATAGGTTTCGAACGAGAAGACTTTTTTCTTTTTAGACATTTTTTGTCTGGTCAGCAAAACCAAATACAAATTCTGTCACGAATCAGCATAGTGGCCGAAATTGAACCAACTTAAAACCTGCACTCAATTTAGTGATAAATAGTGACAATGGTCAGAACTATGAAGAGGCCTATGAGGAATAGTTAAGAATAAATAAAAATAATTTTATTATAAATAACTTCTACTTTAAATGTCTTCTGAAAATAAATCTTGAGGTGTCCGGCATTATGGACAGAAATTGGCGCAGTATTTCATTTAGCTTAATATTATATCTTTTATTTGATACTAATTAATATCTCGAAATACTTAAATACATGATATTTAAAATAAAAAAATCTTTTCCTTGAATACAAATGCTATAAACATCAGTTAAAATCGTTTAAAAATGAATTTATTTCAAGGGTCTGATTTTGAATCGTCCGCAAGATTTACAACATTTCTTCTTGAAACTTTCCTTTTCAAACAGACGAGGCTTGTAATCCACTAATTGTTCGCATGTGAATTTCTTTGAGAGATAAACGTGTCGAACCATGTTATTACCACTCCCGCAATTGCCTGTCATAATATTTATTCCATATTTAAGTGATTTATTATAAAATTTTAGATGCATTCAATAAGTCCGAGTCCCTAATAACAATAATAGTAATAATAATAATTATTAAATTATAAAGAAATTACTTGGAAGTTTGGTATTATTTAAACAATTTTGCCTTTCGTGTTCAGTAATATATTATTTTGGAAGCACTATTTACATATATATACTAAAATATACTAAAACTTCAGAAATTTTCTTGACGTATTAGTCGGGATATCGTCAAAAGATGGGTACTTCCTACACATAATGGGCTGAATGTATGTAGCAAGGGTCTGCAAACTCCTGCCTAGCTAGGAAAACGCAGAAAAGTTTTAAATGATTGTTTTCATAATTGCATTAGAGCAAACGATTATTTTTTATTTCCTAATATTAAATATCCACAAATTCTTTTAGTCCTGCAATCAACATTGCTATATTACATAAAATCATTTGCCTTTTTATAGTTATGTACTATTTAGAATTAATATTTTATAATAATTAAATTAATTTGTGCATTAGTTGTTTTAGGTGGCAAGAACTTTGCATACAAATATTTAATAACAAAATTTTTTGAAAGTCTGAATTTTTGTCCATCCCTATCTTGTGTTTGGTCGAATATACGAATAGTGCGAATTCATCTGTTCTGTCTCGGTTAGGAATTGCGCTTTGTTTAGGCTTCTTTTGAAAAATTTCTGTTTTAATGTAAATTGTGCCACTTCTTTGTTTTTCATTATTTTTGATGTTCTGCCCCGATAAAGTCGTTTGACGCTCTACAGTAAAAGGCTTGAAACCATTCTAATTAAATGTGAAAATTCTTTGCAGAATTACCTTATAATATGCCATTGGTGACGTTTGAGGATGCTTGTATGCTAGCAAAAGATAATAAAATGGGAGACGTTTTGTCTCTCCTTGATGGAAGTCTGACTTGGATCACCCAAAAAGATTCGGTGAGTCATTTGCCTCTATTAGTTTTGAATTGATTTAAGGGCATTATGATCATAAATGGCTTAGTCTAATACTTTTAAATGATTTGCATAAGTTTTAAAATCATAACATTGCAAGTCATCATGATTTGAGGATATTTGTCACAGACTGGAAGAACTTTGCTGCACTGGGCAGCTCTAAGCGGAAATGATCAGTTTGTCAAAAGTCTCATTGACATGGGTTTTGGAGTGAATGAGCTAGATGATGTAAGTCCTTAGTCAAGAAATTCAAAACTGTTGCTAAGATGTGCAAGAAATCTGTCAAATTTAAACATTCTATTAAATTAATTAATAAATAGCACTAATCAATAATCATTTTCTCATTCCAAGATGAGTTGGACCCCCATAATGATTGCAAGTTCAGCTGGTAGAGATGAAGTTGTCAAACTCCTCTTAGAATTGGAGGCTGATGTCAATCTAGCCAACACCAATGGGCTTACATGCCTTCATTATGCTGCTTCCAAAAATCATCATGCTGTTGGTGCTTTTGGAACTTCTATATTTGCTGTTGCTAATGTTTGGGAATATTAGTTAGGCTGTGATAAATTTTTATGTCACATCATATTTGTTGTAGTGCAACTGTCATCAATTTTAAATTTACTTTGTCAACTTAATTTCACTATTTTTTTACTTTATTTTACTCAAGTATATTAAGGTTTAGCAACTCTCTAGAAAATGAGAATTCTTAATCAAGTGGGCAAAATGATCTGGGCATTACCTTGTAAATAGATATATTTTCTTGTAGTCGTAACTAATCTCTGCCAACATCAGTGGTTATTATTACTAATTTCTGCTGTTATTTGCATTATCAGATAGCCAAAAGACTATTGGATTGTAATGCCAAAGTAAATGCAAGGGACAAATATGGCAACACTCCTTTGCACAGATCGGCCTCTCTAGCTCGGACGAGCATCACAGAGTTGCTGATTTCATACGGGGCAGATCTTAATCTCACCGATTCCGAGGGCAATACTCCATTGTGAGGATATTGTTACTTATTCTAGATGAGAGCCGTGTTTTACGATTTGAGGCATCTCTCGCGCTGCATCCTGTGCCATCTCATTTTAATGTTATCATTAATAAGGGAAGATGTTCTAACATATTAATATTAAGTTATTATACATAATTTATAATACTTAGCGTTAATAATAATGCTTCTTTATACTAGTAGATAATTTATAACATTATTATTAAATGGTGACTAAGATAGTCGGGGCGTGCAGGTTAGCCGAATGGGTTACGTGCCTGCATACGGCGGTAATGGCAACAGTCGTAATGTGTCGTGTTCGAAACCCAGCCTGCACTGCCGACAGAGCCCTTGGGAAGGAGCGCTATATAAATGCTTACAAGAAGCACCTCTGACACTTTGCATATGACATAAATGAAGTTACAATAAGAGATGTCATCTAGTTTTAATTTTATGGCAGTACTTTCCATGTCTTTGTTTTGTGGTTAATAATCTTTGTAATATTGTTATTGTTATAATTAATATATTTTATTCTTCGAATTGTAGCATTATTGAATTTTCCAAATGTTTATCTAGCACATAATCAGGAGCATATAATTTCAATGTTTTGCATTAATCAATGCATAAACAGGGTTAATTGCAATATAATATAATATCATCAATATTTGCTCTAAGCATGTAATTTGTGATGATGGTGATTTTTAAGCAGCCTTAGGTATGTCGCAATCGTTTTAGGTTATTTACGATTTGAATTGCTATTAATTATTTTGTAATTTATTTGCTTATTTTCAGACATTTGGCTTGCCAGGAAGATGCCCAGAGTGATGCCCTGCTATTGGCCAAAGCAGGCAGTGACCTGTACTACCTTAATAAGGTAATTATTTCTGAATATTTTATTTAATAGTGTAAATAGGTTGAAATGTTCCCCATGAGCAAATACGTTTATCAACTTTAATTTGAATATATTTTTGCATCTCCTACAATCGTTCTAAGTTCGTAAGAAACATATTCTGGAATATAGATAGATTAGATCTCCATCTGAAACCACGTCGATATGTGAACAATGATGAACTACTATTTTAGTTGTTACTTTGATTTCCAATGGAAATAGTTAGAAGCAAATATTTTATTCTATTTTTTGTTTTCAGGAGAAAAAGTCTCCTCTTGACTATGCTTCATCCCAAAGTTTCAGGAACAAACTCATTGCTGCCTTGGACAAACTGAGATCTTCTAATGAAGAGCATTGATTACTTGATGTTGATATGATAGCTGGTTCTTCCAGCCTATTGATGGAGTTGGATAATCTGTGTATTAATTTCATTTGGGATTACATTAGAGGTGCTTACTGCCGTACCGATGTACTTATCTTGGTCTGGCCTGCTGATGTCAAGCTGGAAAAAATAAAATTTTTTAGTTACATGAATTTTCTTAATATTAACTTAAAATTGGAACTCGTCAAATCTCCCATTTATCGGATTGTCGATTCGCCAAAAGCAGCCCCACAAGTGGATGAGGACGTAAGTGATGTAGGAGTGCGACATGGGCTCTGAAGAGATATCGTCCTAACCATCTATTTATGAAGAGGACGCTAATGAAATGCTCGGAAGAGCCATCACTTCAGTGGTGAGAGTAACTAAACTCTGGAGCTACTAGGATTAAGAGACTATATATTCAGATCCGATGGAGATATTAAAGATATGACTCGAAATTTAGATACTAAATCAAAAAGTGGTGGTTTATTACAGTCTTAGACCAATATAAATTGATATCAAGTTAAGTTTATTTTTAAACATTTATTAATTCAAATCATCTGAAGAAAGACAGCACCGTTGGAGTTTTGCCTTTCGTTTTTTATGCTAAGTTTAGGCGAGCAAGTCAAATGACGCCCGATGATGTTAACTATGCCCTGTTGTTACTGTTGTCATTGCCGCTGGCTTATTTTATTAGATATTTCAAGTCTATCCAAAGCAAGCGTTTGTTTATTTCGAGTGTCGGTGTCACATTTGTGGCCATTACCTGTGGCTACAACAGCTTCCACTCTCTAGTCACAGTTTTAGTAAATTACGTGATCATTACGAGGATAAGACCTAGGTAAGTTGATTTCCGTTTCTTTGGATTACGCTTGCGATGCATTTAGTTGCAAAAGTGACCGCTTTTATTGGAGAGGCGGAAAAGTAGCGATGTGGACAATCAAATGATGCTAGGTTGCATCTCAATTAGTTGGTCCACTATTTGTGTGGCCGATTACGTGTAAGCTGAAGTGGAAGAATCAACTTTTTTCCCCTGGTTTCCTGGCTTTGTTAAAACACTAATGGTAAATAATATTGAGGTCGCTGTGATTCACAACTATCATCATTTTACAGTATTGATATTGATAAGCAAAACAGTAAGCTTGTTTATTTGTTTTCTTGTTTAGGTATATTCACATTTTGAGTTACATCTGGTGCTTCGGTTACTTAACTTTCTTTCGATTATGCCATCTGTTTGGATTCCAAAAGACCGGCTCCTTCGTGAATGCCATTCAACTTCTCCTGACCTTAAAGGTTGCATATGTAGAATTATTAAGTTTAAATTTACATATATGTATAAAAATATATTTATACAACTGTGAGATTATTTCCTTCATAAGTTCATAAAATAAATGCTTTACATCTTTATTTATGACTTATTAATTACTTTTATTTTCATTTTATTTAGATGGTTGGATTGGCTTTCGAGATTCATGATTCGAGGCATGCTTCGACAGATCCCAACATGTCAATGACCGGAACTGAAACCTCGAGGCTCTCAAGGACCGAAGAGTCTCTCTCTGAGGATGAGTCATACAATCCTCCCTCCTTTCTTGAGTTTTGCTCTTACAGTTACTGCTTTGTTGGGCTGTTGACAGGTAATTTGATAAATTAATAAAAAAATCTGATGATTGAGATCGTTATTGATATGTAATTGCTGGTATTTTTTAGTGGTAATCAATGCAGTTTAATATGAGATTCGATAGGATACTTTAAGACTTTAAATGTAATTACTGGAATTTAGGATAATTATTCTTGAGAGGGTGAGACATTTTCAAGCTTTGCTACAAAAGTTAAAACTGAACTTAATGTGTTGATATCAACTGTCCAGTTGCATGTTGATAAACAGGTTTAATGAGAATGTGTAATGTTAGAAAAATTAATGGTTACTGATAATTAATCGTTTATACATTAACTTAAATATTTTTTAGAAAGATTGTTGAAATGAAAGTAATTATCAACCCTTTGTATTTCATTTCAGGACCTTATTTCAAATTTGAAACGTTCGAAGATATGATTAATAGTGACTACAATTCCTACATCCCTGTTTGGAGTTTCATATGGAGAAGGAACGCAGTATTACCAGTTATCGTCATTGTCTTCCTCATTCTGTCGCACTACTTCAAGTTGGAGGTTCGTTGTGATCGCGAGGAATATATTGAAGTTGACTGGACTGACGGATGGTGACATTGGCATCGCAGATTATTTCTTACTTTACGACTGTTATCCAGAATGATGAGATTGAAGTAGGTTGTACTTGTAATTGGTTCTGCATCAGAGAGGTTAAGGGGAACAGATTGTGTTTCTGTTTGTGAAACTGAAAATGTGCTTTTGGAAATGTTCTTAAAGCTTATACTGGTCATTAATAATTATAATTTGTATTTATTCTGCCAAAGAGCTATTATTAAATCACCATTGTGATCAGCTTCATCAAAAACGAAAGAGAAATGGTCAACATTGAGCGAGAAGAAGAAAAACAATAGTGATAGAAAATTAGTCTGCAATTATTAGGTATTTTGTTAAATCTAATAAGGAAGTTCCAGCAGATACCGACTCATTTGGTGAGTAGTTTGAGGTGGCAGCAACTCTGTTGAAAAAAAAACATTTTTCGTGGCGTTAGTCGAGCACTCCATCTCATGTCCCCATGTGCGATTGCTATTGAAAAATTGTGCAATACTTAAAAGATCGCTTTTAACGAAACCGTTTAATAATTTAAACCTGCTTATTAATAATTTACGAAGTTGTCCTTTTGGCTTTCTGCAGCACGTGACCTCTGACTGGTTCCTCACGGACACGACCTTCATTGAAAGAATCTTGTACATGATGGCCATGTTTGTGATCTTCAGAACTCGTTTGTACCTGGCGTGGTTCATTTCTGAGACTGTCTGCATGTTGAGTTGTCTCGGGGCTTACCCGGTTCCATCTTTGCCACAGTGTGGACACGGTCCAACGTCAAAGTCCGCTTATGAAGAGTGGTAAGTCTATGGAAATGACAATGTTTAAATGTTACGCTAAGGGGATACCACGACGTAAAAACGTGTTAAGAATTAATTAATTAACAATTAATTAATAATTAATGAAAGAATTATGAAGAATTTAGTTCTAATTTTCAGGGTGATTTATTCCAAGTTATTTGTAGTAAATAAAATATTAATGGTAATAATAATAACAGTTCAATTAAAAAATATACTTACGATTTTATTTTGCAATTACATCAAGTTCACTAGCTGCACAGGTGTTATTATATACTTTCAGATAACACCATCCTCACATAATAGACATAATTAATATAACTTTGCACAATAACCTACAAAGTCACTTATTGTAATCACCTTAAAATTCAGGAGACTGCTAGATGAAGAGACCAAAAGGACGACTGAATTCAACTTTGAAACGATCAAGTGCATCGATCTCTGGGGTTGCGAGCTTTCTCCCACGGTCAGAGAGGGGATGAAATCTTGGAACATGACGGTGCAGTATTGGCTGGCAAACTTTGTTTACAAGAGGACCAGGTTTTTCAAGAACTACTGCTCAAGGTGGGTCAGAATGTTGAAATATTTGCAAGGAATGTAATTTAAACTGTTTCGAAGTTAAAAATTGTTTCAAAGGTCGATGATATATGTTGAGCAATTCCTTTGGTCACTAAGAGTTTATTAAATTTATTTTATTAAATATTTATTTTATTAAAATCTTTTAATGGTCATGTAGCTGTTTTACCTTGACTGAACCTGTCTCTGAAATGTTGATTCATTTGTGAAATCCAACTGCTTGATTCACGTAAAAAGAATAATTTCATGCTTGAATTCCAGGATAACAATAACAATGATGGTGAGTGCATATTGGCACGGCATTCATCCCGGCTACTACCTCAGTTTCATCATCATCCCCTTCTCTCTGGTGGCTGAAAGTCAATTAAATAGGGCTTTCAATAGAACCAAATGGTGGGTGAACTGCACTAATTTAAATGGATTTAGTAATGGATATTGTTTAATTAATGAGTGGAAGAATTGTTAAGCAGTCAGCTGATATTGTCATGCTTATGTCAACTTTTGGATTAAGATAATAATAATAATGCATTTAGAAATGTTTTAATTCTTATGATGCCTAATGTCCTTGAAACTCTCAGTTGTTACTGGTTCATTGCTTCACCTGAGACATTTTAATATTCTTGATGATTAAGCTCTGAGTCGCAATATTTGTGACCACGACTTGACCATCATCGTCATCATCGCCGGTATAACACTCATTTCAGGTCCGGGATAAATTGCTACACGAACATCTACAGAACGTTCTTGTGGATCATCAAGATGAGGCTCTTTGAATACATGTGCATGGGATTTCTGTTGCTTTCACTGGAGAAGACGATCACCTTTTGGGGAAGCATCTACTTCTGCGGACACATCCTCGTCGCATTCCTCATCGTTTTCGGATGGCTAGCCAACCGTTACATCAGCAATTATAAACCCCAGTACAAGAGCTCCAACTGACTCTTGACCTTGATCAGCATCATCAGTCGTTTTGTCGATACATCTTCGTTGTTGTTGCTAATTTATTCAATTTATTCGCATCTGCACTGCGCAGAAAGACTCGGTGGCTGTTTTGTTGAAGATTCGAAAGCACATTTGAATGTCAGAAATTGTTTCTAAGTATTTTTGAACTCTCTTTTGAGAGGACTTGGCTCAGAAGTGCATGCCTCACTTAAATGGACTTTGTAAATTATATTCATTAAATTTTTATATCACTTAAATTTGTTGAGCAGCACGGAATTCATGCTGATCCCTGCCGCAAATACGAGCTACATTGTTTTCAGTATGTGTCGTTCCGCGCACGATTGATAGTCTATTGTTGTCTATTTCGAGGAACACAAAACACTCTTGTTAACATGGTGACTGAATTGTCTTGCAACAGTGCTATGAAGATTGAACTGGAAAGAGCATTCATTGTTGTCTTCAAAAAAACAATGGTTTTGCTGATGATTGTGATGCAGTTCAAAAGATGGAAATCTTTTACAAACTACTCTAACAGTGATATGAGAGTCATCGTGAAACTCCAAATGCAGAACTAGTGTACAGCATTAAAAGATGACTTCGAGTCAATAATAGCTTCAATAGCTGATAACTTCATCAAAGACAGAACCGTTATGAAGCAAGTTTGATTAGTGCGTGATATGATAGGCTCTGAGAATATGAAGACGATGAGACTAAGTGGCTGCGACAGCAAAAGAACATGTTATCTGATAAATAAGGAAGCCACTAATACGATCACGTAACTATAAAGTATAAAATTTGTCTTATCAGCAATAATTTACGAAAAATTATAAGAGAGACGGCATCTTTAACTCGGGTTCGAAACGGCTGGGAGTATTACTCTGCTACGAGAATGTGATTTTACTGAAGTAGTTGCTGCAATGACAGATGCAGCTGAGTGAGAATCACTGGGGAGAGACCGAGTAGAAGACCTGGATTTTAGTTTCTTGCCAACGTGCAAATTAGGGCGCAGCACATTTCGAAAAACTCGAGGATCTGATGGTTCTGGTTGGCTGTTCCCTCCTCCATACCCGACTCAAGGTTTGCTTTCTCCAGGTCTGAAATGAATGCAAAGTAACATAAGCTTTATTTACACCATTATAACAATATTAACAATCATTATTATACAATAACTTGATGAGCTACGGATCAATGCTCACCATTGAGGTGCCTCTTAACTTATCATCATCATCATCATTATTGTTATTATTATTATCATTATCATCATTATCATTATTGTTATTATTATTATCATCATCATCATTATTGTTATTATTATTATCATTATCATCATCATCATTATTGTTATTATTATTATCATCATCATCATTATTGTTGTTATTATTATTAGCATTATCATCATCATCATTATTGTTATTATTATTATTATTACAAAATTCTAAAACAAAGCAATGGTAACTCAACAACAAATGTTTGAGAATCAACCAACCATTTACATCCTCCGAAGACATGCTTGAGTGCATACTGGCCTTGGTCATCCTCTTAACTCGGGCAGCATCTGGGTGGTCTTGAGTGTCAAGACTTTTAAAGTCAAGCAGGTAGTTCTTGTGGTCAACCTGGTACAGCTGCAGGCTCATCTTTATCTATAAGTTCGAAACCAGGTGTTCAGCTTTTGATGTCGGATGATTTCACAATGAATGTTGATTTATGAATTTTATCATAAACACCAAGAAAATGAATATTAAAGCGATAAATTTACGAAGACAATTTGTTGTTGCTTTCACAACTTAATATATGTGAGTAAAAGATGTAATAATAGCTTTCACTTACGTTGCTTTATTGAAACATAATTTTGAAAACATAAATGCTTATAATTTGCAAACAGTTATAAAAGATGATGATGATGATGGTGCTAGTGATGGATGAAGATGGTGGTGGAGCTGATGATGATGACTATAAAAGGTGAACATGAGGTGACAAAGATGGATAAATAAGCAACAACTGACATATATTATTTAATGCTAATGTAACACAGTTAGACCACAATTATCATCAAATTAAGAAATATGAATGTCACGATATGAAATGTTCCTCTCAACAAACTAACGTATTTTCCGTTGATTGGATTTTTCTTTCGAGCTCTGATGTGAAAGTTGTTGACAGTCTTCCATTCCTAAAGAATTATACAATTCCTTATCACAATCCCATATCTAATAACTATTATTAACGTCATTGACACAATTATCAAACTTATTGTTAATTAATTAATTATTATCTAATTAGTTAATTAGTTAGCGAGTATTTTATTAAAAGTAGTAAGATGAATGTTTATTGTAAGTTGATGAAGGAATGACTCAAGGACTAACATATCCAAGCGACTTCATTGCTCTGTACACCTCCTGCATGATGTCAAGTGGTTTGCTCTGAGATCTGATGCCTGGTTGCAATAAGCAGTACAACATCTGATTATCACAAGATAACCAAATATAATAATAGTAAGTTAATACTAAACAACACAACATCTGATTATCAAAAGATAACCAAATATAATAATAGTAAGTTAATACTAAACAACGCAACATCTGATTATCATAAGATAACCAAATGCAGTATTAGTATATTAATATTAATAATATAAAACAAAATCATTAAACTGGTACAACGAACATTGGTAGCTAAATTAATACAAAACTGATAAATTATAGCAGTAAAACTTGTTTAAAAAAATGACAATAAATTAATGTTTACAAAAAATGATTTTGGTATGCATAATATATAATCATAATATACATATATAATATCTATGCATATATAATATAATAATAAATAATATAAATATATAATATAATCATAATATAGTCCAAAGATCAGCTTAATACAAATGCAACATATAATGCTCTTGAAACATGCACTCACAACCAAGTGATGTAACCATACAATCTCACAGACGAACGTCACCAAACTCCAACAGTTAACAATCGTTGCATCCCTGCATACATTGCAAGCACGATTTAAATTGATAATTTCGAATCGCTCAGAATCACAAGGGCCTCACCGAGATGCCATTTTGCCTTCTTCACTTGGAGGATTTTCTTCTCTACGATTGGATCCAGAGATGGATTGGTGTGAATATCTTTGCAAATAGTAGTATGCTACATTATGTTATTTGTTAGCTTAAATTATTATGACCATTACTTAATTTATTAGTATAAATTAGTAAGTACATTATTTCAGCCTAAATTAGTGTAAATTAAAGCATGTTCCTTGAAAAGTGAATTAAATCATTCATCAAATGCTACGGTTTGGAGACTGTCCTAAGAGAAGTGAAGCGAACCTGACATTCTGTCGTGATGTCTCGGAGTGCCACCCTGGAAATTGTGTTGTTGATTCTGCAGTGATTTCAAATTAAGAAATAAAAAACATTATGTCAACGTATGAATTATTCAATAAATAAACACAAATTATAATGATTAGCAAATGTTCAAAATATCAAAAATAAATAAAAAGTATGGCAAATAAATAGAATCATCCATGCCATCCATTAAGAAACTACAATCAACGGGTCCAGTGTTCAAAACCTACCAAGTCCACTGAACAGATAGACAGATGCCTAAATAAGCAATAATAGTCAAACACCAACAGTCGATCGAACCATCATAAAAGACTCAGTAGGGGGACTGGATGCCAGGAAGAATTCCCTGATCTCGATTTTGGCAGTCTCGTCGGCGATCCTCTTGTTGTCGACGACGAGGTTGTAAGCGATGACGAGTTGATCTTGCGGGTCGCCGCTCAACAGAGCGCTGTGCACGTCCTGCTCCGTCACCGAACATTTCTGTCGAGATTTTGGTGTTCTGGTCAAGACGTTCAGATCTCATTCGATCTCTAATTAGCATATTTTTTTTAGTTTCATTCGATCTCTAATTAGCATTTTTTTTTAGTTTCATTCAATCTCTAATTAGAATTTTTCACCCAGCTAAAATAATGTTTGCTTAATTAACTTGTAATTGGCGCATTATAATTAGAAATTATCATTAATCGAGTAAATGCGAATATGATATTGATGCTGACGATACCAACTGCTGATGTTGGTACAAATGTAAGCTGAGTAATCATAACAATACCATCAATTTGTATCGATAAGCTGATGTCAAATCATAATCATTATTACCTTTGATGGCATCAAAAGCCTCGTTATCATAATCATTATCACCGTTTATAGCATCATAAGCCTCATTATCATAATTACCTCGCAAACTTCCCTGATGGCATCGGTATCAACAACTGATGCGTCGATGTCACCGGCAGACGGAAATAAATATTCAGGAAGGTCGATCTGGAACCACTCGTGTTCTCTAAGGAATGATGCATAATATTCAATTCCCAAATTCTAATTTAACATTAATATTTATCAGGATTTATTAGTAATATTATTATTATTATTACCATTATTATTATTATTATAACCATTATTATTGTAATGAAATAAGCTTTCCCCATCAAAGAGAATTATAGCAATCACATTAATTATAAAAATCTATGAAGATAAAAGTTCCAGAATATTCGAGAATACACACCTGACTTGCTTTATGGTGGCCCTTTTCATTGGATCCACCTGGAGCATGTGCCTGATGAGGCCGACCACCTTCTTGTTCATGTGCTCGGGCACAGAAAACACTCCAGCTGTGTGGTTGAGATGATGATGATGATGATAATAATCATTATCATGACAACTGTGATAAAGGTCGCAAGTTACCATTGTGCGTTATCTTTGATAGAACAATTATTTACAAAATGATGGTAATGATGATGATCACGATTGAATAACAGAAGTAGCTCTGACGTCACTAGAAATTCCACATGCTCAAGCTCAATGCGAGTGCACTCGGTTTACTGAGAAATGTTGTCGGACTTATTAATAAACGATTATCGACAACAGCGGCGTAAAAATGTTGCTCTCAGCTCTTAACTCACACTTGATCTTCCTAAACAGAGTTGGGACGTGTTCGTCATCGAACGGCAGCTGAATTAAAAAAAAAATACTCAATTGGTGTCAAAAAAAAAAATTTCGTAATCTTTATCAGCTCTGCTGTTAATGTCATCATATCAGTGTCGCCAATCACAATCACAACTGCCATCAGCTAATCATCCGTCTAGCAATATCATCATCATCATCATCATTATCCAACAATATCACTAGCATCATCATCATCATCATCATTCCTGTCATAATCATCATTTCAACAAGATTAAGAATACAACTACAGCTTTTAAACTCACCGTACCACAGAGAAGAGCATACAAAATAATTCCACAACTCCAAACATCAACCTCAGGACCTGCATACAACCTGAGGGGGAGGAGTCAATCGAAGGTTATAATTAGCTACAAAAATAAAGCAATTATCTTCACCAGAGAGAGAGAGAGAGAGAGATAACACATTATTTGGACATTATAAGACGATAACTTTGAAAGGTGACTCGGTTTATTAGATGGTGACAATTTTTTAAACCAATAACCTCAAAAAGAATAACGAAATAAGTATGAATTAATAATTATCAATTATTAATAAAATAAAATTAATAGTGAAGATGTAATAAATATTAATAATATTATAATATTATTATTTTCATAATCATCTTGCACTGACAAGAAGATGACAGGAGAATTAAAAAGTAGAAACGTAGTAGTTAACAAAACAACAATTAATACAAAAAAGTTACTTAATCCAATTACGATTAAAATGACCTACTTTCCAGATATGACCTCTGGTGCCGCATAATTAGGAGATCCGCAGCTGGTCCTCAGGAATTCGCCATCGGTCATCATGTTTGACAGGCCTGAATATTAATCTAATTATAGCAACCAATTGAAGCGTTTCAAAATAGGTCGAGTACCAGATGCAGGTATAGGTTATGCTATTAATTATCTAGCATGACATTCAAAATAACATTTTGATAAATTGTAATATAATTAAACAGATTAAGTTAACCTTAAGTCAAGTTAAATTAGCATTAAGCTGACCACAAATTTATTTAAATTTAATTTTAAAAATTTATTTAAAATTAAGATAAAGTTAACCTTAAATTTAGTATTTTTATTTAAATAGAATCAATCACAAACCAAAATCAGCAATCTTGACATTCTGATATTTGTCAAACAGGAGATTCTCTGGCTTAAGGTCCCTGTGCACGATCATGTGTCTGTGGCAATAATCGACGCCCGAGATGATCTGCTGGAAGAATTTTCGAGCCTCACTCTCCTTCAGCTGAAAATGAAATTAAATTGAGTTGATTGAACTGATGATCATTAAAAAATAATAATCATAAAATCATTTAAAATCAGGAGAATTACATTGTTTAACAAAATTAATAAAATTTAAATTAAAAATACAATACAATAACAATTACGATACAGTGTAATAATTTAACACAAAGGCCTGTCGGCTTTTTGTCTAAACTTTTTTCTTATTCGATCGATGAATTTTTCTGCACTACTGCACTTTTCGGCACTAATAATATTCACAACACACTCGAAAATGCCGAAGATTGTCTCGTAATTCGACCTCAACGGGACACTTTAAACTGAATAAATTAGGCTCTCAAAGTAAATTCAATTAAAAAAACATGTCACCTTGCCATGTTTGATAATGTAGTCGAAGAGTTCCCCTCCTCCGACGTACTCCATTACCATAAAAATGTCTGTCGGCGTGCTGATCACTTGATACCTGAAAAGATTTAATCAATGTCTACTCAGGCTACACTGGACTTTTAATTTAACATTCATTACAACCTTTCTTTTATAATAAAATATGAAAATGGATAGAAATAAGTAAAATTTGAGTCATGATAAGATGACGATCATTTCTCACAGTTATTCAATTTTTAAGTAAAATAAAGTTATGGTCCAAAGCTTTAAAGAAATAGGTTTCTATCAAATAATTGCATGCATAAATACCATATAATAAATCAGGTTGCAAGTCCAAATCTAATATTTCACCAATCAATTAACCAATTTCATTATTGCGATAAAATTGCTAACAGCTTAATGATGTGGGGATGTCGAAATAGTTTCATGTTTTGGATCTCTCTTTTGATCTTTCCAACAACATCGAGGCTTTTTATTTTCTCGCGATTGAGAACTTTAATTGCGACTTTGTGTCCAGTCAAACAGTGAATACCAACTGAAATATCAAAGCAAAAATAAATTTATGATAAAAGTACATTGCATTCGGTAATAGTTGATGAATACAAATGCGAAGCACAGATCAATAACTGGAATACAATCTAAAGAAAGCGAAACCAAAAAAAGCTTGAACAAGCAGATATCTTCACTTTTAACTTTTCCAAACGTTCCGGTTCCAAGAGTTTCCCCTAGAATATAATTTCCTATTCTTATCTGGCCCTTATCACTCATTGTTAATCTTGGTTTAAAATATTTCTATTCCCAACACGCACGTCACAAATTTCGCAACACAATGAACTACAGCTGCGGTGTCCTTGTTTACGAGCTTTTAAAGTTCATAGCTTTCAGGGTTTTCCAGACCAACTATTATGCTAACTTAATTAAATTTATTATTTTTTGATTAAGCATCATATTATTTTTTAGATAATAATTTGCAGAAACATTTGTAATTATTTGATTATTGATTTTTGTTAGCTTTTATATCTGTTAATACTATTTAAAACTGTGAATGTTCGTTATTTCATTGAAAAAAAAACTGATAATGTAACTAAAAGTTAACTTAATATTATAAGTGGGTGTTGTCTGTTTACATTATAATTTGGAAGAAGTTGTGCCATGGTGATTACCTTTGTGCTGCAATAATTTTAGCAACGATGTAACGTAACAGAAACTGCTTTTAAACTGAAATGTGCTTTTTTCTATTTGAAGAAATTCCGCTTTTGTGGAGACTTGGACTGCCCGGACTGGGTTCTGGCAGAAATTAGTGTCCTTTCCAAATTGGTGCATTTATATTTAACTTTATATTTATATTTAGTGTTATTTAAGCGTGAGATATGTAATTATTCTAAGTTGTGTATGTACATTTTTTACCGTTAGAGCTCGATTAGGGTGAAGTTGTTATGTGCTCAAGTAATTAAAAGTCTGCTCAATGAAGATGTCGATGTGAGTCAACCTTATAATGCCTCTGAAGTTGAATTTTAAATAAAAATTTTTAAATTTAATTTACAGCAGGAGAAAATAATGAAAATGGCAAATGATACAAAATTTGGTAATTATCTTGTCTCACTCTCTGATCACTCCAAAAATGAAATCATATTTGGCTCAAGGAAGTACTGTTTCATATTGTAGAATTAGATGACATGAAGGCTTGCATAGCTGTATTGACTCTCATCATAAGCAATGCAACCAAATATGGAGTCGATGCAAACTCATTGTCAAATGAACTTCAACAACTTGGAATGCCAAAAGGTTTGCCTAAATTACTTGCTTGATTAATTGCTTACTTGCAACATTATTGAGTTTTCTATAAAACCATTTTAATCGTTAAGTGTGTTATTTTTTCTACTTTTGTATTTAGCATTATGTTTCTGATATGTTCTAATCATCTGGTTTATTTACGACAATGCTTATCTAGTGCTTTTTTAACAGAACATGCTTCGGTCATTTGTAAATGCCACGAGGAAAAAGTTGCAACGATACGTGAGGAGCTACTGAGGAGGAGTCTGAAATGTTTGGATTTGGTGCTCCTATTGCATATTTCATTCAGCTCATTAATATGTACTTAAATTAGTTACAGTAAGCTTATTGATTAGGATTATGCTTTGAGTAGTTAGCTAAGTTATGGCCTTATGAGAATAATTGCATATAGTTTGATGGTTTGATTCAGCATCGAAACTTGTCTCAATTGACTGGAGAGTTGATTATGTGGCAGGATCAAGTCTTTTGAATGTGAGGACAATCATTTATCCATAAACTTTAAGATACATTAATGCCCTGCCATTGATTGAAAACTGTTGCACTTTCATCTGAATAAAGGAAGTCGACGAACCCTTCGTAAGGCTAAAGATTGTCACAAAAGATCCGACATCCAACAAATTGGACGATGCATCCATGTCGCTCACCCGTGACAAATTTCTAGTCTTCATGACAGGTTGATTCATTTCCAAGTGCTTATTTTCTGTTTTACCCAGGCAGCCATTCAACACAAATGGCTAAACATTGCAAAACCATGGACTCATATATGGGAGACCAATTCCTCCTGCACATTTAATGTCATTGTTATTTGTCCATGTCCATCCATCTTTGTCATTAATATGCAATTTAAAGAGATTGTAAATGTCCCCAATTGATTCAAACACAAATACTCCTCAGTCACCCTTTGATCAATTAGAATTTGAACATTAGACATTTAACTGTGTCCAAATCACATTTTTCTAAACCTTGTTAAACATTCTTTTCTGCAGAGCTGAAACAGGCACAGAAGATAATGGAGAATCTGTGATCCGTGGCTAGATTTGAGGATTTGTTTGGTCATGCTCAATTCTGTCAACAGACTTTTCAAAGATAAAAATGTATTAACTGATGCAACTTACTTATGATGATTGATCACAATCATTCATATTTTGAAATTAAGACTGCATCACAAACACATCCATTTCTTTGAAACCAGTTATGGTTATTCAGTCGTTCAGATAAGCAATTCAAGTGGCTGTTAGGTTTTATAATAATGTCACACAGGCATCAATCCAGAATACTTTGGCAATGGGCCAAACAATGGAACTTGGCCACACTAAACTTTTTGCATATACAAATATAAGCCAGCATATATTTTCTGGGCATTTTACTAATTATTGTATTTTTTAAACTTTAAAAACTGATTTCAAGTGTTTCACATTAAAAATTATTCAAAGTAATAGTTTTACAAAAATGCAAGATGATATGAACTTTGACATACATTCTCAAAAGTTAACACATTTAGTTTGTCAGTTAAGATCATAGACCAGAGGACTTTTTTTTAACCTTTTGAGAGTTGAAGCGCTTTCACTGCTAGCTGTGGTGGATGGCTAGATAGCCAAAATAAATAGAATCATTTGAGTGTAAATCACTGTCTAACTAGCATAGGAAATCTAAAAAATTTGAGATTGTTCGCCCCATTATCTTTGACTTTGTGTCATTTTACATACCATAGCTCATGCTCTGATTGTAAGTGATTGATACATGTCCATTGAACAATTAAATTAACTTGTAGATTCTGGTCTCATTTTAATAAGATGGCATTGTACTGTGCCCTCCCAGATTACCTGCAAACCATTGAATGTGTACAACATTAAGCTTATCTATGGATAAACCCTATAATAATGTTTCTACCTATCTATGCTATAATGTTTCTACCTATCTATGCTATTAAAACATTTTACAGACAAACTCAATGACATTTCAATCAGAAACATACCCTGAGGCTGGAAATCTGTTTTGAGATGAAGAAGAAAGTCCGGACTTTAAAATATATTTCCAGTTTATCCAGTTGTACACTGCAAAATTCGTTTGCATGTGAATGAATTCCTTGAAGTATTTGAAATCCAAATCTTCCCATAATATTAAGAGATTCGGGCTAATTGAATAATCATGTTGGTTTGATTAGTTAATGACAATCCGATATGCCTCTTCCTCTCTGTTCTCTATTTCATTGCCCCTCGTTGATATTTTGTGAGCAATACTCCACTCAAGACCTTGTCAGTTAATGGAGTTTTCAATTAAGTCATTATACATCCATTTCAGGTAAGCTAAAAAGTTTAGAAAAATACCGGAATTGCTTTGAGTGTTTTACAGAACTTGTGCAATGTCTTGATCATTGTCAAATGTCCAACGACACACATGCAGAGCATGAAATTGTTTAGCATTATGATCAAGTAAAACTGTTATAGTATTATTTCCAAGTTTAAAAATTTCTTTTATTTTAAAAAAGTTTACCTTTTCTTGTACATCATTTTGATGTTTTTCACAAAGTGACCTGTGCATGACAGGCTATGGGAAGTCAGTTATGATTCAGATTCAGATATAGTTACAAAGATGCATCGCAAAAGGCAGTTACAACGACATTCATCAGCACTATGAATCCAGAGACTATGAATGATGAGGTTCCATGGCAAAATGTAATAAACAGTAAAAGGTGAACCTTCAGTGCATTCCTAACAACAAGTTTGTGTGATTAAAACGGTACATCTCCTGCGGCGTCAGGGACGTTATTTGGTGGGAGCAACAGAAGCCCCCGTTGGAAAAAGTTAAAATGACGACCCTGTGTGCCATCCAAATATATAATGTCTTCCAGATATTTTTGATAAATGATGCGAATTCAAGCTTTCAAACACAGCCGCACTCCAGCTAAGTTCTGGATGACAGCTCTCTGGTTTTGCCGACGTACCCGTTCCCCCTCTTCTTTTCCGAATATGTTTAAGCTTTTCATCTTGTTGTTGATGTGCGATGACGAGGTCACCAATGTAGTTTGATCATTAAAGAGTCGACGCTGCTCAAATTACAACACTGATGTTATTACGACAATGACGATCGTAGGATTAAGGTTAGGATACAGAGATTCGGTCCAACCACGGCCATAGACCTCTGGGTCGGCATCCAACTAGTAAGTAGCAAAAAAAGAAAGCGAGGCTCAAATTCAAACTGTTTGCATGAGGCGTGCCGTGCCAGCAGGGATGTGTAACCACAATCCAATCCCCATCTTTTCGTTTGTTGATATTAAGATTAATTCTATTAAAGGTCACTGAAAACTTTAGTAACTGACAAAAACTAAATCAGTTAACTGTAACTGGAAAGAACTAACTGTAACTCAAACTTTAACCGAAAAGTCTTAAGTTTTAACTGGAATAACCCTAGTACATATTTATATAACATAACAGTAATTTATAGTGTTTTAAGGAGACTAATGTCCGGCCACAGATTTTTCATTATTGACCCCGTCGCATCAAACTGTAGGAGCAGTGCCATATTTCGCTGCAGAGTTAGCAATCAAAGCCTGTTTCGCGCTTACCATCACAACTTCAATAGGCCAATGCCATCCATGCGTTTACCTTCAAAAAGACTTGCTCGTTATCGTCCTTGTGCAATTCTATATCTAATTTCATCCTTTCTGTAAGATCAACTAAATCATCCTTATCCAAATCCCCGCATGCTTTCTCCATCGAACTGATCTTTTTAAGGTTAGACTTCGATGGAAGTTCGTACTTCTCTAGTCCTGGAACACCATCAGCACATACTTTGTATGGAGAACAGATGGTTTGGTGAATTTTAAAGCATGATGCCTCAACTTTGAATGTACATGGAATTGTGACATGTTATATGTTATTTTGAAGATATTTATTAGCCCTATAAGATGATATAAGCCACAATAGGTTTCCATGCAACCCAAATAGCCCACCTGACGACTTAGGAAACCATCTGAACTGCATGGACAGTCATCATTGATGATGCATTGAAGTGGGAGATCTCCACTCAAAAGTTAGTAATTCAGTAACTTTATAAGTCATTTTGAAGATAAATGTCAGCACTACAGTGCTACATAGGCATCGTAGCAATCCCATGTTTTACAAGTCACTTGCGCCACAAGAAATAGCCGCAGCGATTCGGTCGTTAACGAAACTTTGAGGCATATCTCAACTTTGGTACATGGCATTGTGCCAAGTTATATGTCATTTTAAAGATATTTATTAGCCCTATAAGATGATAGATGCCACAATACATTTCCATGTTAAATATTTTTAGTATGTGACAAATTAATTTTTGGAAGCAATTTTTATAATAATAAAATTTAGTAAATTTAATAATTTTATAATATTCATAAAGGTAATTATCTCTCCTTTCTAAATATGTATCATTTATATACTTCTATGTTTACGAGACTCAGATTTCGCGACAAATGTGACCCCGTCACCGCTGCTAGAGTAATCGGTCTCAGAAATTCCCAACTCTAGCAATTGTTTCTTCACGGGGACTATAGATATTCTCATTATCGCCATGTTTGTTTATAGCTTGGAGCTACTTCGCTCACTCGCTCTGACTCCTGATAACAATAGCATTGAGAGGACTCTCAGAAAACTTCTCTTCAAGCCCAAGATATATCATCCTCACAACTGTTCGTCACCCAAAGCATTCCATGGACGAGAATCTAATCATTCGACCCGCAAAAGGCAATCCAAGCTCGTTCAATCGCAATTCGAGATTGGATCGCTCAACTCTAGGTCAGCCATCAACAATGCTGCCCTACTTCACAACATTTTGCACGAAAATTATCTCGACGTCCTCGCAATAACGGAAACCTGGATCTCTTCAGATGCACCCCAGGTAATTAAAGCTAATTTAATTGCTCTCATTTACAACACACATTATGACACATTTTATATTTATGTCTGATTTTCGAAATATAAAAACTTTAAAAGGTGGAGTGACTATGTTAAAACGGCAACATCTTCTAAAATATGGATCACATCAAGTGGCTCAAGGCTATTTATAGAACATGTTCCATTGTGTTCATGGCGCGCTCCACTCTCATTGGTTCCTCACCACAACAATAGCTAAGGGAGCGGAGCTGAGGGGTACTTATTTTCCCGGGCGCTAGGTGCAGGGAAGCCAAAATGAGGCTTTTTATATTCGTATCATATACAACATTATATTATAATAACTGAATAACGGTAATAACTCGGTCGCAAGTTTACTGCGGCGGCAACATAAGACACGCCTGCCAACCACTGTGGGCGAGTTTTAAAAATCTGTTCCCATCATAGTGAAGACGGAGTTTGAGACACGCTGGATCGCAAGATCAGAAGCAGTTAAAGCTATCCATGAACGACTGGATGAAAATGTAGTAGGGCTGCCAGACAAATTATCGGACTAAACTATGACGCCTAAACCAGAAGTGATGCTCAACAGTTACTGGCGTATTAAATTTTAACTTCATAGTTTTCTGGTATGCCATACTTTGAAAAATAGATCGCTTACAAGATCCTACTATGAATTCCAAGGAAGCAGCAACTGATATTGAATCTTTGGAACAAGAACTTGTCAAGCTTCGTGACGATATGAGCCAAGTTGCTATAGAAAATGCCAAAACAAAATGAACAGCCTGGGGATTGAGGCGGACAGAAGAATTAGGCGACGTTGGAAGATTCCTGGAGAACAGACAAGAGATGCAGGACTTTCAGCAGAAAAAGAAATTGTGCAGGTTATGAAGAGCATCTTCTTTCTGATATGCAATATCAGATGTAATTTATCAAAATTGTACAGATTTTGGAAAGTAGTAAGACACGAACATCAATGGGCACAAACTTTTTACAGAAATTGCAAAATACTCCTAAGAAAATGGATCTTCTTGGTTTATTGCGTTTATGAAGACTGACTTATTTCCAAATCTTCTAATTTCCCTGCAAATTTTATGAACAACAGTAATAGTTTCAATTGCAAGCGGTCGCTCAGGAAATTGAACTTATTTTGTCTTATTTGCGTGCTTCGATGGGACAGGATCATCTAGGCCAGTGGTGTACAACTTCAGTCCGACGATCACCTTTCATGTGGACCGCGAAAGTTGACAAGAATGAACACGAAGGAAGCACAGAGACATACATCTCTAAATTCAAAACTATTTTTTCACTGGACTAACAAACAGCGAAGTTCCATGGCATGGCAGCCACGCCACACCAATAATCTTGCGTCTTGATTTTTTAGCTTTCCATACATCTCGACTCACTAGACCTCCACAGCCTCCGTCATTTTTTTTTATATTTGATTACTTTCCATTATGGAAACTACGAATAAACTGACATCGCTTGTTGCAGACATGCAGCCTCAGACGGCACGTTATCTCTTAACTTAACTTAAAACTTAAAAGTGTCTAGATTTACTATGAACATCAGTTCACAATTGCGTCTTTATTCTAATGTACATGTGTATTACTGATTGCGTCGTCTTGATGAAGTATGAAGTATCAAATTTGGAATATATTTTACACGGTCTCATTCGCTCGGCCCCAGGAGGTTTTCCGAATTCTGGTTTTAGCCCTCTGCCAAAAAAGATTGCATATCATTATTCTGAGTGATCTTGCTCTTCTTAGAGTTGCAAGAAAGATATTGAAAAAAAAAATAAAATTATAAAATAAAAAAAATTTTCTATGGCAGAGAAATCAAGAAAAATATATCTTTTGTAGACTGTATAAATCAGAATGCTGCAGTGACTGAATGAATGTCATGCAATACAATTTCTGTAAAGTTGCTTATTTAAATAGAATGTTTCATTAAAATTTATTCCTTTTCCTGATTCGATGTAATAGAAAAATTTCCTCATTACATAGACCAGGGGTTCCCAACCTTTTGGTGCCCACGGCTCCCTTAGAGGACAAAATGTGGTCCATGGCCTCCTATCAAAATTTTCAAGAAAAAAAGTAATGAACAATAATTTAATGTCAAAAAAGAACCATGAAATGTATTTTGAAAGCAAATTTTTAATGTGAAGATTGCTCCTGTTTCTTGTTCACAAGTAGATGGAATCTGGGCTTTGATTTTGACAGGGTCACTCTCATGTCATCCTTAACATCAAGTTTGTTTCGCGATATTGTTTTGATTGTTAGCAGGGTTGAAAATCCAGCTTCATAGAGGTAGGTTGTCACAAAAGGAATGATGGATGTTATGGCTCCTTTGGCTAGAACTGAATATGGTATCATCATGAAGCACCAAAAGTCAGCCAAACTTTTGACCTGAAACTCCCTCTTTAGCAACTCTTTGTGCCTCAGATCAATGATATTATCTTTGACCAAGTCCTGATCATCTATACTTTCCAAATTGACCAAAAATGGATTCCTGACCCAGACACCATGGGGCGGCAACTCTTTCGTAATAAAGTAGTCATGAAATGATGCCATCTCAGTTCTTAGGAGATCCAAAATGCAACCTTTAAGAGAAGCTGGTATGGTGACTGGGTTGCAAAGACTCTTCTAATCTTGGAAAATTGGCAAAGTTGTTATTCTCCACTCTTCTGATCCACAGGGATCCAGAAATGAGCCTAGTTTCTCACCACCATCAATAACAGTCATGTTAGGACCCTGAATCTTAGTGTTAAGCTCATTTAAATGGGTGAAAATGTCAGCCAAATATGCCAGTGATAGGCTGAATTCTGGCAGACAAAATATACTTTCAAGATCACTCTGTTTCTCTTGTAAGAACATGGACACCTCAATCTGCAGTTCCATTAATCGGCTGAAAACCTGCCCCCTGGACATTCACCTGACGTCAGTATAAAAGAGCAAGACTTTAAAAGGAGCACCAACCTCCTTGCAGAGTTCCTTGAATAGTCTAGTTTGTTGCTCTTGCACGGATGTAGTTCACCATCTTTACTGCTGTTGACATCACTTCTTTCAATCCACTTGGAAGAGACTTTGCTGCAAGGGCATATCGATGGAGCATGCAATGAGTGACAGTCACATGAGGTGCCTCTGCTCTGACCAAAGCTACAAAACCGGATTTGTTTCCGAGCATTGCTGGTACTTCATCAGAGCAAATTGAGTTTCATTCTCCAGTCATCAAAGTCCTGTTCTGTAAAGAAGTCCACCAGAACATGCAAGACATTCTGAGCTTTTGTTGTGGTGAGTATTGGATGACAGAAAAGAAATTCTTCTTTGATTGATCCGTCACATATCCCACAAACACCAGAAGTTGGCTGCACTGAACAACACCAGTAGTCTCATCCAATTGCAGGCTGAATTAGTAAGGACTGGCCTTCATCTCTGAAATCACCTGTTGAAGGATATCAAGAGACATGTCATGGATTCTTGACTGGATGACATTATTGGAGAGGGGGATCTTGTCAATTTATTTTCTCTCCTTTTCTCCACACACCAACTTGACCATCTCCAGTGCACATGGCTTGATTAAGGTCAATTGTGTGGGGCTTCTTGTCTTTTGCTATGAGGTAGGCCTCCAGAAAAGACTTCTGGGTCTGAGCAAATCCAAGACTTGGCAAAGTGCCTGATAATTGGAACCGAGCCGTCTTCCAAGTAGGAAGAGTAGAAGTAGTCTTCTGTTTCATAGCATCAAGTCCATCCTTGAGACTGTCAGGATGAAGTCTCTGGTGTTCCTTGAGCTTTGATGGCCTCATGCTTTCAGCACTGAGAGCCTTTCCGCATATAAAGCATTGAATACCATAAAGGCTTCTGAATACCATCACGCTCGGTGACACATGTAAACCCATACTCGTTACTTGTGCATAAATATTATTTTCGGATTTTTTAAAAAGTTAGTTTAAAAATAATTTTGAAAATTTTTTATGCTGATTTTTGAAAAGTACTCCACGGCTCCCCTAGGGAGCCCTGGCTCCCAGGTTGGGAACCCCTGACATAGACATTGCTTGTTGCAAAAAATATAAACTTTTTTGGAAATACTTTAGTCTGAAAATTTTTAACAATTGATAGAGTTCATTTGATCTGACCTATATATTAAACTTTACCTCACCTTTAATTAATAAAATATTGCTAATGAAGTACTATAATTGTTATAAATACTTCAATGTCTACTTTTGAACAACATGCAACTTTTCTGCCATGTCGTCGATTGGAGGAATACCGCAAGAGAACGTTTTTTTTCTTCAAATTTATCAGCTCTACTGGCGACCCATTTCCTACATCTAAATTTGGCTAATTTTAGCTATAACGCCGAGTTTTGCCGCGGCTCCTCTTCGACCAATCACGTTTCAGCGTTGATATTAATTATTCATAACAGCTTCGTTCATTCTACAGGGTATCCATTAAGTCAGGGTAAATGGTTAAAAACACGTCCTTGTTAAGAGAAAACAATTTTATTCAATTCTAATGTTGATAAATAATATTTTGAAAATTATTTCCATCATTTTCCATGCATAATTTGATTCGTTTTGCAAAAGGTGAACTCGATTGAATAAGTCAGAATTGCCGTCGATTTCAGCACACTGACTGGTAATGTGTTCAATCATGTGGTTTAAATCTGTAATCGATTTGTTCCTCTTTAGACAGAGCCGTCATTCAATCTGGATAAAAAATAAAATAGTGAAATCCCCTATGTACCCAGACATTATGGACAGCCTGCACAAAAAACCTGTCGCGCGTGGGTCCGATTCCCCGTTACGAGATTCCCATCCTAATCTATATCCAGGGTAGTAATTTGCGGAGGGGGACATGTCAAAGGCTAGTATTTATTATGAATGTGTAAATAATTCATGTTTTATAATTATCAAAAACATAAAAAAGAGCTTACGGTTTTCATAACGAGTTTTCTTATGCTATAATAATCAACATCGGAATCCTTACCAGTTTTTACTTAGACCGCTCATGCAATGATAAAAGTTAAAAATAGGGAAAGATGGAAAGTAAAGAAAAACATTTTTTAACTTTACTGACTTTTTAATCGACCACGCTATTTCCACCGACATATTTCATTAAATTTACTTCAAAATTTGTACTAGTAATTTGAAATTTTAAGCGTTTTTCTAAATTTAATAAAACTTAAATCATCAGAAGATTGCCGCCGTCATTGAACGTTTCGGCCCAAACTCCTGACTTTCTCGAGGGGTGGGCCACACTCGCTGATTAGGATGATGTCCCTGTCGGTTATTTCCCTACTTAGAAATCCTTCTCGCTATTCCTAATAACTGCTTCAGTAGATTGAGTCATTTACAAAGCATTATGAACAGGGCAATCAGTAAGGCTCTGAAATGGAATGAGACCAGAAACTTTAACTTATTGTGTGATTATAAGCATTGAATGACCTGAAATTCCATTAAAACATTTTCTAGATATATAAACAGAATAGTAGATTTACATGCTTTTGGCGATTAAGATTTCTTTGAAAGTTTCATTTTTGAACAATTCGTTATATTTTGGGTAGTGGGATTTGATGATAATGATGATGATGGTGATGATGATGATAATAATAATAATAATAATAATAATAATAATAATAATAATAATAATAATAATTAGGTTAGATTATTGTTTGAATAATAATGATAATTAATAAAATCGTTTTATCGAACTGACAAGTTATTTTATTCAAATTAGTATTTTGTAAAAGAAACGGCCTCTCGAGACCACACACGGAAAGTCCCTCCAAAGATCGTAATAAAATAGTAACAATAAAATTTCAATTCTTGGTGGCAATTGTAGCGAGAGCGTTGGTGGTTCTGTGGGCAATACGGTTGTGACGGTAGAATATTGGCTAAATATTAAATAAATATTAAAAACTATCAATTTATTGATCTTTATAATACTTACGTACTTACTTGTTTTACTTAAATACATATTTAATTGGCCCCTGCTCTTCTATTTCAATGAAACCGGCGCTGTTTGAGTGTATTTTAGCAGCTTACTGGTTAGGGTTTGGGTTAAGGTTAGGTTAGATGTCACGCGTGTCCCGAAGACGGGTCGAGGAAAATTCATCGCCGGAACATTAATAACTTAATCGTCTTTTCAAATTTTAATGTTTCCCAGCATGTTCAAATTGGCATACGTCAGCGGTTCTCAACTTTTCAGCTGCGGCGAACCCCCAACAACAAATTTGATTGAACTGTGTTTCACTCAGGCATCATTATCGCCGTATGCTTTTCACTTCTAAATGTTAAAAAATTTAGATTTAAAACTTTTTTTGCGCACATCCCACACTTGCAAGATTTAGTTAGTTTTAAATATGTAAACGTGAGATATATTGCCAGGTTTTTAAATTATTTATTTTTTAAAATTTAAGTTTTCAACATTTGAAGATTTTCAGTGAGATGGTGCTCACTAGCAAATAATAACTTAACAGAGAACGAGAGATGCGATCACATCCGTATCGTACATTTCATTTGTGCATGATGTTGTATAATAATAACATAATTATAATAACATAATTAGTTGGATGTACCAAGTTCCGACCACATTTGCCAACCAGCCTATAAGCCGGTAGCTAAACTGTCGCTGCGAGCGTCTCTGCCATCCAGCAAACGATCCGGCGCGACATTTAGTGTTGTAACATATAATATCCGAAAAAAGCCTGCACTATAAAAAGCATCTTGCTCAAAATTATATGTGGAGTTAAGGCCTACGGTTTTGCTAAAATATTTCATTAAAAAATATAAAAAATATTTTTAAAAATATGTTTAAAAATATTAAATTCTTAGGCTTGCAGAAACCGCTGGCCTACGTGATCGACTCTAGGTCGCTCGACCACATGCAGTCGACTAGCTCAAAATATTCCAGGGATATATATTTTATAAAACCTGAAATTACAAAACATTTATATTTAAAGCCATTCACAATACGGCTTATAAAGAAATCGTCTGTACAATGTTGGCAGTTATACCATTCATAAAAGTAATCAATTAATAAACGATAAAATTTATCAGTTAAATTTGAATTCCAGTCGGTTTTCGGCTATAAATAAAAAATTCAAGATTTTGGTTTTCTCTATAGGTTGATCAGAAAGTAAAGTTTATTATGCTTGCAAGCTTTTAAAATATATTTTAATATATTTTCAAATATATTCCATTTAGGAAACTCTGAGTTCTTGTTTTCTTTTTTAGATTTTTGAAATGAATGATCTTTGATAATGATATTTTGGGTGTTGATGATGATTGTGATGTTGGTGGCGACGATGAAGGTGGTGGTGGTGATGCAGTGGTTGATGATGATTATATCATCACTACAAATATAATAATTATCCAATTCAATTTAAATAAATCTCCATGCTGTACACTTTCATCTCGTAGTAGCTTTTATAAGAATTATAGTTTAGAAATAACTTATTAATATTTAAAAATAGGTAGTTAATTTCAAGCCCATAACCTGATTACATACTGAAAGTATAATCGATTATCTACATTAGCTGGCAGCAACGTGGAATTCTAAAAATTTTTTAGGCGATGAATTTCCAGATCCCTCTGAAGACCACCCTGACATTCCGGGTGTGTGTGCTCGAGCGACATGAAGACTAGCCTAGCTATTCGCTAGAATATTTTAAAATAGTCGCCTGCGTGTGGTCGAGCGACCTGGAGTCGATCACGTAGGCCAATTGGAACATCCTAAAATTTGAATCTTATTGGTGACTGTATTAGCTCGGGGTGGAGCTAACGATATTTATATAAAAGGCTACTAAAAGGCTGTAGGCAGTGTTGGTGAAGATTAACAACGGTATGGTGTAATAAATATATTAATTTCCTGTTCCATCGATTTTTTAAACACTGAGATTAAAAGGCATTCAATTTTAGTTTTTAAGAATTTGGAAAACTTGTAAATTTTAGCATCAATGTCACAAGCTATTTTAAATGAGATTTTGGAAAAATGCAACTTAGATTTATGCCAAAGATTGTTTCTCGTGTGGCAATAAAATTTGTTTCATTTAATTATTACAGAATAATTTTATATTTACCCTAATTTCCACTTTTTGATTCAGTAAAACCGGTAAGAAAGTCAGACCTCAAGATGCACCAAGGCAATATCCTTCCCATGTATCAAGACGATGTCAACAATCCTCCAGGTGGGATTTTGTATATGTTTTATCTGCGCTGTTTCTTATTAATGAAGAGCCAAAAAGCTATGTTAACGTTTAATTTGATTACAATTCACTAGTATTTACAAATAGAAACATCAACAGCTGATTGCTCGCTTGATTGGTTGATGGGTTGGTCGATTGATTGATAATAATAATTGCAAAATCCCGCCCATCATAAATAATACTTTCGTGGTATAGGACATTAACTATGTAATCTATTAATTTTTTTTTTATTATTTTTACTTTTTATTTTTGTAAATGATTCAGGAAGAACAAGGAGATTTGTTGATCAAGTCAGAGGTGACCCCTCAAGAATTTTTTCGAGAATATTTGGAGGGCTCAAAATGATAATCCAATTGATTTGGCTGCGATGGAGCACTTGCTTCCACCTCCAAGTGGGATTTTATGCATGTTATACTATTCCTTATTAATGAGGAGCAAAGTTATGTTGATGCAAATATAAGACACCGACAATAAAACTTAGCGCAACTTTTGGAACAAAAATTATTACAAAGACAATGTTTTCGGGGAAAACGAAACTACATAAGAACAGTTACCTAACTTAATTAATATTAATAATGTGTAACCCACAACAGTTTACTTATTTCATTAGATCTTGCCGTAATGTAAGACCATCTTATTCTGATTTTCTTTGAACAAAATATTTCAGATTAAGGGTTGCCCATAGCCCAAGACGGTAGTGGACCTCCCTCTGCTCTAGCACAGGTCCAGGCCAATCCTCCTGATGGTATTTTTGTTTATAACCGTTTTTAGTAATTTAAATTACCACTGATATTAATCCAGACAATAGATCCCGAATTACTTGTTTATTTGAAAATAAGACCAAGCATGACCCTGACAATATTCGCGCGACTTTTGGAACAAAAATTATTGCAAAGACTGTCTTATTTTCAGGGAAATACGATATTACATAAAAACAGTTACCTAAATTAATAATAATAACGTGGTACCCATAAAATTTTACTTATTTCATTGAATCTTATCATGATGTAAGACCATCTTATTCTGATTTCCTTTGAACAAAATATTCCAGATCAAGGGTTGCTCATAGCCCAAGATGGTGGTGGACCTCCCCCTGCTGCAGCACAGGCCCAGGGCAATCCTCCTGATGGTATTTATTTGTAACTGCGTTGTAATCTGAAGATCCACTCATATTAATCCAGACAAAAGATCCCAAATTCAGTGTTTCTTCGAAAATAAGACCAAGCATGATTTTTCAAGGTGCTCGTAATATAAGCATTAACCATTAAGCCCTAGTCAAAATTGCCAGCCTATATTTGTGCGGGAAATGAAATCGCAAGAAATTCGTGAAGGAATTCAGAGTTTGCAGATTTATAATTTACAATGGCTTATTTTGAGGAAATAATTATTGTTTACATAACAACAATCACAAAAATTAATTAATAGTAATAATGGTATATCCATATAAGTGCTTATTTCATTTGATATTGCGATTTATTCTCGTCTTATTCCTTCTAGTTTATATTTTCAGATCCGAAAGTTGACATTTGTCATTATGGCATCATTCTGTTTTCAGCCTCATTAGGATAACTAATTTTTGGTTGGGGTCGAAATGGCTCTGGAAACAAAAATTAATTTTTTTAGTTTTAACTAATTAATAAATTATTGCTTGTGATAATTAATCATTGCATCATTGTTTCACGACAAAATGGGACCGCACCAAAACTACTGACTCCTGGCATTGATAATTTGTAATAACTTACAATATCTCATCATAAAATCATCCTATACTTACGTCACTGTTGTGGGATGATCCTGGGCATCGGTAGCCAAGTGATTAAGACTTTCTCTTTTGTTCGGCTCCACTAGAAATTTAATTCCTAGCTGTGCTGATGCAATCGAATTCAATCTAAGCAACATTTATTAACTGAAAGAACAACATACAATTGCCAAGTCACACCATAGACACTGCAATCCCTCGTTTCTCAAACTGTTTATCACCTAAAATTGTTTATCAACCATGCATTAATCATCAATTGTTCACAAACCTATACTGTCTTTGAATTAATTGATTGCATAACTTGCATCAGTTCTAAAAATAACGTTATAACAGAATCCTTAACTATAAACTAAATTTGCCTGACATATTAAAAAACTACTATAAACAAATCACATCAAATAGGGATTATTCTGCCCCATCTCTTACATACTCGAAAATTATCAGTTTAACAAAAAGTCATCAAACTTTGCATTAGTAAGGACAATTCGACTCCAGATTCCAGATCTCATAGTAGTTGGTACCCGAATAGTTGTTTGTTCTATTGTCGGTCTCGGCTGACAATCATCTTCTGTCTTCTTCTGTGATTCTTTAGACATTTGAGGATCTGCTGTCTTTTCATCTGTTGTAGTTTTTGTTGGTTCCAAGAACTTTTTCACATGAGCAGAATTGTGAACAAATTGATTTCTGTTTTCTGATTCAACTGTAAGTTTAGTTCGGCTTAAGCCTTCATTTTAGTTACAATTGCCAACGTAACTTCTTTGTATCAAGTTGTTAATTTGTCTCTTTTCAGTTGTTGTACAAGAACTTTATAATCTTGTTTAATATCACAACTTTTTGCATTTCTGCGATCATCGATATAGTCTTTTCCATGCTGTTTATTTTCTGCATCGTTTTCTTGAGCTGTCAAATTTATCATATCCTCGACGTTGAATTTTGAAGGTTTTGTAAGTATTTCTCTCTCGTCTAAACATTTTCTTGCCTGGAGATACACCGATAGTTTCATGTGGTGTGCTTCTATAAGCAATCAATAGTTTGCAGAGTTTAGATTTCCAGTCTTTTTCTTCAGCTCTAGCAATTCTCAGATTTCAACATTGTTCAATTTTTACATTCGATTTCACCGTTTGCTTGCGGCCAAAGAGATATGCTTGTTCGATGTTGTATTCCATGTTCTTCCAAATATCTTTCTAATTCCTCTGAAATTAACTGTTAGATAACTAATCGGCCATTATCAGTTTTCAATGAAGTTGGATATCCATGAATTGCAAAAATCTTGTCACAAGCTTTTATTACATCTGTTGAAATTATACTTATCAGTGTTTGAACTTCAAAATAACGAATAACGAGTAATCAACAATAGCAAATACATGTTCACCACTTGGCATTGGTTCCAGTAGATCTGCTGCTGTGTGCTGCAGTGTTGGGTAGGCATTACTGTTCTTGTCATTGGTTCAGGTGGAGAAGGCTTTGATACAAATTGATAACCATGTCAGTATTTGCAAACTTTCTGTGCATGTTTGGCCACCAGACTTTCATCCTTAGTCGCTGTTTCATCTTCACAATCCTTTGATGACCTTCATTTGCTAAATTAACTTGATCTTGCAGGGATTCAGGTATCACAATTTGGCAACCAATTATGATCAATTTTCCAATTGCACATAATTCATTTCACACAAATTTGAATTCTTTCGGACATCTATCCCAATTTCCAATAAAGGAACATCTTTGAATAACTTTCAGCTTCTCGTCTTTGTCAGATTATTTTTCAATTTCTCGTGTCGTCAGTGCTTTTGGTGTAGCTGACATAGTAATTAACCGAATATATTCTTCTACACTGTCTGAGATTTGTTTGTATGATTCCTTTATCAAACAAGATAATGCATCTGCAGCCATCTCACTGCCAGATATATTACTGTGAAATCATATGGCCGCAGTCACAACAACCAACATTCAATAAGTGCACTTGGTTTGGACTTTGGTGAGTATATGTACACCAGGACTTGACCCAACACCCACTTGGTTGCTGAAGGTCTCGCATGTTCTTGCTCCATTCGTCGTTCATCTGTTCAACAAATCCTTACTCCTGGGCCAAGTTCCCCATTCCTTCAAGATGGCACAAGTTCAGCCCATACTCAAGAAGCCCACCCTCGACCTGTTAGCACCTTCATCGTTAACATTAACAAATATAAGTGCTTTATCCAAAAACTTTCCAAATAAATTCTTTACAGAACCCATCTCTAAGTGAGATTCTAAGAATGACTTCAGCCCTGAAAAAGCATGATTTAATGTAATGTTGTGTGAATTCACAATTTATTGTTAATGTTGTGTCTATTCTATATTTAAAAAAAAATGTGAGGGTTAAAATTGCTAAATGTATTCCTACCAGTTTCAAAATTATCAACATAAAAACAGTTTGAAGCAGCTATGTGAATTCTTAGCATGTCCTTCTTTTCCTCTGATAGCTACAGATAGATGGTTTTTACATGATCAGAATATGTGATCAATATTGGCATGCTTGTTAAAAATCATAATGTCAAACCTTGTCTAATAATTTATATGCCATATTCAACCCTCTGATTTTAGCCTTTAACATAGCAAGTTGTTCACCACCTTCTTCATCAACTTCTTCTTCATCAGCTTCTTCATCAACTTCTTCTTCATCAGCTTCTTCATCAACTTCTTCTTCATCAGCTTCTTCTTCAACTTCTTCTTTATCAGCTTCTTCATCAAAGATCAAAATCGAATTGCGGACCATGCCATTTTCGAAGTAAGTCTTCAAAAATAAATGTTTGTCATATGCAAAAAAATCATGCAGACAAATGCCTTAGAGAAAAATAGATCATCTTCCTGGATTTAGAGTGCAAGTTCACTCAAATGTTTACATTTCAGTTCTTGTGTGCCCTGTTTGCAAACCGGTTCTTTTTTTATATTCATGGCACCCAGTGTTGCCAGGCTCACCCATCTAAGTACTGACCGGTCTTGACATTGCTTAACTTCAGTGATCGGGAACCGGTGTTTTCAACGTGATTTGGATGTCAACCACAACCTGATTCCCCGTGAAGTTGTTATATATATGGTATAAACCCTTTGCACTTACTGCACTATATTTTACTTATTACTATTATTATCAATAATAACAATTATTTACCTCAAAGTAATTTGCTGAGCTGTTTTCTCTTGCAACAATAATATTTATTGATGCAAAACTGTTAGTGATCTTCAAAATTTTCTTCATTAGAGCAGCATTATTTTGATAAGCATGGCACTTGATGCAGGTCAGGTCTCCCTCCTCCTTCTGCTGGACATGTCAGCGGCCGTTCGGGATCACATCGAGCACATAAAATATTGGATAAATAAATGTAAATGTACCAACATAGCTCTAAGGCAGGCAGGACTGGCATCCATTGCCATTTCTGTTGGAGCTTCTTTTTGGAAATGAGCCAAATTTCTAGCTTTGTTTGACATTGACATTTTCAACATCCGAAAAGCTTGATCTTCTTTTAAACCCCAACTTAATTTTCAAGAATTTCTTGAAAGTTTTCTCAGAGGTGCAGCAATCGTTGCCAGGTTAGGAATAAACTTTGCACTGAAATTCACAAGTCCCAAGAAACTTCTAAACTTTCTTTGGTGGTCTTGCTTTTGGAGAGATGTAAATTTTGTTTTACAAACGACTGCCCAATGTCCGACATTGTTGCATTTTCTGCAAACAGAACTTCGTGCTGGACATTTCTCATCTTTTGACAGATATCCACAATGACCACATCAAAAGCAACATTTGTTCTCTGACGATGAAATTTCATGATGTTTTTTTCCTTCTTTAAAAGACTTGGTTGATAACTTATTTACCTCAGCAGAACTTGATTCATACGGTTGACTGCAGTTCTACAGCTTCTAGAGCTCTTGCTATGTCGAGGAAAACTTCCAATGTTAGCAATTCTTCCTTCTACAACAATTTCTTTCTGAGGTTGTTTGAAGTACAGGCGTCGATTATTTGCTCCCAAATCATTTCATTTCTTACTGCGTGGTCACCAAATTCGCAATTGAGTGACTGTTTTAGTCTCGAAACATACTGGTACATCATTTCACCAGGTTCTTGTCGAAGATATCTAAAGACGTGCCTTTCATAAGTCATTCACTTTCGGTGCAAAATCAATTGCGAGATTACTTGTATAAGGCCAGCAGGGTGTTTACAAATCGCTAGCAGGGTGTTTATATTTAAACCGAAGCACTGCGTGCTGCGGGATGTAAAAGTGAAACTATAGTATTTTTTTTATAAAGAGTAACAATAAAATAAGTTGTTGCCTTGTTATCTAAATTGCCAAATGCAAAATGCATTTATTTTAAAATTTTTAATTTTTTAAAATTAAACTTATTCAAATAAAATTATTGCAAATTTGGATAAGGCTAGCAGGCTGTTTACAAATCGCTAGCAGGGTGTTTATGTTTAATAAATCGCAATAATTTTCGCAATCTCTTGTTTTTTTATTAACGTCCGTTGCATATCTAGATGATTAGGACGCAATCTCATTCACCCAAGTTATTTAAAGTCAGCCACTACTCTATTCGTTCAATAGGAACATAGCAAATTGTCACTACAGCCATATAACTGCCAAGAGATACAATCAACTAAGATTGCGGTTTTTCTGTATTTGAAGCTCAATTTCAACACTCGCAAATGATTTCATCGATCGACCCATAATATAATAATATACTAATGTATAATAATAGTAATATGTCTCTCTTCGTTATTGAGTAAAGAGCTTGTCCACCTCATCTCATCCCATGAGAGCTGTGTAACACTGACACAATCTGATGCCACATTGTCACATGACGACAGCGCTAACTACATTCAAAAACGTAAATGCGAAGTTCAAGCTTTAAATTTTATTTTAAAAAATACCAGTCAACTGGCACGAAAGTTGGTGAGAGCTTTTTTACTGGCGGCTCTGACTCGCCAGGTAACGTAAACCGTCATAGACATATGCAGCTTTTTATGAACGCGGAGGCACCACCCGCCCGCCTTCACTGCTATCTCTGGTTCCGCCGCTGTTTTTTGCTACTTCGCTATTTTCCTTGAATCTGAGGGATATAGTAAAGTGAATTATTAACACGATTAAGAGAAAAAAAAATATTTAAAATAAAATAAATTTGTTAAATCGTTCAAAAGATAACGAACCAGAGTTCCAGGAGTCTCACACTTTGAGCATATCCATTGGTGTGCATGCTCTTCATCGTTTTCAATAGCCGCAAATACGTCATCATCGACTTTTTGACAGTGCTTGTGAAACCACATGAAGCAACTGTCACATATTATCATCGCTTCTCCTTCGTCTTTAGCTTTATTAATATAATTCAACCTGCAGTTGCAGACCAGCTCTAAATATAAGTAGCTGGGGTCTCCTGGAGCTTCTTTTACAGAACTATACGCAGAAATAGAAATGTTTGGTACATGGAATTGTACCATGGTATACATCATTTTGAAGATATTTATTAGCCCTACAAAGTGATGTATGCCGTACTAGGTTTCCATGCAGCCCATACGGTCTATCTGGCGACGTCGGAAACCCCATGAACTGCTTGGACGGTCATCATTCGTGACGCATTGAAGTGGGATATCTCCATTCAAAATCGAGTAATTTAAGAACTTTATATGTCATTTTGAAGATAAATGTCAGCACTACATTACTAAATAGATATCGTAGCAATCCCATGTTTTACAAGTCACTTAGGCCACAACATTAGTGTTTCGGTCGTCTGTAAAACTTTGAGGCGTGATATCTCAACTTTGGTACATGGAATTGTACCATGGTATATATCATTTTGAAGATATTTATTAGCCCTGCAGTGTGATATAAACCACAATAGATTTCTATGTTAAAAAGTTTTAGTTTATAACAATTTAATTTTTGCAAGCAATTTTTATAATAATAAAATTTAGTAAATTTAATAATTTTATAATATTCAGAAAGGTCATTATCTCCCCTTTCGAAATATGTATCATTTATATAATTTCTTTGTTTACGAGACTCAAAAACCGGACCCCCCCTCACCGCTGCCGAACGCTGCGGACCGCTGCTAGAGTAATCGGGCTCATTGATCAGTTCAATATCTTAGAGTTATGCTAAAATTGTAATTGTACTTCATATATAAGAGGAAGTGTGTGTGGTTCCTTCAGACTGACTCTTGAGTTATTTTATTTGGTTTATTGTTCTGTTGGTTTCTTTAGGAAATGTATGTAGTGCCATATAAATAGCATCAGAGGTGCTTCTTGTATCGTTTTATATAGCTCTCCTTCTCAAGCAAGCATGTCACCTTGTCTCCATTTGCAAGGCCCATTTGGCCAACCTGCAGGCAAATAAAGGATGCTTGTAACCTTTTTACATGACTTTATTATAATTGGTAAGTTTGGAATTTGTCTTCATTCATTTTTCTGACAAAGGCTGCAGAGGAAGCACAGAATATGATTGCTGAGACTGAAAATGATTACTTTATCAAGCTTTTGGGTTTGATGGAGGTGATTGTTATATTTGTCAATTAATTAAGAATCAATTATTTATTGCATCTGGCCAAATTTTGATAACTGCTTCAATTATTGTTCAGCCAACAACGACAATGAAAGAAAAAAAGCATGAGATGTGATTGCTGTGGATAAGGCTGAATTATCTTACAGAAGGAAAATGTACAAGGTCTGATGATGATAATTATGACATAATTAGTTAACATCCTTGTGATTAAACATTATAAGAGCTACTTCTATTTAATTAATAACAGTTTATGTATGGTGAGCACATGGATCATGTAAATGATCTGATCCTGAAGGCATATCATGACTTATGCTGTAGATCATCCGTGAATAAGTTGAGGTGAGATGTGATTGATTGGTTGGGAATTGATTAATGGTGCACTGCCATAAATTTACACATTTAAAATATAACTATTAAAGACTGTTAGTAATTTCTACAATGCCTGATAGTAATTTTTACAATGTCTGATAATTCTTAAGTGCTCATTATCCTCAAATTACTTTAGCTGTTCAGGTGAAATGCCTATTAATATTTGTCTATTGTCTATATTGTAAATATTACTATTGTAATAAGAGTAATTGTAAATAAAATAAGCATTGTACTAAGCATTGGCAGTTGCTTAATTATGCGTAATCTTGGACCTGCAATTGCTGAGCATGAAGTCAATCCATCATTGATTTGTGAATGTTGAAATGAAATGTCACTTGACTCAAAAATGTTTCAAATGTCATAACATCACATGAGGATAATTATTGATACTGAAGATTGGATTTGTAAATGTAAACATATATTTTTTTTATTCATCATTTAAGACGAATGGGTGTTGTAAGCAAGATCTGTGAGGATAAGCTGAAAGACAAACTCCTGAAATTATTTATCACATGTGAGAGGGAATTTAAAGTAAGTTTGAATGAATTCAGTCAAATTTTTATCATGTTGCTTTTGTCTTGGTTAAGATTTATAGATATGAATTATTAATACATTATTTGAATTATTAATTATTAAAATATTAGTGACCATTCTAAAAAAAAGTATTCAATTATTACCAACTTATGTTTCTTTGATAGTATCATAAGGCAGACCTTGACTTAACAAGTAAAAAAGTGGAGGGCGATTCATCAAAATTGGTTGTTTCTGGAAACAAAAAAGTAAATTAAAATGATATTTAATTGATATTTAGATAATGATTGAGTTTTACTAGATATTTCATGTAAATAACAAAAATGACTTTGGAACCATTAATTTTATGATCTAGCCTAAATTTCAATTGCAATTGTTTTTGAGAAATCTTAAATTTATCTTTATAAATCTAGTTAATCTTTTGAATTTTCAGAGTGCTCATTAGATTGGCAAAATGCATTTTAACTTGTTTATTAATGAGGCTTTAATTTAATAATGATTTGAAATCACAAACTCAAATCATTAGTTGCTTTTGTCCAATGATTTTGGTATTCTCAAAAAGGCCTGTTGAACTTCAGTTCCTGACATTTTGAAATATTCAACTTCGACATTATTTTTGTTTGTAATGCTTCTTATGTTTCTTTGACAGAATTATGTCGCAGAATTCAACTCGATCATATCGACACTTAAAAATATGAATGCCAAGCCAACTGTTTCTAAAGACAAGAAGAACAATTAAAAGTTTTATTCTGATCTTGATGCCTTGACAGTGATTGATTGTGTCTGGTTTTACTAGATCATTTGCATAAATAATATTGAACAGTTTTCTGGTCTGGTCCAAAATTCCATTGCAATTGTGTTTTAAGAACTTTATTTTAGAGTTATTTCAAAATTAGAAAATTTTAACTAGGTCATTAATGAGACTTTGTTGTGGTTATAATGATTGTTTTTTTGTTTAGTGTCTCCAATAAGTTTCATGTTAATTGTTTTACGATTTTGGAAATTCGAGTTTATAACTCAAATGGGAATAAGTTTTTATACTCTATGAATTATGGCAAGCTGATGATTGCTCCAATCCATCTCCCAGTTAGTCTCTAATACTGTCTATAGTTTAGTATAAGCAATGAATGAGCATAGTAGTAAAGATACAACACGGATGTAATCATCACATTTACTTAATTAAGGTCTTACTTTGAATTCTTCATTTCGGCAATCCGCCCTTTTGTCCTTCAAAGTTATCGCCCTCAAATTAGCCCCGTCAAAATTGCCCAGCGACAAAGTAACCCAGTTAAATGATTAGTTGACGAATGGGAGATCAACTCATAAAGAAACGAACAGATTCCAGCTTGTGTATAATGTTACTTTTATTATTAGTAGTATTACTACTATTATTATTATTTTTTATTACTATTGGAATTCGCAACAACACATTTTTTAGCTTTTGTCCTAGGGGAAAAAACCTCTTTAAACATGAGGAGATGAAATCTAAAGTCAGGGAGACAACGTCCAAAGTCAACAGCAAAAACATGTCGCTTGCACTTAACTAAATCTTTTGATTAAGATCTCATTCTCAAGAGATATCATCCATTTTTATTGCATTTCCAAGCCCTTTGCCATCAGACATTTATTTTTAAAGTTATTTCTCGCTTAAACTTTATTCATTGTATAGGAAAAACCTTAAATCAATTGCTATGCTTCAAAAATTACCGAACTCAAGGTGCTAGTATTTTGACAGTGCCATTAACCTTCATCCAGATCTGTGACCTCGGTCTCCCGCTTCTTCGACGGAGGAAAAAAACCAAAGATATTTTCACTTGAAATATTTATTGACAACGATTTTTGAGATAATAGAGTAACTCTTACAAAAGTCTGTTGCTAAGATAATTTAGACCAGGGGTTCCCAACCTTTTCGTGCCCACGGCCCCCCTAGAGGACAAAATGGTCCACGGCCCCCCTATCAAAACTTTTTAAGAAATACACAGAGGAACAAGAATTTACTGTTAAAAAAGAACCATACAATGTATTTTGAAAGCAAATTTTTAATGTGAAGATTGCTCCTGCTTCTTGTTCACAAGTAGATGGAATCTGGGCTTTGATTTTGACAGGGCCACTCTCATGTCATTCTTTGCATCAAGTTTGTTTCGCAATTTTGTTTTGATTGTCAACAGGGTTGAAAATCCAGCTTCACAGAGGTAGGTAGTCACAAAAGGAATGGCTGTCATGGCTCTTTTGGCTAGAACTGGGTATGGTATCATCATGGCGCACCAAAAGTCAGCCAAACTCTTGACCTGAAACTCCCTCTTTAGCAACTCTTTGTGCTTCAGATCAATGAGATCATCTTTGGCCAAGTCCTGATCATCCACACTTTCCAAATCGACCAAAAATGGATTCCTGACCCAGGCATCATGGGGCTGCAACAATAATAAAGTATTCATAAAATTATGCTATCAGAGTTCCTAGGTGAGCCAAAATGTTGCCTTTAAGAGAAGCTGGTATGGTGCCAGCTGCATCCAGACTGGGTTGCAGAAATTCTTCTAATCTTGGAAAATTGGCAAAGTTGTTATTCTCCACTCTTCTGATCCAAAGGTCCAGCTTCTCCAGGAATGAACTTAGTTTCTCACCAGCATCAATAACGGTCATGTTAGGACCCTGAATCTTAGTGTTAAGCTCATTTAAATGGGTGAAAATGTCAGCCAAATATGCCAGTGATAGGCTGAATTCTGGCAGACAAAATATATTTCCAATACTCTGAAGTATCATCACTCTGTTTCTTATGTAAGAACATGGACACGTCAATCTGCAGTTCCATTATTCAGCTGAAAACCTGCCCTCTGGACATCCACCTGACGTCAGTATGAAAGAGCAAGACTTCAAAAGGAGCACCAACCTTGTAGCTCTCACAATATTTTCGCTTCTTTGGGGCATCTTGCCACTGAAAATAACCGCAATAAGAAAATGGCCGTCGCAGACGTAAACGTGTTATGTACACACATACACAAATACAAAAAAGTTAAGTTATGCATAAATATTTTTTAAAAAGTTAGTTTAAGAATAATTTTGAAAATTTTTTATGCTGATTTTTGAAAAGTACTCCAGGGCCCCCGTGGACCCCCTTCACGGCTCCCCTAGGGAGCCCTGGCTCCCAGGTTGGGAACCTCTGATTTAGACTAAATGAAGTAACTTTGCCTTATAGATACTCTCAGAAAGGATGACAGTAGTTCCTGGAACAAGGGATTAGTGACATACTGGGTGATACAAGTAGCCTAGGATGTTAAGGCGAAGTTCTCCCGATGAAGATATATATTAAAATAGATTTTTTTCCAAGATCTTAAATGATCATGCCCTTCCATGCATACTAAATAGTTTTTCTCAATACAGTCCAATTAATGTCCTATTAGATGGTATATATTAAAATGATCACTTTGCTTAAGAAATCGTTGCTGTTTAACCTAAGTCATCTTTTGGCATTAGAGTAGGGAATATAGTGAGCCTTGACGATGACATAAACAATACCTAATTATCTGACTGCAACATCAACAAGCAAAAGTAAGAATTAAATTTTTCACTTATATTATAACTAATAATTTGGACATTGGAAACAAGAAATGGTTTGAACACATCTCAATCCAAAATTAAAAAGAAAAACACAACTGTGAACTAAAGTCTTTTCAAATGGAATAGAAAGTTTAAGAGAGCAATGAAATGACCAAGAATATTAAAATAAATTAAAAATGCATGCATCAATGTCCATGCAGCAAAATAGTGCTCCAACATGGTGGCTAGCATTATAACCTTAGAGCAGAAGGAGTAGGTCAGATATGATATAAATCAACATCAATGAGAGCATAGGTTCTCACAGTCGAATTAATAGGTTGCTTTGAAGCTTCAAACTGTACAAAGTTTTTAGAGGCATTTCGGATCACAGTCAAGATCGGTCAACGTCAATAATATCAGCATCACCATGACTGCAGTCACTGGCACCACTTCTAATCATCACTCTTCAAAGCTTTCAAGAAGCTGAAGTGATTATACTTATTGGGGATGTCACCTCGTGAAGCCATCAAACCGTTCTTATTGAGAAAGTCTTCAGAACTGGAATATTCAATCGGAAGACCCTTCAGGTCGGTCATCCGCATGCCAGAGATGTGGAGGAGAGCGTCAGGGGCACAGGTGTCCCATTTCTTGATGGAAGTGGTGTGGAGGTAAACGTCCGCACGACCTTCTATCACTTCTATGGCTTTGTAGCCTTTGTGTAAATGGCAATAGTTGGATTATTTGTAGACCAAAGTTTAAGCTTGCAAGCTTGTTAATTTAAGCCCTCAAAATAAGTACAAATGTATACAGTATATAAATTTTTAGTTTATTAGTTTAACTCAAATTTCCTTTAATTTTAAATTTAACCTCTGGAATAAAATCTACATCAATTATATACTTAATGTAATGTAGCTGGTGACATATAATCAAAAAGAATGGAATTTCAGGACCATTCATTACAGGATTACTCATTACCTGATCCTCCTGCAGGTAAAACTTCAAACTGTTCGCCAAACTTCTTGTTGATGGTGTTCTTCACATCTCCCGCATGCGACCTTGACACGATTATCCGAGGTTTCCGACTCTCTTCCTCGGGCGAGTATCTCGAAAGCCCAGAGGTCTTCCTCCAATCATAAACTTGGTAGGCCCAATCTTCGATGAGAAACCAAAATGAATATTCATGGTACTAATTAAAATATTGGTTATGACTGCATAACGACTAAGATGTCTATGCATATTCAAACAAAAGGAAATGGCCAAGACATTTCAGAGGATCAGCTCATGAAACACAACTCTAACATGGATCAGACAAGTTTTAGAAGCCTTAATGAACGTGACTGATAGTTCTATTCTTCTAATAACAAGGTTTAGGCTGTAAATATGATCCAATCATAAAAAGCCATTTCAACCCACACAACTTGTCCTCAAAAGGTTTGTAGATGATTCCAATTATGGGTTCTTTGTGCCTCACCACACACATCATAATTGTCACATATTCTGTCAGGTTTTCTGCAAAAATGACAACCAATGGGGTGCCTAAGTTTCTGCATTTGCAAATTGAAGACAATGTTTAATATTTTATATTAGACCTGAATATTCTTGAGTTGCATCAAGAGGATCGATCCACACAGAAATCTCAGACAAAGGAATCTCATCCCCATCGCTCAATTCAGTCAGCTCTAAACGATCTGGATTTGGCAAATAGACCATGGCATCGTCATCTTGCACATGCTCTTCTGATATGATCTGAGAATTCATGAATCTACTTGGAACATGAACATGAAAACTCATATTCAAACATCTTAGAAAAAAATGCTAATGTTTAAATATTTATGAAATAAAACTAACTTTCAAGCCAGGAAACATACTAGCAAGACCATATTTTATAACTTTGTGAGATGTAGTGTCAGCAGCTGTTAACAACTCAGAGGCAGCATTTCCGTCTTTCTCAACAATTTTATGACGAACATTTATGTTTGGCGAACGTCTTATCTCTACAATCCGTTTGCCGGCTTCTTCTAATAAGTCAATGCTCGCTTCCAACAATTTTTTTGTATTGACAGTGTCAGCTCTTTGAAATGGCATGTATACATAAAGCATAAATGCGGTAACAACTGCAGGAAGCAGAACAAGAACAGGTTTTTTCATTTTAGAAATCATTTCTGAACATAGTCCACGTTGCGGCAAGCGTTCAGTTCATCGTGATTGACAACACGATTTAGTTTAACCTAAAATTGTGTTTTAGAATTTTTGGAAAAATGTGAATGAATTTTGAAGTTGATTAACTTAAAAAATGCTACTGTAAACATTGACGAAAAACTTTATCTATAGTCTATTATCGGTTGTTTGGTTCGAATTCGTAAATAATGCTGCTTTGCCTCTATTTTCTCATTTTATTGTTTGGTAAATGAGTTATTTTAGCATTGGTTGCAACAAACATCACTATATTTTTTGTTATCTGTAACCAGACTCAACAACCGGACGAATTGAAACCAAAGTATGGATGAAATATTCCCAGGAGGTCGCATCTGAGCGTAAGTTCTCAAATATGCTGCGACTCCGAATGAGATTTCACAAAATAATTTGTCCACTCAGTTATTCTTAAGTAAAATTGTATCCGTTTTAGCCATGAAATACAAAGAAATAATTGATGTGGGGGAATTTGATCTACGCGGAAAAAGGTCTCCAACCGACGATTTAAACCCTTTCACAATTAGGCACCCAACTAAGAGCGAAGACCTAGCAACTCTTGAAAAAAATCTGAATAGGATTAAGTCAAGGTTTGAAACGATAAATAATATTTTAGATACGGGCAGAGACGAAAGATCCACGTTTGATGACAACCTGGATTACATCCAACAGTTATTAGAAGAAAATGACATAGATGGCCTCGTTGAAGAGGCTCGAAATAGTCAAATGCAGGATGAAGATTTTATATCAGAAGAGAAATTTGCAACTGCCTTCAGGAATAAAAGGAGCTTCTATCACGACCAGAATATAAAGGACGAAGCTTACAGACGATTGAAAGCCAAATGTGATTCTAAAATATCGTTTTCGTGCAGCCAAAAGATGTTTTATTTTAACGCTTCACTAGAAAGCCTTAAGGATGATGCTTCAAAAAAGGTATTTAAATAGAAAATTTGTACCACAATTCAATTCAATTGTAAATGAACCAGCCAGTTGTTAATTGCTATCATATACGGTCAGGACAGTAGAGAGGGGGGAAGTGCCAGAGGCGTAGCCTGGGTATTTTGCGCCCGGGGACAAACTATAGAATTGGCGCCCTTTTCCATGTCTATATATTTAATCTTACTGTATTACACTAAATTTGAAATTGTAATAAAAATCAAATTTTAATGGCACAAGGCATCCATTTAAAAGTGAAAAACCTTTCTACAAATAGTAGCGCATCAGTCACCCAATCAGTCAGTCTAAGATGATTTACATGCATAGTAGTCTAATAGTGTTTAAAATAGATTTATTTTTCTTGATTTAACAGTTGCAAACTGATCAATAACGTCATCAAAGTCTGGTTTCTCAAGCGTTTCTCTTTCTATACTAAGAAGAGCAAGATCACTGAGACGATCCTGTCCCATTGATGCACGCAGATACGACAAAATAAGTTTCAATTTGCTGAATGATCGTTCACAGCTTGCAATTGAAACCGCTATTGCTAACAAAATTTGTAGTGAAATTCGAAAATTCGGAAATACGTCGCTTCCATAAAGCACAATAAAACCAAGGAGATCCAAAGGGGTTTCTGGTAGAGTTTCAGTTCGCTTTCTCAGCAGCATTCTGCAGTCACCACTTTCTGTGAAGAGTTCGTAGCCATTAATGTCCATGTCGTAGAAAGTTGCAAAATCTGCACAACTTCGACGAATTTCATCTTCACCTGTGTCAGATGTCAGAAGAGTCTTAACGTCCAGCAGAAATCCAAATTTTGTGTTCAGGTCTTTGAGTCGTGAAAAACGTGTTGACATCTCCTGTTGAAGACGATCGAACACATTCTTCATAACACGCATTACTTCCTCTTCTGATGAGAGTCCTGCATCTCTTGCCAGTTCTCCAGGCATTCTCCTACGTCGCCTAATTCTTCTTTCTACCGGAATATCCCATGCTGTGCATTTTGTTCTGGCGTTTTCGACCGCAGCCAGGCTCAAATCATCACGAAGCTTGATAAATTCTTGCTCCAAAGATTCAATATCAGTCGCAGCTTCCTTGAAATTCATGGTAGGATCTTGTAGGCGCTTCTTTGCACGATCAATTTTTCCAAGAACGACAATGCAGAAGTGTAATAAAACTATGAAATTAAAATTCAATATACAGGCCAGTAACTGCTGTGCACCACTTCTAGTTTCAGGTGTCATAGTGGAGTCTTCCGATAATATCTCTAGCAATCCAACTAGTTCATCCAGTCCTTCATGGATAGCTTTAAAAGCTTCAGATCGTGCACTCCAGACTCTCTTTTTACTGTTATGGGAAGAGCTCTTTTTAATTCTTCCCAACGAATTGTTGAATGAGAGAAAAACGAATATATGCTTTCAAGTGTTCCAAAAAAAGTTACGACAACAGGATCTTGCTTAGCTGAATACACACCTGCTAAATTTAAGCTGTGGTTGTCACAGTTGACGAACAGTGCTCTAGGATTTCTGTCACATATTCGTTGTTGAAGGCCAGATATATGCCCAGTCATCACCGAAGCATTGTCATAACATTGAGCTCGACAGTCGGCTAGAGGTATCTCATCAGAATTCAGTCTCTCGACGATGACTTTCTCTAGGCTTGCAGCATCTTTTGAATATATCTCGATATAACCTAAAAATGATTCTTTGATTTTTAATACAAACTATTATTTGAATCTATCATATAATCAACGGTAATTTCAGTTAAAACTAAAAATATAATAACTTTCTTTTGGCAGTTGGCGGCCACCGGCCCAGTCCAAGCCTGCAGTGCAACTTTGCGTTAGCCTGATACCAATGGGAGTTTCAGAAATTGTTTTGACGTTTTCACGCTTTCACGAATGTTGTTTATCTTTGTCTATATTAGAACAATCACAACAAGTCTCTGATAAAAAGTTTTAATATACCTTAATAGAGTGTAATCCGTTTTAAACCACAATAAGTTCGTCAACAACTTAGTAGTATTACAGTAGTAGCCACTGCAGAGTGCACCCAGAATCCGTATCCTGACTGGAAGCAGTGGTGGTGGGCTCACTGAGTTCACTGAGCTGGCAGCAGCATCAACCAGGTCTGGATGGCAGACGTATCAGACGATGGCTCATATCTGCCCTGCTCCAGCCGCCGCTGTTGGCTAGCTTGTGAGTGTGACCTGTTTTACCAATGTCGCCAAAATTATGGCGCCCCTGTATCTTGGCGCCCGGGGACATATGTACCCCCTTGCCCCCCCCCCCTAGCTACGCCTCTGGGAAGTGCACAGGGTTTTGAAATAGGTTTTTTTCCTTGCCCTTATCAAATTGACACGACTTATAGACCCAATTTATTTTGTCGGAAGTCCTGTATATGATCATTTGTTATCAGACTAAGTAAATAGGAAGGACCAAATGGCTAATGTTAGATGTGTTTATTCAGATCATCAAAGTCATTATGATGGAGGTTGTCGGCCATTTGGTTGTTGCTTTAGGATTATGTTTGACTGTGGTCAATTTTCTCAAAATCATAAAAGCTTGCAGAAAACTCTTTGGAAGAGTAAATAAAACCGAGAATCATGAACAATCAGTAAAGAAGGATGAAGGTCACGATGAAGATAACTTCAAACTCCCATTGGCAGTCCATGATGTCCAAAACAGAGAAGAAAATTATGATGAAGACATTAAGCTTATCTTACAAACTATGGAATTAAGAAAGTTAAAAGAAGATGCATCGAACAAGAAACCCTTCATGCGCAAATGTTTGAGAATGATTCTGCAGAAGGGTTTATTTTTTTAGGAGTTTTTTCTGGAGTTGTTTATTAAATGTTTTGTTTGGAAATTTTATCATTTCGTCTTTGGAAGTCTATCACATATTCCACTCTCAAATGATCGGTTTTCATGCATATTTAAATAGATTTAGAATCATACATTAAAAAAACATATCCAACTTCGTTCAATATACTCAATAATATTACTATAAATTATTCCATACGTTATTTTAGAAGCAAGATAAACACGTGTCTGAAAAAGAATAATTTCACATTAAAAGATTAATTAAACAGCATGTGTGGTTGACAACTTCATCCGCGGGATTTAAAAAAAAACTGAACTCTGATTGACACCTGTAATTAACTGCGAAAATTAAATCATTGACGGAATGCCCATCAAATCTATTTTGAGTTGAATTTCGAACCGCATCTGGCGGTCAGTACTGAAGGATTTGCGATTCTAAGTAATGCTTTGAAGAAGCTAAATAATAACATTGTTTGACATGTGTAGAAGCATTAATGTGAAATTGAAACGAGATACTTTATCCATGCAAAAAGTATTATTATTTGGACGCCACAAATACTAATGTTATTGATTAAAACAATTCATCATCATCATCGTCATCGTCACCGTCACCGTCATCGTCATCATCATCATCATCGTCATCGTCATCGTCATCGTCATCGTCATCGTCATCGTCATCGTCATCGTCATCATCATCATCATCATCATCATCATCATCATCATCAATCATCATCATCATCATCATCATCATCATCATCATCATCATCATCATCATCATCATCATCATCATCATCATCATCATCATTATTAATATTATTATTATTATTATGGCTTTGGTAGCGTAACATTACCATTATTGCTATTTTTAAACAACTATCGATATCGTAACAAATGGCCGATCAGTTTCACTCATTAATCATTTCCGCCACACGAACCAATAAACCAATTAAAACCATTATTTTATTCAATTCCCAATTGACACATTATAAGTTACTCTTAACACTACTATATGTTTTATTGTAATATCATCTGTGGTTAACTAATTAATTAACTAATCCAAAATCATCTTGTTTCGACACAACTTGTGTAAAATATTTTATTAGCCTTAAAAAAATTCAAGACCATTTAACTGGTACAGAATTATCAACTAATTAATTTGAATTAATTTTATCATTTAAATGTTAAATTGTACAAATATATTGTAATATATAATTTATTATACAAAATTTTTATCACATTTCATTGAAAGAAATGGATTATTACTGACTATTTCTCCATGTGTAAGGAGCACCTTGAAATTGGGAAAAACGGAGCGAAAAGGCATCTTGTACACGGGGAATTATTGCAATAACAATAATAATATTATTACATAGTAATATAATCATAAAATACATATCATCATAGAATATAGTAAATATTAATTATATCACTATTGCTTGCACAGATCCCCGTAATTACGTGGCCATAAAACGCGATTACAAAGTATTTCCTGTAATTTGATACAATTTACAAGCTGACAGCCTACGACACACTTTAATTGTTCATATCGTCTTACGTGTGACAGATGTTGCTCGTGGCGATCCACCGTATAAAACTTACAGACTGTAGACGAATTAAGACATTTTTAAAATTTTAGTGTGCCAATAAGATATAAGTCATCAACAATTATAATTAATTATACAATTATAATAAATTATTATTATTATTAGATAATTTTTGACGTGTCCCTTCCACTGACTGTTCGAACCCGTTGTTGGAATACCATAATAGTCATCTGGTTACATAACTAACGTTAATAGAAACTACCCCACAGATAATCTGTATGGCGCCTTATGAATAGCGTCAGAGATTCAATGATTTATAACGTTTGTTTGTTTTTTTTAAATTATTATTATTTTAGCATTTATGTTAAATAAAGTGTTAATATTTGCCTCCAAAATATTTTCGTTTAATTTCATTAAGTAAACTAGGCGTTGTCCGTTTTGGCCAGTTTGCATTGTAGCGAATAAATGCTTATTAGTAGAAGCATTATTATTACAAACACGTTTATTTATTTTGCGTTTATTATTTATTATTATAGTTTTTAATACCATATTATGGTTGTTACTTTTTAATCCATGATCTCATGCTTGCGTGCCAAGAGGAGATTATTCACGTAAGTTTGAGACAAGGCGGTCGACTTGACACGTAGCTGGGTAATTATTGGAATTATGTCACTAAATTATAGCTTCTGTAATTGCAAGTAGTTTTTCAACGAATGATTGTTTTTTTTTCAATTTTCTTTTAAAGTACATCTTAAACACATCAATTGAAAGATCAATTTATACTGAAATGTGATAATTGAAATATCCATCATACTATGTGATGAATGCTTAATGTTACAATAATTAATAATTAATAATGGTTAATAAAACGCTGGTGCAATTAATTAACTAACTTAAATATTTTAAAGTACAACTTCAACGCAGCTATGTCTTCAAAATGGTTATCGTAATGATTAGGATGTTAAGGATATGTTACTGCTCCTCATAAAGATAAGTTTTCTCAACAACGTCCAAGTCTCGACCGATGCTAAATCAAGGCTTCGAGACTCCTTGCCCTTCAAAAGATCAACTCCCCCAATGAAGTAACTCAAACAACTTCTGTTTCTCAGACAGGCAGTCAGCTGTAGAAGTACTCCCACGAGCCTTTGTCCAAGACATGCCTCGAGCCATTCTTCAGTTCTCGGATGTTTCTCAAGCTCATACAAGATAAGACTTTCTAGCAAAGATATCTCGATGGGTCTGTCCTCTAAATGAGAGCAGTGCTTCTCGATTAACGTCTTTATGATCTCGAGACAATCTCGTTGACCTGGAGAAACGTTTTGATGTAATAGGAGAGACTGAGTTCTGGCGAATGACATATGCCAAACATCGTCCTCATTCGTACTGGGCTGTGTCTCGTTAGGGGCATGGAACGAAGGATGGAAAGACGGGGGAAGGTAAGATGTGTGGTTTCCAGAATGCTCTAAAATTTTCTTCGAGACCAAGTCGAACCCGTGCGATTTCATGTCCCCACGCCATGGTGATTGGTAGTAACGGGGCGTCGCAGATCTCGGCCATGAGTTCTCGCACCTGGATCAACGTTATCGTTACTATTAATGCAGTTATTGTTTCATCGACAAATTTATAAATAATTTATAATAACTGGATAGCTATTATTAATATACTTTTATGATTTGATTAATTTTTAATAAGTTACTTAGTGTCTTCGCCATTATATTGAATACATAAAAAGTTCTCACCTGAAACTAAGAGTAAGAGTCACCCTGTACACGTCCCTCACCAAGAGAACTACTCCCTCTCCACCGTCCATGGACAGATTTTCTCCCCTCACTTCCATTCGAATCATCCTTTTCTCCTTTTCCGCTAACTTTTCCAGCGCCTGTATTACCAATTGCTTGAACTTTAACCTCATTTTTCTAGCAGAAAGGAAACCTGAAGCAGTTATGAACTCGACCCAAAGAGACATTGATCTCTTTCTGCCGTCTGCCAGTTTGAGGGCAGCGGTTCCTGGAATACCAAAAAAGCCCTGTTGATTGAGGGTACTGCAACATGAAAATGGGCGAACGTTCTGGGCCATCCAGCGGTCGTGGCAATTGGTTTGATCGTTGAACTCATTTATTGTAAACGTTCCCGAATGGCTGAGATAAAGAAAGAATTCAAATTCGTTGCTTGAAAGAATATTGACACCATTTTTGGAAAGATGTTCGTGTCCAAATTCTCCAGGTATCCTTCCGCCTTCAAGATTTTTTTGGTCGCACATGACTTTATCTAAAATTTTTTTTGGTGGTTCAGACAGAAAATCAAAATGCAAACTCTTGAACCTAGGCTCGTGCTGTTCGACCAGCGACAGAATTTTTCTGATAGGTTTGAGAACTATTTTTAGAGCTCTTGTTATCTTTATTCGTCTGTCAATTACATCCCTCATCAATAAAGTCTTCAGGTATTGGTCCACGCAAGAAAATTGGAAAGGTAAATGATTTTCCCCAAATATCGGGTGCTGCAAATTCACATGGCAAGCGCCAGGTACGCCATTAGTCCAATCCTCATTTTTCTCGACGGCACAAACTGCATTGGCTTCTTCGACATCAGAAGTTGCGTTTCTTGAAAATGGAGTTGATACCAAGTTGAAAGGAGACGTTTCCGATGGAGGGGTTTGAGAAGCAGTCGTGTGCTGTTGTGGGGAGAGGTTTGAAAGTGGTGAAGGTGGAAAGGACGAGAAGGGAGATGATGAGGAATCTGATGGAAGTGATCCAAACAAAAATGGTGATGGTGACGACGATGACGATGATGAGTACATCGCTCTGCAAAACGATGAATACATGTTATCGTCCTAAATTATAACAACTCATGCACATATAATATTTACGCAACTTGAGGCATTATATTGTAGATTTAGTATCATCTTCCCGCCTTGAAAGATTTTAACTTTTGTTTACAAAACATGAACATACCTCTTTATCAATTTAACTGTTAAACATTAGATATGGATATCATGTTGCGTGATGAGGATATGTTTTGGTTAAAAAAAAATAAAGCAACAACAGTGAACGATATGAGGTCATCCTAAATTCCGATGAAATAATGTACCCTCTTCACTCATTTCGCACATAGAATCAGCTAATTCACATCTGAAGTTTCAAGCTGTCACCAATGATTACTTGCATTAAATTCAATGCGTCCTGTGATGGTTGGCAGATCACTCAAATGTCAATCAATCAATCAATAGACCGACGGATTGTCATGTTTATTCAGAGTGATATTTTAAATAACAATTTTAAATTATCAAGGAAAATATATTATTCTCCCAAAGCAAATGTGAAGATATTTTAACTAAGAAGATATTTTTTAAACTACTAGGTTCTTCGAAAAAAGTCATAACCATTGTTTGGAATAAACATTCAGGATTGCAACATAAAAGTGTTATGACATTGTATTAATATAGTCGACCACAAATCAGTCATAAGCGGATTAAAAGCCAAATAAAACTTACATCAGTATATTTTTCGGGATAACTTTAAACTATTAGTAAATTCTGCAATAACTGCGATTTTATTAAATGACCAACAAAACAATATGGTTATTTTGCATGCATCCCCCAATTTATTCATAAATATTCTTTTGACACTCCCACTGGCTAGCGATGGTCAATAATACGGCGGTATTTTTAGAAGCTGTGTTGAATGACAGTGATGCTTGATAATGGTCACGCCCATCCGCTTTCAAAGATCCCCTTTAACAGTTGGCCCATTTTCCCCCAAACTGACCCCAATATCGTAACAGAATCATGAGGTAACAAATTCTAATTTGGTGACTTAATCCATTATCCAAATCCATGTTTTAAAAATCAGGTGAATTATGGACGAAAATGCTAGTTTTGGTCCAGTGACCGCAAACGACTTTGGAGTCGCTTTACATAAGCAGGGACGTCATTTGGGGGCGGGGAGGGCGGTGGGGCAGCCCCTCTGACTTGAAACTAGACTCAGAAAAAAGGTCATCTAATCAAGTTGAGCAAGGGTTTAAGGGTTTGCTCCCACCCCATCCCCCTTTGAAAAGATGAAATAACGTCCCTCATAAGCTTGCATAAGCTTAAACTGTGCCAGATCAAGTATGTCTTAGGAGGAGATCATCATTTCAACGTCATTTCAGCATTTTTCAAGGGAGGACAACCCTTGTACAGCTTGAGGAGATGACCTTTTTTTTGAGTCTGGTCAGGGGGGTGGCGTTGCCCAAATTATATTCCTGGAGCAGTTATTAGCAGAAGTATTGTGATGGCTTTGCCATTGATTTGTCAGATCACCATGAAGCACTCCGAAACAAGTTTCGCGAGCGCACACGAATGACTGGGCTGAGTTGACTCTAAAATCTAATGATGAAGCAGATGATTTTAGATTTGCTGGCGTTGAAATTTGGAATCGTCCATGACCAAAGTTGACCTGGAAAAATATATGCGGCAAAGTGTTGCGGTTCACAACAAGTGTCGAACAATCTATTTTTATTTAGATGTATTGGAGGCACATCATCCTAGTATCTAGTGATATAAAATGCGACACGCTTATAAAAATATCCCAAACTACGGTCGAGTCCGGTTATGTCGCCGGTCTAGGGATTTGCCAAAAAGCGTCGAGATAACCGAAAATCAATATGGCGACTGTATATTATCATGTGCTTGCAATTTCTTGATGTACTTAATGTCGCACTTCTACGTTTTTTTCTTACTGGATTAAATACAGATTTCACGTACACTCGTTTTATCAACATCCATCATTTTCCATCCTGAAATGGTATTTGCGGGATTATGCTGACTACTAATGTCTGCTGGTTTTGCTCCTTTTTCTAGCTGCAGTATGATTTCATACTTTTTCCTTATTAACTGATTATCCAGTTCTCTTAACACTTCCAGACATTTTAGAACGAAAAAAATTAACAAAATATCGTCTTACCCCTCAGACGGAATCTGCAACAGTGAATTGGATTCGGCGAAATAAAGGAATCAACATAACCGATCGTTGCTACAACAACGCGGGAATTTGGCGGTTCGACTTCAAAAGCTTAAAAGGGTTAGCGAGTTAACCGAGGTTGGGTGAAGTGGGGCTTGCTGACAAAGTTTGCTAATAATTTATTATAACATTCTCATTTCAGGTGTCTATAGAATTTGTATATAGGCTTTTGAGGTAAAATATTAATAAAATTGTTATTACAGCATTAGCATTACCATAAGAATTGACCAAATCACCACCCAAAACTTTGAGAATTTATTCTGTAAATTCAACAGAATCAGCATGATGTGATTTGTTAGCCAAGTGAGGAGCAAGCAAAACTTGGTAAATACAGGAAAAGAAATTCAAATCAAAGAGATTTGTTTATTACATATCAAATTGTTGCATTTTTTAATTGAATTTTGGAGTCAAATAAAACTGGCATATATCAGATTAGTCAACAGTAAATCTCTACGGTAGCAAGTAAGCAAATAAATAACCAAGGTGCAGGTCTACTGCTTGCCAGTGCCTTTGCAGACAATCAGATGAGAGAGGGAGCATGCAGGAATGTACTGAATTCAATGAGGATGTTGTGGACCATATGACAAGGTTGACCAACACATGCATGTTAAACACAAGAATGCATTAAATCAAATTGATGAAGATTTAAAAAACAAATGAAATGTCAAACCCAGAACATCACAATGTCAACAACAATGATGTCAAGTAAAACAAAATCCATGCTCAAGCCATGGGCATAATTTGCTTCCACTGGGATGTCTTCTACACATCCTCAACCCTGATCTTGATCGGAATGCTTGGAGCCTGAACAATCTCACCCGGCTTCTCTTTCCCGTCCAGGTGAGCAAAGAAGATGAACTTGTCTTCAATGGGCACTAGGTACTCAAGATTTTCCTTAGTCACCTTTTGCAGCTGTTCCTGACGCTACATACGATATAATAGCATATAATGCGAATAATTCGCAATTTCCTCAAATGAAATTTACATTCATAGTTGAGGTGGCTTTCATAAACCTAAGCAATTTTCAATTAATTGTCTTGAGCAGGATAACCAAATTCATTGAATCGCTTGTCAACTGATTGGCGATTGGCAACATTTTCAGAAATTATGAAGTCAGCTAATAAAATAACTAAAATAAGGGAATTAAAACATTGCTTATCTGACCATTTCCTTGTGTTTGCTGCTGATGATGGTGGCTATGCAGTACCAGGCAACACAAAGTAGAACGACAACTACAAGGAGGACAAAGGTGGTCCTCTTCAATCCACTCTTATGGGCCAAATTGGAGAGAAAGTCACAGAATTTTCCATTCGAATTCTTCTTGTCGATCTCTCCACTCAGACTGGATTTCATAGAACCAACGTCGCCAGCAGTTTTTTCGATGACATCCTGATGTCTCATTGCATTGACGGTACCGAAGAAATTTTTAACCAGGTTCTTGAGCCGTGCTGCCATGTTGTCCGACATATCCAACTCCACTTCTTTTTCTGCTGAAGGCGGTTAAGCAATGACGGTCAACACCGATGCTACAAACACGGACGCTACAAACACGACACAAAAAACAAACATCTACCTTCCTCATTGTCTTCATAGAAATATGGAATCTTCTTGATAATTATCAGTCTGTGAAAGATAGGACTGAAAGATGGTACAACCTCTCCATTTGGTTTTTCTTCTTTCAAAACAATCTTCGCATCCTGTCCATTGAGGCTACCAGGAACTTTACCCTCAGGCAAAGGTTCTGACGGATTCTGCTCTTTGAAGAATTGATTGGCATCTTCCATGAATTTATCCATTCTTGCATCCATCATGTTTGGCATACTGGCCCACCCATAATTAATCTGGTGCCTCATGCCATCCATGAGACAATCCATCATCTTAGAGACTCTACTGTGAATGTTACTAAAGAACTGTGCATTATCCAAATCCAATGCATCAGAAGAAACTGCAGGTCCATCCTCTGGCTAAAGATGAGAAACCTCAGATATTGTTATGCTGTTTATAATAATGTCTAAAACGTGTTCAAATCCAAATACATTCATGCAATGAAAGCAAATCACTTCAAATCAACCTTCTTTTCCTGTGGAAGGTTTTTGCACTTCAACTCACAAAGCGCTGCCCCTTCAGGATTCTTCAGCATGCAACCTTTGTGTAAATTTTGTTATAGAAGTGACAAATAATCATTCAAAAAACACATGAAGAACTTTTAAGAATTTATGTCAATCATTTTTCTCAAGACACAGCAATCTGCTAAGACTGGCAAAAGTAAAAATACCACTTATGGCCAATATTAATAGCATATCTTGCTATTTAATTTTAGTGATTTATAATAGGTAATGTGATTTCCTATATGAACCTAAAATCGTTGCAATAATAGTTTACCTTTAAGACATTCATCTCCGCTTCCTTTGTTTTCAGGAATAGATGGTGCTACACATTTAGTGACGCATGATCTCAATTCGAGCTAAATGAAGCAAGTCGATTAACTAAAATTCGTAAGGCGATCAAAAAGTCAACTGATATCAACTTCACTCTCAATTCATGAAATAATGTCATAATTGCGTATCGAGAACCCACCCTGTCTTGAAAGTTTTTTCTGCAAACGTTCTTACAATCTTCAACTTGTTGTGAAGTTGATGTACCTGTATCACATTGTACGTTAATCAAAGTAATAAGCAACAGCACTGCCAAAATTAAGATATTGGGAACCCCAGCCATCTTGAAATACAAATATAACAGATGACGATCGATGTTAGACTGGTAACTGGGGATGGTCGAAATGTAAACACCAATTTGATCAAATATTGTTTCTTTAAAAAAAAAGTTAAAATATAAAAAAATAATATTCAGTTAATTACCCTATTTAACAATTTTAATATAGGTCTTAAAGGTGTCACGAAATCGAATGAATCTCACTTTAATCGTCATGAATATTTTTCTTGTGTGACTCTTAACCTTATTGTTAATGTTATATTAGCATTATTATTAGGATTATTAATATTCTTATCAAGTCTGACATCTCAATCGTAAAGCACCACTTCATTCTCTTGGTTAACCAGCAGATAGAAGACATGGGTTTGAGGACGCCGAACAACATTTCAAGTGATTATCAATATTATCGACAACGACACGCTGTCATACTCCCAATATTGCATAATTAATTCTCATCAATTTTCCAAACATTCAGGGGCGTCAAATGGGGGAGTGGCAGACTAGACACGAAAAAGGTCATCTCATGCTGCGTGAGGATGTGCACGGACCACCTGAATTTTGGCTAGAAGCAAAAAAAAAGATCATCTCCTCAAGTTGAGAATGGGTTTACACCCCTTGGAAAAAGCTGAAAGGACGTCCCTCAGACACTCAAGGTACCTCATACATATTCATGGTTTTAATCAACTGTGCATAGCCACCACCTGGAAAATTCATGAAAAGTAAAATGGAAAACTTGCAAGTCTAATAAGAAAAAGAGATGCAGACCAGTTCTTAACCAAAAAATAAAAAATCTAAAACCCAGTCAAAATAGTCAAACTGAATTAATTTTGGCTACAGTTTCCAAACCATATTTATTCATATCAAAATAATTAGATGACTTGGATTATAAATTTAAAGAGCAAAATTGATGATTGTACCAATTATTTTTTCTTTTGAGATGGATCCTGAAAGCAAATTAAATTTCTAAAGCTAGTTAGGAAACATTATAAATTAGTGATTATAACAATTGCATGGCATCAAGCAGTAATTATTTAAATAACCGTGACCAATGTTCCAATTTTTAGTTTTTCCAACATCTTATGAGCAGTCTTTGAATGGCCCACATCATCAAATTGTGAGCTGGCATCACTCCCTGTGTACAAAATTGTAATTAAACTCATGTATTAACTGTAGTCAAATATGTTCTGCCAGACCTGCATTTTCCCTCAGAACTTCAGAGCCTCCAGGGTGCTTTAATGATATGAAAACTTGTGATCAATTAAATTATGAAATGCGATAACTACTAAGCTTAATGATATATAAACCTCATTGCAAAACTTGGTTACATCATAAACATTGCCATGAATTGCAATCCACATATTGTTCGAAGAGGCATCATGTTTTTTAAGTTCGTCCAAAGTTATCTTTGCGTCCTTGCAACAACAATCCATTTTTATTAATTGACGCCAAAATTAACATCGAGTTCTGGATTTCGGTTAATATTTGTTTTAACAAGTTGCAAATTCCCGGTGTAATCCACTTTAATTCATTTAAAACTCCAAGTCGCGCTCACGATTCACGCATGCCAGTTGGGACTGTTTAAAACTTTAATGCGCTGCTGGATCGAAGATTGAGTCTTATCCCTGTTTTTATTCATGTAAAGCAATTATAAAAATTTTTACAAATTTATATAATTTGCAATTAAATTTTTTATTATTAAAATTTTCTCAATGCATTTGAATTTTTAAACAGTTTTAAGTATGCGCTATATGATTTGCTTCCATTACGAAGCATAGAAAATATATCGTACGCCCGACACGAAATTTGGCCATATTGCATCGAAGTAAAATCTCTGAATTTGATTGCGTTTTCAATTTGGAATGGTTATTTAAACAAAGTTTAGTTAAAAATTAATAATATTAATATTGTTCGGAGCGAGCTGCTTGAAATTTTTAATATCGGATTAGCTTTTTGTCTTTGTTGCTGTTTTATCTTAGGTTTGTGTGCCGCAAAATTTTGTTTTGCTTCCCCTTTTTCATCCATTACTTGCAAAGGAATAAATATTTGTATTTAATAATTTGTTATTTACAAATCAAGTCGCATATCATCGAATGTATTCGGTTTCAGACCGACGTAATGAGATGGGGGTGGCCTTTCTTCGCTCGGATAGTTGAATATTGAGGCCAAAAGCAATTTCGAATCTTTTTTATTATTAGTTGAACAATCACGTAGTGTTGTGTATTAAAGGTTGAAAGATGGACGCGTCTGGGTCTGTTCCTTCCGGATCTAACGTCAGACAACAACAGTTGGTGCCCCGTCATATAACTATTGAAATTCTTGGGGAAGAAGGCCTTAGCTCTAATCAACCAGTCAAAATTACCTCGTTCCCTGTTAACTCTTCTCCTCTTAAAGTTGTTGATTTTAGGCAAATTACCATGAAGTCTGATATGGTAAAGATAAATTTTTATTATCTACATATTTTCTAATAGCTTAATTTTGTAATTTGTTGTAATAATGATGATAAAAAGTATTCCTTGCATTACATTTATCGAATGACTTTGTCGGTGCACGAACATGATTTAAAATGAATATATATTTTCACAGTCTGCTGGGTCTGAGGTAAGGGTGGCATCAGATAACAACATTAGATCACTTGTTACTCCTGCTGGACTAGCAAAGGCAAAAACTCAGCTTTCCAAAGTTATTACAAAAGATATTATGGGTGTTTCTAAAGAGAAAGTTATGGAAGGTTTGTTATGTTATAAGCAAAGGTTATGAGGATTAACTTTTGAAACATAAGGTTTATTTAAATTTGTTATGGATACCTTACATTGTCATTATGAATTATCATTTGGATGGCAAATAAGCTTTAGTTTGCATCTGTTGGTGTCCAACTTGATTGGAAAGTAATTCATATGAAACAGTAAACATTGTAAATGTTTTATTGATATAAAGGTCACATCGAAACATTTCATTCCCATCAGATCAGAGAGGTGGTTCAACTCTGAAGACCTTAACACCGAGGCCTATCCTACCGAAGCCCAGTCAAGTTGAAGGTGGTGGCGATGATGGTAACGTGCCGGTGAGGATCAAGCAGATTTCTAGGATAGGGACAGGTGGCATCAGTGAAAAAGTCAATGTCATTGAGGTCATTCCAAAGACAGTGACTCCTTCCTATGCTTCTTCTTACACAAGAGTGGTAAGTGAAGTTTTTAATTTAATCATCATCATCATCATCGTAGCCATCTAACCCTTGCTCTATGGCCCAATTTAAGGAAACTTTTTGTTGCTGGGATCTTAAATGCTTCAGAATGAAGGGATTGTCCATCTAATTGTTTTGATACTTTGTGCTTCATAGACTCCTAAGAAAAGTAGACCATTTGGCGCATGGGTTGCTATTTTAGGTCATGAACTATGGTTGATTGTTACGCAATATATTTATTTATTAAAATTATTCTTTAAACAATAAACTTTATGTCAGTGACTTAATTTAAAAAAGGTTTTTAAAATAATTTTATTGCACTTTTGGTCCTGTGAGTGATAATACATCTTTTATTGGTATAAACAATTGAAAGCATATAAAAACATTGCTCGGCAGTAGTTTTCGATACCCTTCGACATTCCGTGCTTGCTACCTGGGCTACATAAAATAAAATTATCGGAAACATTTTTCAAAATGACTGACTACAGCATCAGGAGGAACCTTTTTAATACACGCTACATTGAATTTCGACAGAACCAACAATTTTCCTCCACGCCTTCTTCAACCACCGCCTCTAACAGTCCAGCCGTCATGTCTACAGGAGCTCGCAGGGGTAGGAAGAAGCATTCCAAGAAGATCTACTATGCTTATGTGACAGAGTCTGAGTCTGATTCTGAGAAGGGCAGAGGTTCAAACAGGCATCGGAAGAAGAGAAAGAGGGACACCGACATTATAGATGAGAAGGCCGTCATAACCCACAGGAGATCCAAAAGGGAGAACCTTTCTCAGAAATTAGCAGAATGGGGATTATTGCCTCAAGGTAAGGACTGTTGACATCTCATAAATTCACCTGAATTGGATTATTGCTTTATATATTTGTTAATTTTGGTTTACCACCTGACTGTTTTCATGCTCTTTATATTTATATTTAAAAATTTATTTTGTTTTGAATGACTAATTAGTATTTTTGATTTTATAGGCAACAAAGGTTCTGGAGTGCAAGAAGCTGAGGATTATGACGATGAAATGAGCATGCCAGAGATGCCTCAATTGGCACACCATCCAAAGAGACGAAGAATTGAAGAGGAAGATGAACTGGAGCCTATGATTCCTGGGCCACCTCCAAAGTTTGTGACTGTGAAGACTGCAAGTCCAAATGTTCCCGAATTCAAGGACAGCATCATGCAAGCACATGCCTCCACAAGTACCGACCCTCCGGCAGAGGAAGCTCAATTGCCATTGGATCATCTCCAACCCGAACAGGGCCTCATTCCCACTTTGGAGTTCAACGACATCCAAGACAAACAACTCCAAAGATCCACTGTTCAAGCTTTGCAAATGCAATTAGAAGAGGCGTTGAAGGCTGAGGATCAACTGATCGTGGGTACAGGAGTTATGAAGGCAGAGCAGATGGAAAAGGAGGTCAAGAACGTAGAAACCTTCATGCAAACGCCACTAGCTCCTCCTCCGCGGACTCCCCTGGCAGCGCCCGTCTCGGCTGCCTCGCCCGCTGCTGCCCCAAGAATTGCGGGTCAACCTGGTGGTTGGATTAAGAAGGCTAGTTCCATGCTTGCCCCACCACTACTATCTACTCACTCGACGACCCCTTCCTTTCCACCAAAAAAGGTATGCATGACATGTACAATTCTTATCAACATTTTGAAACTGAAATTCCAGCGCTGTTTTGATTTGCACGATTGTGTTTATGGCTGTTGACACGAGACTTCATTTATTTGTCATTTATCCATGACAGAAGGTGGATACGATGAACAAGTCTCTGATGTGCAAGCCCATCATGCTCACCAAGGCAACCAGTACGAACCTCACTAGAATGCACAAACAACTTCAAACAGGTTTGTTTGATACTTTGGCAAATAAATCTTGTTTATTTATGATGTATTATTATTATTATTATTTTTAATGCCCACAATTCATTTCACCAACTCATGATTTGGCAGACGAGAATGTCATAGAGCACAAGAGGACAGTAGCTGTCCCACTGCCAGGTCCACAATTCATACCTCTTCCTGGATTTGCCATGTCAATGCCAGCCCTGGCTCCCTTGCCTATTCCAGTCATCGTTCCCGTACCACTACCCCTGCCAGCATCTCGAAAGAATGTTGGAGATTTGATCGAAAAGCTCAAGGTTAGTGATTTAAAGAGGCAATACTGTACTTCTTTGATATTTTCTTTCTAATAAAATTCTGATGTATACCTTAGTTTATTAAATCATCAATCATATATTTCTGAATGTCTGTTGAAATTTCAGAATTCAAATTGCCCATTTTGATTGTAAATTACTGAAACATAATTTATGTGTATTCATATTTTGATTGTCTAATGGTCTCTACGCCTTGACATTTCAAACTTGTCCTTTAAAACATCCAGGAGCTTCAGACAGTTGCAAGCAAAGGCATCAACCCCTTGGAATCCGAGTTGTTGGACATTGCCGAAGTAATTGCCGAGACGAAGACGCAAGATGACATCGAGATGGAGAATTTTAATGGTATTTACGTTAAATTTTCACCATCATTTAGGCTGATTGAATGTCAAAAGCAATCGCACATTTGAACGTTTATGAAATGTTTCAGCAACCATTATAAGAGGCGTGAACGACCAAAACTACACCTATCCTGGGCCGATCCTTCCGACGGCGCCCGGAAAATTGAATGGAGGAGCAGGAGGAGAAGATGTTCTGGAGATGGCCATGAGGATGGCAGCCGACATGCCTGAAGATCCTAACAACCTCACAGGAGCAGGTAACAGAGCCCACGTGCCGGGCAGCATGGGTTAGCTATAGTTTACCAGGCCCGAATTTTTACATGCTTTTGAATCATTTAAAAACATTTTAAACCCTGGCTGTAACGGCAGTAAAGCATGAATGCTTTAAAATTGAATACTCTGGTAAACATGTTTCCAACACCAACTTAATTTTCTTACAGAATCATCCAGATCGGAGTTGGCGATGTTAGGTGCACAGGCCAGCAGGATGTCCGGTAAAGCTCCGTTGCCAGTGAACGATTCGAACCTGAGCTTGAAGTACTCCTATGCTCTCAGAGCGTGGAAGCAATGGTCTGAGAAAAAGAACGAGGAGCTCTCGAAAATTCCGAGCATGGCTCGCGGCAAGGCTCGTTTCCTATTCCAGACGGACCCGCTGATGTGCGACAGTAATGCACTGAACGCAGGTCTTTCCTTGTTCGTCAAGGAACTGACGAAACCCGACGGAGAGCCATACTCGCCAGATACCATACTGCATCTGTGTCTCGGCATACAGTTTTACTTGAAGGAGAACGGACATCCAGACAACATATTCTTTGAATTTCCATACCAGGGATTCACTGACAGCCTCAACGACATTTTGGCTCCTTTTGAGCTCAGGCTCAATAGTCAACGTAAGATTATTATAAGTTTTACATAAGTTTTTATAGAATTTTTAATTGTAAGGATGAAATTCTACAATATAATGATTTTATTATCTTCATATTCATGATTGTTAGAATTTTTGATCTGCCTTTTTGGCTACGGACAGAAGCACGATTTGTCATGTTCCTAGTAGTAACTCATTGCTTACAATGTTTATTGTTGCAGACATGGTGATATGCAGGATAACAGAGGAACATTTGTGGGAATCAACACAGTTGGGCTGCTACAGTCCTCAGACGCTCCTGAACACTCTCGTCTACTTCAACACCAAGTACTTCCTTCTCGACACTGTACAGGCTCATCTTAACCTCACATTCTCGGCTATCGAGAGATCCAAAGACAACCAGACGAGGAAGCTCTCACTGAAAAGGGCCATACTGGGCAGAGGTTGGTTTATGGGTCGAAGAGAATAAAGTCGGGAATTGTTTGTTGTGGTTTGCAGTAGGAATTCATTTGTGATTCATTTTATTGATAAAGCTAATGTCTGCTGTAATATATCATGTTGCATTAAATTATTGTGAAACAGATATTTGATTTATTGGTAATCATAAATTTTCATTTAGTTAATTTCAAAACATTTTAACTTGTTAGAATTGACACTGAGCACAGAGGAGCATTTGAAGCAGGTTGAGAACCTTGAGGACAGTCTCAGGGATCCAGTGAAGATCTTTGAATTTTACCTCTCAAAATGGCAAGTTCTTTCTACGAATTTATAAATTATTACTTTTGTCAATTTTATTGAATAACCTCAAAATTAATTAACTAATGGAGTAATATGACTCTATGGTAGCGTTTTCTTGGCTTAATATTAAGTAGAAACAACTTTTGTAATAACATCATTTGTTATCATAGCTGCTATTATTGTAATAATTTTATTATTATTATTGTTATTAGCCATTACAATGAACTTAAGTTGATGGCTTATTTAATATCTACAAACAGCCCCGAATCGGTCCGCAACAGCAACAAAGTGTTTTATCTCTTTCCGGAGAAAAACGTGAAGCCCGACAGTCCGTATTGGTTCTCTGAGAAATCCGTGACCGAAGGTGTCATTAAGAAGATGCTCAACAGAGCAAAAGTTGTCAGAGAGGTTCAGATAACCAAGTTGGAACACATGCAGATATGATCTGCACCAGCAGACCTTTGCATTCTTTACTGTCAATAAGCACATGTTTCATTTGGTTTTACTCGAACGTTTGCCTACCGAGCCAGCATCACGTGATGTCATGTCACGGTTGCCGGACGTGTTTGTGTATATTGGAAGACTCACAGGTTATGTTTAACGACAGCGCTTGTGGACTGTTGTTAGCTGTTATTGATATTAATAAATAATAATAAGATTGATTTTTACTGATGCAACAGTGATGACGCTTAACAGTGGAGTCCCACGTGTGTGTTGGTGCTGCCAATGGATTTAATTTGGCCTTTTAATTTTGTCAGCTGATACGAACGTTCTCAAATCGGACTGGATGCTTACGACGAAGGGCATGTAAGTGTCAGCATAAATTAGTGATGGTTGCACTTTAGCCATCTGCTGCCACCCACCCTTGTCGGGAACGTGCGGATTGCACGGATGATCTGTTGAATGACAAAAATGTTTTTTGCGGGAACCTCGATGGATTCCAGGAGTGATTTTTTTCAAATTATTGCTCAGTTATCAAATTTATTAACTTTGGTCTTGATTGTCTTTAATACTTGGCGTGGTTAGGCAATGATTGGACATTTTCTTGTTGACGTGTCTGTCGTGCATCTGGAGACGAATGTGTAAATAAGTATTTTGTTTTTAAGGACTTTCTATCGATGGTAAAATTCTATCAGATTCTTCCCTTTCCATGTTGTTTGTTCTACCGATCTTGCATTAACTTAGTAAGGGAAATGTTCTGAAAGACTGACGCTGCGTTGCGCCAATGCTTGAAATAATAATAATAATAATATTGTCTAGCTGTGTTTTAATCAGCTGGCTTCATCTTTCTTGGTATTGCCAATAAATTTCGTTTTCGACCTCGACCAAATCACTTTACTGTTTGGAGCTTGTTCATCTCTTTGGCCAACATGAGCCAACAAAAAGTGTAACTCTGTTAAAAAACTGTTACTGCCACAGCAGTGCCCAAATGGACTTGACATTGGCTAGCATTGCTGTTGGCTTACGTTTGTAATTGCTTGAGTGGCTAGATTCGCTAAGCTCATTAAAGATGTAATCAACCGATGGTATTCACTTGTTGCATTCACCATGGCCTCTTAGACTGTCCAGAAGTGAGGTTAAGACAAATTACACAGGCATGCAATAATACTGGGACATCGAAGGAATAAATTTCAAATTATTCTTCGGATCAATTGCTGATATTTCACTATAACGATAAACTAATGAGCAATTAAGAGCATTATGTCTGGTTCGATCAGTGCGGGTCTGTTGCAAAATCATCACAACGGTTCAATGACTAAACTAGACGTGGATCTTTCCGCAGTAATGATTGTCCTTGACGAAGATACATAACCTACTTTAAGCTACAAAGTGGCAAATATGATTTGATTTAAATGGATTAAAACGCGTGTAGAGTTGATTACCATAGCTCAAGATAAAATCCAGCGAAAATGTCAAACCAAAGCCTTGGAAAATAAATATGCGACGAACGGATGGTTGGGCAAAACTGGATGGAATAGTTTTCGACGCTCGTACACCTCACGCATGATATGCCTCTCAAATGCAGAGGAGGTTCAAGTATTGCTGAAGCTCCTCTGAAAATGTTGAACAAATCACTGCAGTGATGGAACATACACTCACATAACTCAATAACAGATGAACTAGATACAAAGTAGCCTTGATTTTATGATGCCTTCAAATGCTTGATTTTCATAACAAAATCTAACCAAAGCAAAGTTTGAGCATTCCCACGTAAACACTAAATTTATATCATAGGTGATTCTAAAATGTAATTTAAAATTTTGATCTCTGAAATTAACCAAGTATCACAAAGCAAATGTTCTGCAAGTGACTCTGACATCATCTTGCTAAAATAATAAACTCCATGTTAAAATAACCGAACACACGATTGCTCATGCCCGACAAACAAAAGTGTCGAAACGGATCGAATCATGGTCGTGGGTCAACAATATTCGGATGAACACGCAAAGGAAACAGGAAGAACAGCAAAACAATCACAGCTTAAAACAGGTCATGCATCATTTGAACCCTGATAGTTGACAAAACATCATGTCAAGGATGGACAAAGTGTGGCTTTCAGAGACAACACAAGAGCAAAAACAACCTTCGAGTTTTTGAAGAAATCACGCAAATTCAAATTCATTTCCAGATGCAGCAGAATCCAATCAGCATGCACATTCAACAGAAAGTAATTATAATCAATTTTAATTCACGTGAATCATCATTTTTCAGAGACGAATGATAACCAGGAAAATATAGTAAAAAACGGTCGTCTACAAATACAATTCTCAAAATAAAATAATAACAATAATTATGATGCCAGCAGTCATAGCCTTCTTGTAACAAGTTATTCAACTTGGTACTGGATTGTCAAAAACATCATGAACACAGCAAGGAATGCAACTGGTAAAACTTTACATAAGAACACATGGACAACATTATCATTCATTCATTCTGTGCAGTACAAAAGTAAATTAATTATTTTTAAATGGCATAAATTTCCTGTTACATGTCAAGCACATCTCAGTAGATGTCGATGGTCGCAATCATGATAAGCTGGGTCATTAATGGACAATAACAATTACCACAATATATCCACTCTAAATAAATATTAAAATATGAAAAAAAAATTTATAATCACATCACAAACTTAAACTTACATTGGGAAATACTTGATAATAATTGATTATTTTCTAAAAATGTCATGGAAAAAACAAAAATAAGCAATGATGAACCTCCATTCAGCCTCAAAAACTGTCAAATGGATGTAATTTCAACTGCACTGGAGGTCCATACGTACAAAGAGTTCAAAAGGACGAATGAATCATCAAGTGTATTACTTTGATTGTTGTTAGGTAGAAATACTCTGAAAAGATAAATAAATGTATACTCGCTCTCAACAATACAATTTACTGGCAGCTAACAACAAATTCTAAACGTACGTCGCAGCTCGACAACCCCTCAAATGCAGAATGTACAAAAAAAATTGCCAATTGTACATTAAAAGCATGATTGCTTGGAAAGTAAAACCGACTGGCACACGCGGTTCGAATCCTACTGTCGGCAGTCAATAGCAGAACAAGACGAACGGAACTTTGGCAGGTGGTCTTTACAAGGCTGTCCCAAAACTTCTGTGTCAGCCTCACAAAAGATTTCGAATGTCTTCATTGATGACCAAGGCACTGTTGGATGTATCCATGTTCTGGTAGATCAAGTTGTTTGATATGAAGTCACTTTTTGGCATATCCCCCGCAAAGAAGTCTACCTGGCCTGGAGTTATTAAATGCAAAATATAACTCATATCAAAAAAATATTGAATATTAAATGCAAAACTTAACTCTTATAGAACACATTAAATGCAAGATATAATTCTTAAAAAGCATATTAAATGCAGAATATAACTTATATAGAGCATATTAAATAGCATTTAACATAACATTCCCATAACATTTATTTGGATGAACAATATTTGCATAACATTTACCATTTAACTTTTTCTTCTTTTCCCCTTGGTAATTCCTGATTATATCAGCCACTGTCTCGTAAATGAAGATGTATTGCCTCTGAAGGAAACATGTTTAGTTTTGATTTTTAAATCATTTGGTGACAACATGGGAAAAAGATAAGATATTTTTGAAAATGTCTTCCATGTCAAAGGTGTCAGTAAAAAGAAAACATTTATTCAATGGCTACCTACTTTAGAACGGTTAAAAGTAAATATAAAAGAATTAATGAGTTTTAAATCCTCTATTTTCACCTCATTCTGAACCATGGACACCCTGTTGAGCCTCATTTTGTAAACAATTCCAAATATGTCCACCTTCTCTTCCTCCTCAATTTGGTACATGGCAGTGTCGAGGGCTATGAAGGCACCAGTCCTGCCTACACCGGCACTGTAAAAGACGACAACGACAATAACAAAAATAATAATAATAACAACAATTATATTGATGTTGCTGGAGGTCAAAAATGATTAATAACTTTTAATAGCCATTTTAAAAATGACAATAAACAGGTTGTAAACATTAGCAGTGAAACTATAAAGATAAGATACAATGATATTGATTGTTTTTTGAGGAGATGTTGGCAATAAACTGTTTTGATAACTATCTCAAATTGAAATGAGATTCCACACCACTATCATTATCAAAAATTCCATCATCATAAAAATTAGTATTTGAAATAGCTATCAAATAAATATAATTACAAAATAGTAACTTTATATCATATCAACCTTTAATAATTCAATACACTGTATTACAATGATCTACTATATATTGCTTATTATATTACAATATGGTAATAAATATTTTATGTATTATATACAATATATTATCTCACATATGACATATCACATCAACATATTATATGTTAATAATATATATATATATATATATATATATATAATTGACATCAACATGCCTGCAGTGTGCAATAAGTGGACTTGAGCCCCTAATTGGGCAGTAACTTCGAACCATTCTTATGAAGTCGATGATGGACGAACTGTCTTCTGGTGTTTTCATGTCGGGCCATTTTGTGAAGAAGCACTGTTTTACCAATCGCTTTTGCTGACCCTTGAAATAAGAATGCAGTTTGAGTTTATTGTTTAAATGAAATATAATTTATATTTAATACCTAAATATAATTTAATTGTAGTATAATTTAAATTTACTGTCCGCATGAAAATTTATTTTAAATGTCTAATTGTTTAATGCTCTTGTCAACTGATCCTACATTCAACATTCCATCTGCTTTAGAAACTGGTTTGTCACAGTGTTTCAATAATTGCAAGTAGATGCAGGTTTTTGTGCATTACAATGCAAAAGTAATTTACTACTATTAATAATAGTAATAATAATAATAATAATAATAATAATATAATAATAATAATAATAATAATAATAAAACCATAATTAATGAGAGATGTTATTATCAAACACTAACTGGTAAGGTTGTACTAGTTAAGTTTAAAATAAGTACATCTACAAGTTAATATTATATCAAGCACTTGGAACACCTATTTCTAAAACAATTAAAGCATTGTGTCTTTGTGCACAAGATTTATAGTTGGCACACAGAAATTGTGCTGTCAATATATTTTCTTAGTGTTATTATTATTTCTGGTTTTAGTATAATAACAATAATGATGATAAAAACAACAACAACAACAACAACAGCAATAATAATAATAGCAATAAAATTTTTGTTATGAACAATAATGGCAGCCTTGGTGCAGAAGAATTATTGTTTAGTTCATGTTATTCCATAATATATAAATAATCTCAAACACAGAAAGGGGAAGTTTGGACACATTTTGTTAGCTAATACAATAATTGTAACCTCATCAAAGCACTCAACATCAATACCATCATCACCATGACAACAGCGATGCAAGAAGAAGAAGAAGCACTCACCATAGAAACGTTCATTTCCCTGACGATCCAGGAATCGGTTTCAATCTCGCCGATGATGCTCACCGCGATGTCCCCGTACATGACGACCTCCTTGTCCGATGGCCAGTACTGACAGCACTTTATCTGCAACGACAACAAACCGTTGCCATGGAGACCTTCGTTTACATCATCTGGATTCTTAATGTTACTATTCGAGAGGCAGTTGTTTAAATGTGATTCGTACAATGGTCATGAGTCACAATGTTAAGGAAGTTGAATATCCTGCTATTACAGACTGTTTTACCAGTTGTGGTAAATAACTTCTTTAAAGGAAATAACGTAAGTAAGATGATCCAGGAAGGAAGTTAAGGGTAACACACATTGGTAAACAACATCATGGTAAGCATGAATTCTTCATTCGAACCAAAATTACTTTCCTCTGCATGGTCCACATTATCTCGCTTAATCTTTTTATGCCATAAGCTCAACATTTTTACATACAGTCAAATCTTGCTACTATGCCACTCTCGCTATTATACCACTTTTGCTCGGTCCCGACAAAATTCAATACAAAATAAATTTATTATGCCACCCCCTACTCTCGCTACTGTGCCACTATTGTGTGACTGTTAAAAGGCACGAGTAGTGAAAAAGTCTGTATTTCTGCGCAGTGTTCGATTATTTATAATAATCTAATGACTGTATATATAAATTTACCTATCACTAAACTAAAATAATTGGATTTTCTTTAAAAATTTATTTTAAAATCTAGACGATCGTTGTTCTTTGGTTGGTTCTAGAACCTTTCCCTTTTCAATCAGTCATTCTTTTGCTATTTATCTTCAAATTCAGTCCATAATGTCAGCTCAGAAACGAAAGCGAACCGACCAAACGCTGAAGGAGAAAAAGGAGTTTTTATTTGAGAAAATAAGATCGCTTTTACAAACCCTCGCTACTATGCCACTTTTGCTCGGTCCCGACAGGCGGCATAGTAACGAGATTTGACTGTACTACTTTCTTACTCTGAGAAGGATCACTTCAGAGATCCTTCCCAATCATGTTGAAGTTGATTGCGTTCGTTCTTTGTGCGTGCTTTCATTTCACGTTTGTATTTTCATTAAAAGAAAGTTAAACAATATCTAATAAATGGACATATCCTCAGGAAATTTGTTTCATAAATGCTCAAAACAAATGCATAAATTATGCAAAAATAATTGAATGTTATTTATTGCTAACTAGATTTATAGGTGCCAACATTGCTTTCATCAATCTATTTAAGAATATTATGCCACATTTTGTTATTAAAAATGTAATAATTCATTTTTGTATGCCCTCATCATGTATTATAAATAATTTCATTTTATCCTTGTAATGAAAAATCTCAGTTGGTTGCATCTGATGGATGCCTGTCATCATCAATGTAAAGTAAAGATTACAGTAACAAATCTGTATCTGGATTGCTGAAGGAAAAAAGAGAAAACAGCTAAGATCAACATATGAGAAAATATTCATGAAATTTCTGAAACAAGCTGATTATCATAAAATATGTTAATGAGTCAAATCAAAACATACTTCATGTTCAAACATTGGTTCATCATCACAAACAACACTAAAAGTGTATGAATTAATCTAATTATAGATTACTAATAGCCAATGCTAACCCTATTGTTTTCCATTGTCTTGGTGAGCATGACGATGATTCTCGAGTTGTACTCCCAAACCATCCTCCAAAAATCATCCTGGGTGGACGGCATGGGACCCTGGGCTGCAATGTACTGCCTCCTGGAAAAGTAGCCCTGCAATTGGATGTGAAATTAGGTCAGTCTGCATTCAGACTTTCGCCGACGAGGAATGATTTGTGTTCACATGCGTGAATGGCAATGAAACTGATGATAGCCACTTAATTGGGTTGTGCTATTTTTTATCCTTCAATTGGTCTTGAAAAATCAATCAAGCAAAAAAAAATTTGCATCGAATTATAGTTATAGAGTGGGTGTCAAGTGCGAAAAAAAATAGGTTCAAATCTCGGCTTGAAACAAATTCCTCTCGTCGACAAAGAACCGCAAGGTTGTTATTAATTTCTAACAACAAAGGTTGTAAAAACCCCTTAGTAGACTTCCTCAAACACATCCTCCCTTCTAAGTTCATTCGAAGGCAAAGAGAAAAGCATGAAAATATGATCATTCAGAGAACTCTCATAGAACTTTCTTAGAGAACATTTATAGAACTCTTGCAATAGCTGTTATTTCCCTGTCAACGAGGCATTCAGTGGCTGTACTTTTTATTCATATTTGAGACGATTAGTCTGCCTTATGCTTGAGACGTGATCTGATGTTCGAGTTCTCACTAAGTCATCCTTCCTAGTAATATGGATTTCAAGAAAGTTTTTGAGATAAACGTAAAAACATAAAATGCATGACTTGAAAATGCTGGAGATGGCAAGCCAAAGATTTAAAGAAAATTTCATGAAGACATTAGATTGTCTCAAAAAGCAAATGGCAAGTATCCTGATTGTCGTAATAATGCAACATAGCAACACAAACATTACGGATTTAAGTTCATTAGTCATGGGATTAATTGAAGGCTGTTGTCAAAATTATTTCAAATAAAGTGATTCCTTAGCTTATATTTAATCTACGTGATTGATATCGATGTGGTGATCGAGACCACCACAAAGACTAAAAAAAAATATCTCCTACTGGAATCCAGCTGGCATTGATGTAGTCCGATTCATCTTCAGGGTTGATGCTCAGCTTGACCCTTGAAATGTCGTAAGGCTTGATGTCCGTGTACCTGTTCTTCTCTCTGTTGGCTTCAAGTCCTGCCACGTCCTTCGAATATTCCTTACCAACCGGTGCCAGCGCCTGTCAGAAAATGTGATGGTGTTAAGATGAGAAGTGCTGAATCAGAATGTGTTTTTGCATTATGGACTTAACTAATTCTTAGCAAAATATTTTTGAGATAAGCGATAAGAACAAAAGCAGTGTAAGATTCCATTTACAATCACTTTAATTGATTTTATAAATAAACAAATATTATGTTAATATTTATATTATTATTAATCATGTTGAAAACACGAAGACCGACCATAAATTCTTCGGAGTACTTGAGCTGTGAATTGGCATTCATGTCTCTCAGAACGTTTTCAAAATCCAAGATGTCTATTGGTTTGCTGATGGAAAGCATCAACGAATTGTGATCAGTTGATGATAAAACTTTTAACTATTAAGTCATTAAGTGCAGTTGTCCAATATGAGAATGAATTTAATGCTATCATTCAAAGAGATATTGGGATTCTAGAATTCAAATCAGCTAGTTGATTCTTCATTAGCATCTCAATTGCAATATCAAGAAGCTTTTGACAAGGAATGAGAAAACAAGCATTTTATGATTGCACATCAAGGCAATGATCTTCAATAAGGCAACATAAGGCATTTTAAATTTTGTTTTGGGTTATGGTTAGCCACATTCCTACAGAGAATCAGCAGTTACAAATTAGAAGAAGAGGTAGGGCTACACAAACATCAATGGAAAATGAAGTCACTACCAGGTCCCCTACCTGGTCACTTTCTTGTCCATGCCACCTTTTGCTTTCCACTTTCTGGAATGCTGAAAGTATGTTTTAAGAAAATCAGAACAACATGGTTACTGGTTTGAAATTAAACTAAGGCTAAACATTAATTAAATAAAATCAATAGTAATGATAACAATAAGTGAAACATTAGTAAAATAAAATCAGTAATAATAATTCAAATGTTAATAAAATAAAATCGGTGATAATAATAAAAATAAATGAAACATTAATAAAATAAAATCGGTAATAATAATAATAATAAATGAAACAATAATAAAATAAAATCGGTAATAATAATAATAATAATAATAATAATAATAATAAATGAAACGTTAATAAAATAAAATCGGTAATATCAATCATAACAAAACTGTGACACCTTCCATGCTTTCTTGGACGTTCTCATGGATACTCAGAACAACCAAATTTGGCAATTGAAAGTCATGACACAATGTCAATGTCAGTCTCACACCTGACAAACCTCTCTCATATCAATACCAATTCCTGATATTCTATTTATATGATTTCTACATCAGTGAAACCATTTTTTAAAGTAATATGAGAATCATCCAACTTCCAGACATCAGAATATGATAAATCATTGTCATAACAATGTCATCATCGTCGTCGTCGTCGTCGTCATCATCATCATCATCATCACCATCATCATCATCATCATCAATCATCATCACCATCACCACCACCACCACCACAACCATCATCATCATCACCACCATCATCACCATCATCATCATCATCATCATCAATCACCATTGTCATCATGGTCTGAACACTCACCTTCAAGTACAAAAACACCATAAGAGCCACTGCGGAGCAAACGACAACAGGAACGATTGCAGCCGGAAGGATGATTCCGAGATTGTTCTTTGCTGGTTCTTTGGAAACTAAATGTTCATGATCTTATATGGAGTTGTAAATTTAGCTGTGATAGTGATGATGATGATGATTATGATGGCAATGACAATGATTGTAGTGGTGGTGATGATGATGATGGTGAGTACTGCCCAAATCAAACCACCGTAACTGTCATTCAAATGGCAGTAGTGTAGTTGTTTTTGTTGAAACCAATAATGGTGACTGTCAGAACAATGATAATGAATGCAAGAAAGGATAAATTTTGTTTGTTGATAAATTGAGAGTGATAATGGTAATATTGGTAATATTTGTCTTGGCTCAGCCTCTGTTGAGCCTGAAATGATGCTTGAAAGAAATCACTTTACAGTTAGTTAGTTGTGCTGGTGATGATAATGATAATAATAATGTAGATGGATGATGACAACAACAGCAATTACATCCTCAGCATTTGCATGTCAAATGCCAATTCCTTAAGTCCTTGTGTTACAAAATGATTGATTTCAGTGCAATCCAAATTTAAAGATTAAAAAAAGTAATGAAAATGGCTAAGAAGTGGTGAAGATAAGCCTCACTGATAATTATGACTAAAATGGTGTTAACAATGTCGCATGACATCTGTAAATGAGTTCACTCGACAATCATCGTGAAACTACCGTGACAACAGCAAACCAAATGAAATAAGATAAAGACATTACTAATTAACAACTAACTAAATGCACTGAATAAATAAAATATAAATTCCCTTACTAAAACAATTCTAATGCCTTACCTGGCGTAGAAGTATCCGTTGAGACCGATGAAATAGGATGGTTGGAATGTGAGGTGTCTGACGTCCCCCTGGGGTTGGTTGTAATAGAAATTTTATCCGTTGAGTGCGATGAAGTAACAGGGTTGGAATGAGAAGTGTCCGACATCCCCAAGGGGCTGGTTGATATGCTGGTCATAGTACTTTCTAATGAAGTTTCACTACCAGGGTTGCTCAGTGACGAAGGCTTGATGGTAATGGAAGCTGATGATGTGCTTTGAGGAATTACAGTTGTAATAGTGCCAGTTAAACTAGTTGTTTCCTTTGAACTTGTTGAAGTTGTTGCTTCAGTAGTGGCACTGGCAGAGGTAATTGTGTTGTTGGATAACGTAGTCGTGGAAGTTGTTGATGGAGATGTTGTGGATGGGGTTGTTGGTGGAGATGTTGTGGAAGAGTCTGTTGATGGAGGTGTCATGGTATCTGTAGATGATACTATGGAAGTTAATAAAGTTGGTGTTGATGCTGTTGTCTGCTCATACAAAAAGGACAGAAGTAGTAAGGCTAATCTAATCCACATCGCACTACCTGCAATAAAATATTCAATCAAAATTTTAAAATAACGAACAAAAAAATCCCAATTTTTATCATTTTGTTGAAATTCATTTTAAACAAATTGTAACTCTTGCCTTTCTCACTTCACAAAATTAAAAATAAACTGGCAGAAATGATAAATCCACCTAGCAAAACTCAAAAACTCTCTTCAAAAAGTCTTCAAAGGTTCATACTAAAAAACCCCCAAAAACCATAAAATCTTCAAATCCTCTTCAAAGTATGAAGAGTCTCTCTCAAGGCGACTCCCTTAAACTATCAATAAAACAAACACCTATCATGCAGCGGTGTGCCAGCCGTGCCCAAACAAAGACGTATCAGTCATTCTTGTGAATTCTGGCTTCCAATTCTACTCGTGACTCAGTTACATTAATTTTAGAAAAATTACGTAGAGTTCATTTTATGAAATATAACTATTGATGTGTCCAAATTTGTGTAAAGTTATCAAGTTTTTGTTGTTTTGTGAATAAATGAAATCCTGATTAAAACTCGTTAACAAGCGATCGCATTTTTTGGTGGAAAAAGAAATATTAAAATTTACTTAATACTTAAAACTTGAAGTCAGAAGTAATATTTTGTTTCATGCAGTGTTATTATTAATTATTTACAACCATTTAAAATGTGATATTGTTACAAAGCTTTAATGATCTTATTGAAAATGCGCCGTCTGCTTGTGTTTGTATTTTCATCAACTAAGACAACTAATTTAATTTAAATAAAATACTAAATTAAATTTTGATGTGCTTTAATAATAGTTATGCTTCAAAATTTATGACGTTGTATTTTAGTATATAAACAAGGGTCATTACGTGCAATAGCTATGCTATACTAATCGTGATCATGGTTTATGTTCCGAGATTTAATATTGTTTATTCATGAGTTATTTATTAGCAAATTTTATTATTCCATTATTTTTTGAAAATCAAAATGAGTGCAACAGTTCCCAGAAAATGGCACACTTTCCCAGGAAAAAATAAATTCTTTTGCGATGGTCGAATCGTAACTAGCAACCAGCAGTCGGTTTTCCTGCTGACTCTGTTTCTTATTATTGGAGTCACTGTTTTGTTCTTCGTCTTTGAGTTAGTCTAATATGTCGTTTAAATCAAATGTTTCTAATTAATATTCCCTTTTAACATTCCAAGAGTTATTGATTTTTTATATTTAATTTGTGTTAAATTGGATAAGTTACTAATTAATATAGGTTGTTTTTATATAATATCTTTAATTGAATGCATTTATTTTGCTATAACTTGTTCAGTCTCTGAATCATGAAATTTCATTGAAATTATTGAATCTTGCAATGAATTTTTGAGGTGTTTTGCAATATTTATGGTGCAAGATAAATTTGACCACATTGCAGTTTTAAATTCTTACTCTCGATTTCCTTGGTTTCTCAAAGTGAACGATAAATTTCAGCTCACCGTATCTGGCAGAGAAACTCAGTCTTGCCATCCCAATCATTGATGGAGTGGTGTTCCTGTTCCTGATGCTTTTCCTTTTCAGGACCAGCTGGACTGACCCAGGCATAATCCCCAGAGCCACTCCAGATGAAGCCATTTACAATGAAAAGCAGATTGGTATGCTGTGTGTGTCTTGGCATTTATTAACTTGGTCGCTTGAACATTGGTTCTAATGTGTTCTGCCAACTCGATGGTCAGAGCTTTTGACTTCAGGGCCTTTTATGAACACATGACTTATATAATGGACTATGATTTTATAAATTCATTAATTTTATAAATTCATTAAGTTTAAAATCATGACGAATGGGATGAATGTAAACTCATTTTACTGGCTCTTGTCTACCTATCTTGAACTGGAATTGTTTTGTAGATCGCATGATACTGAGCGACATCTACCAACCACCGCGGACCATGGAGGTCATCATCAAAGGCATTCCGACCAAGCTCAAGTTCTGCACGACTTGCAAGATATTCAGGCCACCCAGGGCATCGCACTGTAGCGTCTGTGATAATTGTGTCGGTGAGTTGAGACATCCTCTTGGTTGTTAATGTTTATGTTAAGCTGTTTGTGTGGATATTCTGATAACAGTAATGACCATTAATATCAATAACAATAATAATAAACTAATCATATTAATAATGATAGTAATAATTACAATTATAATAATAATAATAACAACAACAACAATGATAATAATGATGATAATCTATTAATGTCTCTCAACAGAGAGGTTCGACCATCACTGTCCCTGGGTGGGTAATTGCATTGGAAAGCGAAACTACAGGTATTTCTACTGGTTCCTAGTCCTTGTCACCATCAACTGCTGCTACATACTGGCCTTCTCCGTCACTACTCTTGTGCTCAGTCAGTTTTTCCTCTGCTCTACTGGTGTTACTAATAATGCATATAATAATAATAAATAGGATAATAATAATAATAAGCAGACTAATAACAAAGAATTAATTTATTGATTAAGAAAAGTCAATGCAACCTTGACAAAAGGATTTAGTGAGACTGATGAATTTGTTAACAATATGAAATGTGTTTAATGACTTATTTTAATGTTTAATTTTGTATTTGTAAACCTGCAAATCATTTAACATGTAGTAGTTGTTATTTGTCATCAATTGCATTGCAGGATCAATACAAAGCGACTTTGTGGATGCATTGAAGAAGTCTCCTGGGAGATATCCTTTGTTGCTTTTGAATATTAATTAATTTTCAGCTGCCATCATCGTAATCATAATTACTACAACTAAAAAATATTTTAATTTTATTCTTATTTTCATTCATTATGTCAAACAATGTTGATGTTATCATGTTATCCTATTGTCATTTAAGAAAATGTTGTTTTGAATAGTTTTGATTAATTAGAGCCACTGCTTTCTCCATGACCTTCCTGTCACAAGTCCGTTGTTGACCTTGACATAAAGTTCACCATTATAGAGGCTGTAGTCTGCTTCATAGCTCTGTGGAGTGTGGTCGGTCTGACTGGCTTTCACACCTTCCTTGCGTCGTGCAACATCACAACCAATGAGGACGTGAGTTGTAATTTGTTATTTATTTCCAGATAGAAACGGCTGGTGCTCTGTGATGAAAAGTGAATGAATGGTTTAATGATTGGACGCTGTTTTAAAATCCAGATCAAGAATCTGTACTCGAAGTCCGGGCAAAAGAACCCTTTCAGTCGAGGGTCGGTGACGAAGAACTATTGCGAGATAATCTGCGGACCTCTCTCCCCAAGGTTATGCATTTCTGGTGTCACAAAATTAAATCAATAAACTAATATTAATTAGGCTACATGATGACATAGCTTCGATCATGCCATCTCTACCCATTCATTTGTTCATTATTATGAATAATGTAACACTTCACACAACTATGGAGCAAATATAATTAATTAGTTATTACCATTTTGTTAACTTCATCATCACCATCTTCCCTACAGCCTCATCGACAGTCGAGGAATTCCGGTAGACCAATCGACAGTTCTTTTCCCGACCAACCTGACGCCACAAAATCCAAACTCGACCAGTCAGCTCGTGATGCCCTCTCGTCCGTTGCCCAATAGCAACTATTTCTTCACCCCACACAAGACACCCCCTGCCCCCGCCCTATACCAGGAGAATGCCAGAGGGATGAGCCTCACACGCCACAATAACAATCCCACCAAATTGTATCCGGACGTCGTTACCACTCAAGACGTTGGATCCGTTTCCATAAGCCAAATTGGAGAGGCAATCTAGTCGATCGGTCATCTTGTTTCTGTTTGTGCTTTGGTTCTCGTAACGTCTTAACTTGTCCTCCTAATTTGTCTCTTCATTTCTGATGCCTCACCTGGTGTTTAGAACGATTGCCTTTGCATTGATTTAAAATTTACTTTCCTGTTATTTATTTTATTATTTTTTTGCTTGGCTTTAATTGATTTATCTTATTATTTTTCCAGTTTATTTATTTCCATCATCATTTATTTAAGCACGATGCTGTCCTTCTGTAGGGATCATTTCTTCAAAATATTTTATTTTACGTGCGTGGATAAATTTATCATGTTGAACGCCAAAAATACTGGCCAATCATCTTCTCAAGTGGTAGTACCAATTTTAGTTTGTCTCGTATAGGTTGTCTGTCTGTGCATTCCTGTTTGTGATTGGCTGGAGCAGATGTTTTACATGAGTTATGCAGCTTTTGTGCAGTGTAGTACATGTTTTACATATGTAAGTTTTGTCACGGAATGATAGCAATCGCATGCAAAGTTTTTACCACCTGTTTATTTTTAGATTCGGAGATTTTCAATGGATTCTTCCGTTGCTCTTCTGACATAGTTGCAACTTGTACATTGGCACATTGTCTTCACTTTCATAAACTCTCTGAGACTTTGTATTTTTTTACTATCAAATAGTTTCTTCTGCAGTCGTTTGAGAATGGCCTGTTCTTTTTTTTTTTTAAGATGATTTTCCATCAATTATTTAATAACATCAGACTACCAAATGACCTTTGCTATAACAACAAGTGGATTTATTTATATCTCTTGCTGCTCATGGGTTTTTCCCCATTTATATTTTTAGTGCTCAAGCTTTACTAATCACCTATGCATCTCAGGTGAACATTTCTTTTCTGATGCTCTTGCCAGTGCAACGTAAATATTTATTCACGGTGATTTCCAACTTCACTGTCCAGCATGAATTTGGGTGCTGATGACCTCTGAACTCTTTGCAATACAATAAAGCTGCTTCTGCAAAGCTTATTGAGGCCTCTTTGTTTATTCTTGTTCTTACTTTAAATTGCTTAAATTGTTCAAATCAAAATAATCAGAAATTGGTTTTATTCTTGTTTGAGTTTCTCCAGTTCTTCATTCCAAATCATCTGCAACCGACCTTCAACCTCTATGCACTTGAGTTTGATTTTTTTTAAATTTAAATAAAAGTTCTTTGATTAACTTGAAAAAATTTGTTGAAAAGTTTTCATTTGTTCAATGGACATGTCATCGGACGTGTTTCTACTATTTGATTAGCTGATATTCTTGGTCATGTAAATTTGTATTGATTGTGTACAGATAACAAGCACATATTTATATGGATTTGAGTATTTACTAATGATTTTTATGCACATGTCAATGCATCATACTGCAAACTTTTTTGTGTGAAAACATTCAACATTTGATTGCTTTTCACTCTGAATACCAATTTGATTTGTATGTGATTTAGCAGATGACTTGATGAATTAAATTAGTTATTTCACGTCTACCAGTGTCATGGCCGTCTTTTCATTATCTGCTTGTTTTATATGCCTACATCGAGAATTCTGGAGAGCTCAAAATAACGGACCTTATTAACAATTGATTTTTGGTAATCAGAGTAATTTGGTTATTGGAGACAATTTTACTACATAAGTACTAATATCTAATCATTATTTCGATTGGTGGAAACATAATCTGTTTAATATAGTAATTCTTGACCAGCTATGGCTTACATGTAACTCTGGCTTATTATTATTATCAAATAACTTTTTGCCTCTTTTTTTTGTAACGACCCTTTTTATGAGATACAATGTCAATGTTTTGTGATGATTGTGTCTTTTAGATTTTTAGTGCTAAATTGATTCACAATTCACTCAAGAAATTACTTCACTTTATCAACGGTTTAAATCCAATCAATGTATTTAAAGTCAACGTTCACGCAGATTTGACCTGATTAGTTGTAACAGGTCAAATTGCAGTATTTTTTGCCTTTGCAGACTTGTTTTTGAGGGCCATTACATTTGATTGTTTAGAAAGCATTTTGGTGCGTTGCCTTTTGAGACATCCTGCCATTTTTTATTTTGAAACACTGTTATGTTGATATTACTGTAAAGGAGGTTGACACAAACCTTTGCGGTTACATTGTTGCAAGTTATTATTTTGCCAAGTAGTAAAACCAAGGTGGGGTATAACACCTTTTACATAAGAAACCATTTGGATGTTTATGTAACTTATTGTAAAACACTAAATTACTTACAGTTAATAAACGCGCCGCGTCAATGTTTTTGATGCCAATATTTCTTTAGTTATTCATTCTAATTTATAAATTACTTTCTCGATATTTACTTACTTTGAGAAATGTCAAAGCAAATTAACCTCGAATCATGTAACTATTTCAATAACTCATATTAACTACATTACAAGAATGGATCAATTCGATTGCTTATCAATATATAGCATCATCAACCCTTTATACAACCAGCAAAATCGAGGGTCAACTTATCAGTTCAGATCTGCTGGTTGTATGAAAGTACGAAACCATACCCCTAACTGAAAACGTCCGACAACCCCATGCGGGCAGAACAGAGCACCCCAAACAATTATCATTAATTTCAACCGAGCAGAGCTACCCACTCTGCCCTTCCCGATAAACTACGAAAGCAAGTACGCACAACACGAGGTTGCTTAGATGTGATGTGGCGATCACTTCATTTAAGCTCTCTGACCTATATTAGCAATGGTGTTTTTCTGACAAACTTAGGTTCTAGCTAATAATTTTTTAAAAGTTATTATATCTTTGGAAGTGGATAATTGATTTGATTTCTTAAGTAATTTATTGTTTATAGCATTCTTGAATCGAATGGTTTCTGAAATGTCACTAGGTGGCGTACAAAGTGCAACAGCGTGAACTTAAATTAATTTTCAATGGCTGACCAAAAAAACTGCATTTGGCAACGTTCTTTACATTCAAAACCTTAAAATAGATATTAACCCTGAAACAGAATATTGTCTGTACCGAAAGAGAATATTTGAAACGCTTCTAAACAACACGGAAAGAACTTCTCAAAGAGTTTCGCCCGTATTCAAATTTGACGATAGAAACCTACTGAAATATCATTGAGCGTGAATGAAAGCATGAAGTAATTAAAACTTTGGACGAATGCACGTGCCACATCGTCGGATAAGTGGACATATCATTCTTAAAGTTGTCGTGGCTTTATTCCATTTGTTAAGGAAACACTTCGATAGTCTTGAGATATATGGAAGCACAAATATCTGAGCTTCATATTATTTAGAATTTTTTACTTTTATTGATTCATCTCCTTCTGTCTAACTAATGCTAAAAACGACTTCTTTTACTGAGACCACGCTAATAAAACTGATAGCCACTTGGTCCATCCAGATTGAATTTTTATTCAGCAGAAAAAAATACTTTGCATTGCAATCTTGGAGCTGGAACAGTCATGACTTTGGCATGAAATTCACATGGCAGATTCAATAATACAGCCATTCTACAGTGCAAGAAAAACTCAGCAGATTATATTAAAGTGCTGGAAAATGTTCTCCTGCCTTATATTGAGAGGACATATAAACATATTTCAGCAAGATTATGCCCCAATCCACACATCTAAACTGACAAAAATCTTTTTCCAGAAAAAAACATGAAGGTTTTGAGTCGACCAGCTTGCTCTCCTGACCTTAATCTTATTGAAAATGTCTCGGATAAGTTATCTGCAGTTAAGTACGAAGATGGAAAACAAACTTAATTAATTAAACTTAAGCTTAATTATAAATCAGTCCATTAGGACTGTCCGGGATCAGCTGAAGGCAGACTTTACACAAAATAAATTTTGGTGACGCAAACTCCTTTTTGAAACGATAGAAAACAAATGGGCCTATAATTTCATATTAAATAACTTTTTGAACAACAAATTCTTTATCTTTATTATAAACTTTTGACATTCACTCTCCATCTTTTTAGTTCAACAAATTCAAAACATCTTTGAAAGCACTATTTAAATATTATGACAAAACTTGTTGAGACATCCTTAAAAGATCCGTGCTTTCCACACATATCAAGCTAAGTACATTATGATCAAATGAGTTAGGTTTTATGTGATAAAATTTCATTGATAAACTTATTTTTCTGGCAAGTGATTGGGATTTTTCCAATAAAAGTGAAACATCCTTCATTGTGGGTAATTCTCGTACCTATCACAGGAATTTTTGGGCAAGAACTTACCCATTCTGAAGTACAAGATTATGTACTTCTGTTCATATAATTTAATGATTGAATTTTAACCATGGTCTGACAGTTTTGAGAAGCTATTAGATTTGAACATGCAAAACATCACCAAGTCACTTGACAGGAGTTACAAAGAATAGGTATGGAGTGATATTAACTATGAACTAAACTGTAATGAGTACTATATCAAATGTATCAAAACTTATTGAAATACTAGCCATTTAATTGGCTAACACTTCACCCAAGTTCAGACTGATTTTTATCTGCTTCCAATATGACGGCCAAACAAGACTTGAAGGTCTCGTTGGTGCTTTAAGGAAGGTTTGATGATACACTATAAAACAATTATATCAAAACTTATTGAAATGCCAATCATTAATAAGATTGAAATTTCACCCAAGTTGAGATTTATTCATCTACTTCCAATATGACGGCCAACCAAGAAATATAGCTCTTGCTGGTGCTTTTAGGAAATTGACAATTCATATTACTATGCATGTATCAAAACTTATTGAACTGTCAGCCACCAAACAGACTCACACTTCACCCAAGTTAAGACGATTCGATCTCCTTCCCATACGACATCAACATGGTATAATACACCTGCTAATTTCCTAAGGGAAGGAAAAACTATGCTCAGTATCAATTCCAAGACATCAGCCACAATGTCGACATCCTGAATAAGTGAATAAGGCACTGCAATTGTTTGCACTAAAATCAACATTACCACATCAGTCCTATCGATCTAAACGTGTCCACTATAGCGACACTCAGTTTTTAGTTCATCATATGTGGCCAAAACATAAGGGAAGCAAAAACTATGCTCAGTATCAATTACAAGACATCAGCCACAATGTCGACATCCTGAATTTAATAAGGCAAATCATTAATAAGATTGAAATTTCACCCAAGTTGAGATTTATTTATCTACTTCCGATATGACGGCCAACCAAGAAATATACCTCGCTGGTGCTTTTAGGAAATTGACAATTCATATTACTATGCTTGTATCAAAACTTATTGAACTGTCAGCCACCAAACAGACTCACACTTCACCCAAGTTAAGACGATTCGATCTCCTTCCCATACGACATCAACATGGTATAATACACCTGCTAATTTCCTAAGGGAAGCAAAAACTATGCTCAGTATCAATTCCAAGACATCAGCCACAATGTCGGCATCCTGAATTTAATAAGGCACTGCAATTGTTTGCACTAAAATCAACATTACCACATCAGTCCTATCGATCTAAACGTGTCCACTATAGCGACACTCAGTTTTTAGTTCATCATATGTAGCCAAAATATAACCTAATTAAGCATTGGTACAAAGTAACAAAAAAGCGAAAAATTAACAACAACACCGAGCCGGCCCCACGCAGCTACCGGGACGAACGGAAGTTTTGAAAGGCATATCCACTCGACAGGATGTGTGAGCTTGAAATATAATAATATTAAAGTAAAATAAAAATTAATTAAATAATTTATACGTTTTTAATAAATAAAAAGGTTTATTAATATTATTTATTTATGTTCAATAACATTATGTTTAAAAATGTAAAATATGTTATTTATGAGTAAAATATTTTGAGTATTTATTAAAATTCTGACATCATATCTATTTTTTGTATCGTAAATTAATTTTGAAAATATTAAATGTGCCAGTTTAAACATTGATCATTCCCTAACTTATTCTTCTACAACCCAAGAATTGATTGTAAGATTAAAGTATTTTTGATGTGCTGAAATGAATGCTAATTGCTTAATTGTTGATTTGAGATCTCTCGCCTAATATTTTCCATTTAAATCTCGTTTGGTGGAATGTTAATGAAACATTTGAAAGGCATATCCATTCGACAGGATGTGTGAGCTTGAAATATAATAATATTAAAGTAAAACAAAAATTAATTAAATAATTTATACGTTTTTAATAAATAAAAAGGTTTATTAATATTATTTATTTATGTTAAATAACAATATGTTTAAAAATGTAAAATCTGTTATTTATGAGTATTTTGAGTATTTATTAAAATTCTGAAATCATATCTATTTTCTGTATCGTAAATTAATTTTGAAAATATTAAATGTGCCAGTTTAAACATTGATCATCCCCTAACTTATTCTTCTACAACCCAAGAATTGATTGTAAGATTAAAGTATTTTTGATGTGCTGAAATGAATGCTAATTGCTTAATTGTTGATTTGAGATCTCTCGCCTAATATTTTCCATTTACATATCTCGTTTGGTTGAATGTCAATGAAACATTTGTGGTTGACACATATATTACTTGGACAGGTATTAATTTTTTTAATATTTACTTAAGCGTAACTCACGATTTTTATTAAACTATTGTAGTTAATGCAACACATTAAAGTACTCACAGAGAATCATTTTATCATCCAATCTCCATCTTTCTAAAGTCGACTTCATCAACACTCTCGTCAGCATCGCCTTTCCTGTTTGGCAAATGCTGAGCAAGCATGGAGCCGTCAAGAGAAGAATGGAGTCTGATTGAAAGCTCTGAGCGAAGATTGTTCTATTTGCTCTGCCTCTATGAAATGAGGAAGAGTGTTTATCATTAATTACGTCTCTTCAGAGCAATTCACTGAATTTGTTGTCCCGGGCAAATAAACAGCCGTGCAATTGTGAACCTCGGGTTGAACTCGAGTGGAATTTCATTCCTAAGACCATGATGATGATGATGATGATGATTATGGAGAGATGAGTTGATGATGGTGGCAGTGACTGCAGTAGATGTAGGCTTTGGTTTGAAGCAACGGTGACGTTGCCGTTTGGTAAAATCGAATAACACATGTTAAATTGGACCACTTTGTGTCGATAATTAAATTTCCATTATTCGCCGCTCCGGTCGGAGGTGACTTGGAATCTGGAATTGGAACTATTCGTTTTTGTCCGTTGCACCAACTCACCATCTAGTCACAGGTTGTTGACTCTAGATTTCTGTTACCGTTAATTTTTAAAATTATAAAATATACTATATCTGGCGAGAATATTTATGATTTTTCCCATTCGTTCACCACTCATCACCAATCCATTCATCATCCAGCCGTTCGACATTTTATCCATCAGCACATTTTGTCCATCCATCCATCCATCCTCTGCTGTAACTGGCTTCAACCTACCACTAGATAAGCCCTAGCATAATAGTTCGGTGGAAAGGAAATATTTTTACGAGCCCCATTAGTCACATGACCTTTCGAGGGAGAGAAATTTTATGACCTGGTGGGCTTTCCAGCTGATCAGAAAAGAACTTCCTCTGAGGAGAGAATGAAGGTAGGATTTGTTGAAAAGAGTAAACGTCGATGATGATAATGATGGTTATATTGGTTATATACCTTGTAAAAAATATATATGGTATTTATATTATAATAGTCACAATTGCAAGTTGTAAGGGTAATGATTGTGATCACAAAGATTAGGATTGTTAATTGTCTTCGATGATGATGATGATGATAATGATGATGACGACAACGATGAAGATAATCTAATAAACTACGAAGATAATCTTTTTATGGAGATATTTGTTCGCACTACTGCTAGAGATGGCATCATTTTGAAATGTACTCAATTCCATTTCTGCGAATTGAAGATTTTAAGTTGATGACGATGATCGTAGCCAAAATGATGAGTGTACTGATACTGGTTGATATTGGCGATGAAGTTGGTAAACACAGCACGGCAGTTAATTATCCCCGATAGGCGTTATGACAATCAGACTACCCATTTCAATGTAAATAAAACAATGGGGGGACGGTTTGCATAGATTCTAAACCACCAATAAAAATGTCGTTCCCATGGTGACCGCCAAGGAGTCTAACGCTTTTACCACACCGAGCGCAACGGATCCTTAAGGAAAGTGAAACCAAAGTCACTAGGATGATAAGAGCTTTCAATGACACCATTGAAATGCTAACTGGAGAGCATTTCAACGTGTTTCTTCGAGATAAGGAAGCTGTGATGGGCTCCGTCTGCGGGGAAAACTTCTGGAAGAATTGTCGCTGATGACTACCGCTTAGGTCCTTATTTTCGGATGTTTTTATTAGCTCAGATTAAAAAATATTTGATGCTTTAGAAGATTTAAAACATTGAAGAGTTTGGAGTGGACACATTGATAGCAGTAATCAAAAATAGTGACTGGTGGGTTACTGAATTCAAAACTGTTTTTAAATAAAATCAATTAAAACAGTAAATTTACCAGCACTGCTTTAACGTTCATTAACAATAACAACAACATTATTATTATCAATGTCTCTCACGGTGATTCCTGGAGCATGAAACGACCGCAGAAAATTACAAAGCACCTCATCATATGCTCGTAAATTTACGCATCTTCCGACACGCTACCAGCTGGAATGTCACAGTCATCGGTCACACTCCATTGATCATGGCCGACCCCTTCCATGTCGTCATGCCTGATTGATTTTTCCATCCCGTCCCCCGTAGATATCTCCGAGGGCGCTCGAAGAGAGATAAGGAACACTTAAAGGAGAGACAGATTGTGAGAGAGATGCTGAAAAAGAAAGGGGATGGATAAATGAAGATGGCACATTGGTACCCCAATGATTTTCAGTCCTGTTTGGAGTTTCGAGTCTTCAACTGCTGAGGTATGAAGTTCTTTAGGATGGTGTCGTTCATAACACTTGTTATTGGTATTGACTGTAAAGCTTATAAAGTAAGGTGTTATTTAATGATAATATCGTGTTGCTGTAAATGTAATTGTTTTTGATATTGATGACAATATTTTTATTGTTATTATTTGGTGCTGTTTTAATTGAGAATAAATTAACATCCTTGAAATAGCTGCGATTATCACATCACAAGGATCTTTGGTTGTTTAAATAACGAATAATTAGTAAATTAATTAGAACTATTAGTTTGTAATCATTTACAATTAATCATTTCATTCTTGTGTACATACAAATCATTAGAAACAAACCAATTTCATTTATTCATCAAGTTGATATATCAGGCACCAGTCTTCTATTGTAGGGTATTCTCTCATTATGTCATTCGGTCGAATTTTACGACCCAAATAATAATCATTTTAATAAATTAGTTGATATTAGTTTAGCCTCGAACAGTAATGTAAAATAATAATAATAATAATAATAATAATAATAATAATGATAGTAATTTTATTAGGGTTTTTATGTCACGACCCCAACGATAAGCATCATTGTAACCAACAAAAACATTTATATTTTCAAGATGGCGTGTAGTTCTGCTGCAAGGACAACAGCATTGTTGCTGGCATTCATCGTCATCTTCAATCTAGCCACTTGTAATAGCAACAACAACAACAACAGCAACAACAACAACAACAACAACAACAGCAACAACAACAATAAGAATAACAAAAACATTCCAAAACTCACCATCAACACGCTAACCGCACAAACCACTCCGGCTGAAGTTGCCAAAACAACTCCTACCGCGTCTGCAGCCAAGCGACAGACGATCGCCAGAATGTCGTCGCAAGTGCGCGGCAGAGCCAAGAAGCAAAAGGTTCAGAGCGCTCCCTCGGCCTCGGCACTGCTGTCGTCTGCAACGGATTTCGAAGAAATCACGGAGATGGATCCGTGTTTCGACCACGAGTCCGGGGAGGCTGTGCGTTGCCAGCCCGAGTTTTCCGACGTGGCGTTCAATGTCAGTCTCAGAGCCACGAGCCAGTGTGGCAGTCCTTCACCTACTGTGCACTGCCTTTCAGAGATTGCAGGTGCAGTTTACAATAGGATTGGTTGTTATTTCATTTTTATCATTGTTAATAATATTATTTTATTATTATTAAAAATCGTTATTTACTTGATTATTATCATTATTGTTTTTTTACATTAATTGCTTCTCTGTGATCATTTTGTAACCCCACGAATTATTGTTTTATTATTGTCCTTAGTGTCTTTCAAAACGAATGCTGGTGTTCATCAGTGTACTGGATCTGACTTTTCATTGCAATAACATTTAAACAATAATGACGATGATGACAACGACGATGATTTCCCTTACAGACGATGGATATGACAAGTCATCCAAGCAACCCATTCCATTCAACTTCAATGTATCTCGACATCAAATGACGACCCAAATCGCTACGTCTACACCATCATTACCACCCTCATCATCATCATCATCATCATCATCATCATCATCATCATCATCATCATCATCATCACCACCATCATCATTACCAACTACCGATTCAACAACTTCTAAGAAACGGTGCTTTACGTGCAGCAGAAACCACCCCAACACGAGCTATCCACCATCCCATTTCACAGACCTCCATAATCCACTCGACCCAACCTGTTGGGTGTCTGCGCCGAGAATCAAGACAGTCAATTTGACCCTAAACTTGGGCAAAAGACACGAACTGACCTACGTGACTGTGGAGTTTTGCACAGGATCGAGACAACCGGATGCTGCCATTTTCTGGAAGAGCGTGGACCACGGCCAGTCTTGGATTCCCTTCAAGTACTTCTCAACGGACTGTCAAGCTATCTTGACAAATCCCGGCGCTTTTCTTGGCCCGCCTGCGTTTATGAGACACCATCATAGACGCGACGGTCGCCACCGGTATCATCAGGGTCGTATGCAACGGTACCGGGGCGGGAAAACTTCCAAAGTCAAAACTCCAAAGAGCCCGACTATTGCGACGGTTACAGAGGCAAATATTTTATCCATGGCAATCGGTTTCCAGCCCACCTGCAGCGGAATATTGGAAATTAAAGGTCAACCCTTGAAGCTGGCCTTTAGAGCATCAGAAGGTCACAACGAGGCAGAGAGTCTTGATCCTGATGTTAACCCTTCGCTGAGGGAATGGATTACCTTCTCTGATCTCAGACTCACACTCTACCACGTAAGTAGTCATTATCGTCATTATCATCGATGTCATCATAATCATAATCATCACCAGTACCGCCATCACCATTATCATCATCATCATCATCATTCAGGGTCAGCAGAAATCCGGAAGTGACTTCTCAAGGTCAAATGCGGGTCACGAGTTCTTCGCGGTGTCAAACTTCAACGTCGGAGCGAGATGCAAGTGCAATGGCCATGCGTCGCAGTGCATTCCCACCGATGTTGTTGATGATGATAATAATGACCAGGATGAGGATGAAGATGAGGATGGTAGTCGAAGCGATGACGACGAAAGGAAAACAGGAATCGATTATCTGACCAAAAAATATGAAAAACTGAAATGCGCTTGCAGGTATTCGGCAATTGTTGATGATGATGATGATGATGATGATGATGATGATGATGATGATGATGATGATGATGATGATGATGATGATGATGATATGATGATGATGATGATGATGATGATGATGATGATGATGATGATGATGATGATGATGATGATGATGATGATGATGATGATGATGATGATGATGACGATGACGATGATTAAGAGGGTGACGATGATGATGAAGATATTATTAATACCAATATATTAATTTTTTATTTTTGCAATGTATGTGTCGAAGTTATTATTAATTCCAATCCAAAACAGGCACAATACGATGGGCTCGGAGTGTGAACAGTGCAAACCGCTCTACAACGACAGACCATGGACTCGAGCCACTTCGAAAGAGGCCCAGGAGTGCACAGGTCAGGAGTGGCACTCATTTGCACTCACAGATTCATTCCTCTTGATAATCAGGGAATTTAAACGGGCAATCATAACTATTATAATCATAACTAATTGTGACGGGTAGAACAATTTCTAGGAATGGCGGTGATCATAATTAATCATCATCGTTCATCTATCTAAAACATAAATTTATGAAACAGCTAATTACCTATAACAAATAAGATGATATTCCATTAACGAATAAAGTAATAATTAGTTATTAAATAAATTAGTCCAATCATTCTTTCTCTCATCTATCCATCAAAATCGTTTCAGAATGCAATTGTCATGGTCACGCTCGGAGCTGCCGCTTCAACGAGCAGCTGTACAAAGCTTCCAAGGAGTACAAGTCCGGTGGCGTCTGCACCCGTTGCCGCCATAACACAGCCGGTCGGTTTTGCCACCTGTGTGCCGACGGCTACTTCAGGACGCCGGGAAAGTCGATGACCGATAAGAAGGCCTGTTCGCGTGAGTTTCACCTCGTAATGTCTCTCTGCCCCCTGTCATCTGTTCGTCTTTGTCATTAATCTTTTCTTCATGGTTACATTACTATTTGTATTCTTCACATAGCAGATCGGTTAAGCACTAACGTATACTTCAATATTATTAATAGTAATGTTGATGCTAATTATTTGCTAGTTAGATACAAAGCGTGATTTATCATAAAAAAATAATAAACAACGACGTACAAAAATGCCCAAGCTCAAAGTATCGATAAGCAATCACGCTAATAGCTATTGCTGAGCCTAATGATCTGTGGCATGATCCAAATTCTCAATACATCGAACAGCGAATTCGGTCAAGCGTGAAATCAGATATCTTCTTCTGGAATGGCATGGATTTTCATTCATGCATTCTGCGCAACATAAATTTATATGATCGATGCCAAATATAATTTTATTTTTTTATAATAACAGATAACTTTCATTCATAATTCAAAGTAAAATATGGCATGAACATTAAATAAGCAACTATTAATAACATCATTAATTTCGCAAACAAATGCTATTATTTAAGAATTATAAAGCTATTCACGATATTCCAGACTATTTATTCCAACAAACATTATCAATGTCCTTTCAAAATATATGTTCTGGCATCAATCACCTTAAGTCCTGCCACCAATCAACTGATTAATTAACCAATTAATTAACTAATCATCAATTAGGCATTGTATGTTATTAAGGTTGAACAGAAGTACATCTGGTTGTTGTTAGGTCAGTTAATTGTCTGCTATGTTCCTGGTAATTCTTGAAAGAGACGAGTAGAATGACAATATTGTATTTAAAAAATTAGATTAACAGAAAGATTAAAAAAGATGTTAATAATAATTAGTAATATATTACTGATTATTAATTTATTAACATACTGTTAATTAATGTTATTAATTTTAGTTAATATGAGTTTTATCAAATTAACTAATAATTATTTTATTTGTAATTAGTATTAGTCATAATAATTACCATACATTATATAGTAACATCTGCAATAATTAATTAAAATATTAAAAACGATGATCCATTCTGCAAGTGTATTTAAAACGATTTGCTTCGATGCTGTGAACAAAATTTAATACATTAAAATTCGCATCCAAGCACTTATTTTAATTTGACAATATTTTTGAAAAGATAAAAAGCATGTTAATAAATAAATAAATAAATAAGTTATCAAAGACAGCACAACAGCACGAAACACAACTGCATCAATATTACATTTAAAATGAACCGTCCATAAAAATAGCTCGTTGGCAGTGACGTAATAATGTGATTGAATGAATGTTCGACGTGCTGGCTTCAAAAGGATCAATCCCTGATTGGTCAATCAACCACCAGGGTCAACCAGAGTTGCCCTGGAAAAATAGGTTATAAATCCTGATTGGATAGTTTCACATAACACGAGAAGGTTCATCATATCGATGCCGACATGGTTTCGACTTTCAATGCGAAGGTGCGGAGTTCGAGTCTTGACTCTAGGATAAAAACATTGTTCACTATGGATTTGAGAAAAAATAATTATATTTAGCTATTTATTCGCTGCAGCATATATTTTATACGTGCGTATGTGTGTAACAACATTAATTGAGAAATAAAAAAAAAGCTATAACAAATTAATATTATAATTACCTCAGCATGTTCTTGCCATCCCATTGGTTCGTCCAGTGGCATGTGCAACAGAACCACCGGCCAGTGCCCTTGCAAAAGAGGCGTCGGCGGTAGGTCCTGCGACAGGTGCACGGAAGGATTTCAGCAAGGAAACTCCCCGGTCAAGCCCTGTGTCCGTGAGTAAGGATGAATAAAGGATTAAGCTTACCGTCATCATCATCATCATCATTATCATTACTATCGTTGCTTCCTTAGATTATTGTCCGAATAATCCTCATAATCCATCATCAACGCTGATGTCATCACCACTTTCATCTTCATCATCGTCATCATCATCATCATCATCACAGAAGATACTGGATCCACAAATGATGGGTGGTGTTAAATCTCTTGAGGAGTTTGATTGTCCAGCCTGTGTTTTGTGTGCGCGAGTCATTTGAGAGATTATGCATGTGTGAGTGAGTGAATGAATGAGCGAGAGATCGTATTAGTCGGATGACCGTATGAATGTGTTTGTTTGTAAAACAACAGAACCATTCATTACTGTGCTCCTCATTAAATAGTATTTCATTCATCCAGATATCCATCCACTCATCTTATCCAATTATGTCATAACAATCGCCTTCGTCATCTTCACCAACTCGCCTCAATTGACATAAGACTCCAAAACTTGTGAAGAAATTATTTGTCAACCATGTTAAATATTCATCTGAAATTATAGGTTCACTGGCCATAATAAGGATGACTAGTGAGTGTTAAGGCTTTGACGGAAATCACTCAAGGTTTTGATGACGATGATGACAATGACAGTGATGATGACGATCATGATTATGAATATGATTATGGTTGTGCTGGTGGCGACGATGAAGATGATAACGATGATGACGACGACGACGACGATGACGATGAGTCGGTGATTGTGGCGGGTAATAGAGACACGGAGGGAAAGATATGCAACAGCGGGTGTCCGGAGTCGTAAATATGTCAATTCCCACTCCAGGAGGATGCTGACATTGTTCTGGTTAAAGTTTTCTGATGGTTGACGCTGATGATGATCGTTGTGGTGATGATAATGATTATAATTGAGGCGGCGACAACGACGACGATGACGATCGCGGTTGTTTGTTGTTTCCAATAATTACATTCGGTACTAAATTCTCGCATTTCTTTTGACAGAACTAAGAAAGTCACCAGCTGCTGGTTCGGATAAAAGTGAGCAACAAGAACGAGTGGAGATTATGTTTATTTGTATTAATAAATTAATAAATTAACAACCACCAGGGTAATAATATGCATTAATAAACTCACAATGTAATGAATAATCAGCCGTAATAATATTATTAGTAATACTAAAAATAAATTAATATTAGTAAGAACAACAGCAGTAATATTATAAATAATTAATTAACTAACTAAAGTCAATCAATTTTTTTCCTGGCAGGTAATTTGTGTCGAGTTTACTGCAAACGCTCCTGGAGTCTGACGAATGACTTTGCAAAACAAGTGTGCCGCGAAAATTACAGTAACCATAACAACTATTGTCTCTCGAGATGGCTGATGATGATGATGATGATTGTGATGATGGTGATGATGACGATGATGATGATTGTCCGTTAATATGACGATGCTGACGACAGTTCATTAGTTTCTGTGAAGTTATAAATGTCTCACATTTCTGTTATCATGATCTTGTACCATGGTCATCACTACAGTGACCGTCATCACCACCAGCAACATCATCATCATCGTCGTCGTCGTCATCCTCCTCATCATCCTCCTCCTCCTCATCATCTTCCTCATCATCCTCCTCCTCATCATCCTCCTCATCATCCTCACCATCATCATCATCATCCCCTATCATGTTTCATGCTATCATCAGCATCTTGGAGCAGTTTTCTCACCTAATAAGAGGGCCATATATCAAAGGGAATATATCATGGGAATTTGACGTCATTAGCTATAATAGAGGCCTTACAAAAAGAACAACACTTATAACGATGCCATTGATGATGTTATTAATGATGATGACGAAGGCGACGATGATGATGATGATGACCATAGGGCATAGCGTTGAGCTGCTGGCGATTATGATTGATGATGTCAACTTTCATTGTTGCAGTCGTAATGCAGATGAAGGTCATCTCGAAGAAGTTCAAGGTTCTTTACAACAACAGGAAGCCTCTTAAGAGCAGAACGTGGATTCGCTACGGAGTGGAAATACTCAACGTCTTCAGAAAGAAGGCAAACCTCCAGAGCCAGGAGTTGAACCCGAAACAGCCTGGAGCCGCACGTCGATTCAGACAGTACAAGAAAGATAAATCTCAAAAATTATCGAGGAACTCTCACGGAGGAGCTCAGCTGGTCCTTCCAGGATCAAAGATGGCAGCTTGGACTAGAGTGGAGGACGCAAAAGACTGCAGTTGCATCAACCTCAAGACTGGATTCGTTTACCTGGTTGCACTTCCTGTGAGTCGACAGAGCAGAAGTTGGCAGGAGGCAGGCACGAGGAGACAGCAAACGACCCACAAGATCAGGATTTCAATACCGAAGTTTAGAATCGCAGGTCACAGAGACGATTCTGACTCTTTCGAAAATGACGTTAGAAGAAATAGCCGACAACAAATGGTGATCAAGTGGAATTCACAAAACAACGGGAAAACTTCTAAACAGGACAAGAACATTTCAAAGTATGCCAATGACACCATTCATCAGTCCAGCTTTAAAACAAGTTCAAAACGAGATGGTCGATCGACCACACAGAAACCAAATCAAAATTCACAAATCAAGCCAACTTTCAAGGTTATCAGTACCCCAAAAATTGCACTTGCTCGCCCAAAAGAAGAAATCTTTTCCAAGAGGAAGCAAGGGTTTTTCAAAGGCAAAGCCAACGGGTTTTCTCCATTTTATGACCTTCCCAAAAAAACTAAAGAACAGAAATCTAAAAAGGAGACGAAAAACGTTAGGATGAGCAGAAGGTCACGTATAAGGCTTGCTTCTGATAGTCTCGTTCTAGCCTGGAATACGAAAGAAACAAGAGATTTATTTAACAAATTAGACTGTTTTTAAGTAAAAAAAGACGGTTAGTTATCAGATGGTCGATTAAACGCCGCGGTAATTAATAACTTATCCGACATTTGTCACATTTAAATCCTCAATAGCATAACCTCGGCCTCATGTCGTCTTGTTTATATTTTGTGACGCCTCAGTCATGGGTAAATTTTTTTTTGCTAGATGTCCAATCTTTCAAATTAATTTTTATTATTCGTTTTATTTTAAAATAATTCTTTTAAATGTTTAAAATGGGATCATATAAAGAAATTTTTCTTCATTGCTGGTTCTGCTTTCTGGGAGATATATGCTGGAAATTGCAATGATTTGTCCCCAAAGATTAATTTCTTAATTGAAATTATTGTTTTTCATACTCTCTATCCACAGATGTTAGCAGAATTTTCCATGTAAACGTGACTCAAAGTTAATCTAGATTATTATTTGTTTAACACTTTTACATATTTATAGTTAGAGATTTCTTAATTTGTTTTAAATTGTTTTAGATGTTGTCAATATGGCTTTCTTAGCTGTTAAAACTTTTTATCGTAGTTTCAGCCGCTGTCCGTTGTCAACTTTGAGGTTTTTCTTTTCAAATAAATATTTCTCATGTTTGTCAAATTATTGTCTTATTAAAAAAATTATGGAGAAATAAGAATATAATTTTTTAATTTCATTCAATAGTTTTGGCATTGTTTAAGATTATCATGTCGGTTGCTTTTGTGAGACTTTGTTGGTTTCGATAAGAAAGCTGATCTTTAGACATTCGCTTAAAAATTCCTATTCTCAAATAATTTTAAACTTAAACCACCTTTGTATAGATTTGCCATTCGTCCAGCAGAAGGAGGACATGTTTTAACCTGATATACTCCGTTCGGCAGGCTAAGTTAAAAACTTTGAAATCTCAGGTTTTCTTATATTATAATTTATTATAATTATAAATTTTTATTACAATTTTTATGTATTGTTGCTACAACTTACAATATATCTGCACTCCGCCGAATGTTTACATTGTTACAATGTACAGAGTACCATGCATTTCTGCGAACCAGTTAATTATAGATTGGTGCTCAATGGAACAGGAAAGGAATAGAATCTTGCTCAACTCTGTAAAGAGCATCATTCTTACAAAGTGCAATTTAAAAAATCTTACGTGTCAACAGCTTTATGCATACATGATGTTCACTCTCTTAATGTTTATTTTCTTTAATAAATGTAGTCTAGCAGCCTTCAGCCAAAAAAATTTAGTATTAATCTAAATAATTACAATAGGACCAAACTCGAAATCCACAATTTTAGAGTGAATGAATTCAAATAATTTCACATCAAGAATTTATTTTTTTTAAGCTTAAAATATTAAAAATAACGTGTTAAGAATCGCGTGAGTATAGTGCCCAATAATACGGATTCATGTATTTCATCGAGCATTTGCAACGTTATACAATCACGTACATATTTCTAAGGTGAAGTTGTTCAATGATATCGAAATGCAACGATGTAAAGTTTTTCTTGCTGCACTTTATCTGCTGACGTTTACTTGCTTGATCATCATCATCATCCTCTTTCACTGGACATTCCAAGCGCTTAAATCCTTCAAATTCACGAGAAATTTGTTTCAAATCGTTGATTTTGTTTTTATGTCCAACAGCCGCTCCTCCGCATCTTATTCTCATACGCCTGCCTCTCAATGTCTTGTTTCCGAAAATGAGGAAGGACTGAAATCTGTCGAACATGCTATAAAATACAACTTCACCTGTTCCGGTGCTACTCCCGTCTTCCGAGTAAAAGATTGTTACTCTCTTGACCGGCAACTTGGTGAGGAAATGGGCCTCCAGTTCTTCTTCTGTTAAGTCAAAGCTCAGATTAGATACGAAAACCTCGTAGTCCTTGTTTTCTTGACTAAGCACTGGAATGCAGCTCGAATCGTCATCCCATCTCTCTTTCAGATAATCAGGTTGGTAGTAAGCGCTCGTTTCATTTTCTTTCATCGTCTGATTTTCACGACATTTTAGTCCGATAGCCGCTCCTCCGCATCTTATTCTCATACGCCTGCCTCTCAATGTCTTGTTTCCGAAAATGAGGAAGGACTGAAATCTGTCGAACATGCTATAAAATACAACTTCGCCTGTTCCGGTGCTACTCCCGTCTTCAGAGTAAAAGATTGTTACTCTCTTGACCGGCAACTTGGTGAGGAAATGGGCCTCCAGTTCTTCTTCTGTTAAGTCAAAGCTCAGATTGGACACGAAAACCTCGTAGTCCTTGTTTTCTTGACTAAGCACTGGAATGCAGCTCGAATCGTCATCCCATCTCTCTTTCAGATAATCAGGTTGGTAGTAAGCGCTCGTTTCATTTTCTTGCATCGTCTGATTTTCACGACATTTTAGTCCGATAGCCGCTCCTCCGCATCTTATTCTCATACGCCTGCCTCTCAATGTCTTGTTTCCGAAAATGAGGAAGGACTGAAATCTGTCGAACATGCTATAAAATACAACTTCGCCTGTTCCGGTGCTACTCCCGTCTTCCGAGTAAAAGATTTTTACTCTCTTGACCGGCAACTTGGTGAGGAAATGGGCCTCCAGTTCTTCTTCTGTTAAGTCAAAGCTCAGGTTGGATACGAAAACTTCATAATCTTTGTTTGCTTCACAACTCGGTTTTTGGATTGATGTGCAAGTGTAATCGTATGAATTATAATCATCATATATCTCCATGTCGAATGTTAGTATTATTATTTTTTAGTTGCTTTCTCGGCTTTTTGAGTTTAAGGATGGAACTAAATATTTGAGGCGTCCTTTAAAAGATGCTGAATCTTACTAATTATATTTATTTTTATTTTTATCTATTTCATCAACTTTTTTTAATTAATTTTAATTTTATATTAATTTTACTCCACCGAATGTCTACATTGTTACCAGTGTTGTGCAGTATCGAATTACATGTAATTAGTAGACTAAATTATCTTCTTAACACATTATTTGTGATATCAGTCTATCAAGTTATCTCGATGTTCGTATTAAAACACTTGACACCAAAGTTCCTCCACATCAGATAGATGGATGGATGGATGGATGGATGGATAGGTAAATTTGGTGTTTACGTGAATGAACAATATAACCTTGTTGTCAGGATGGGCTCGTAATGAACGGTAACGACGAATTGATGATAATCATCAATAAATGATGATGTGTGTAAATGGTTTTCGTCAACGTCTGGTTGCTAAGAACTTCACTGCCAAATTCTTGACACAAAACTCCGCTACCAACTCCCTATCATCAATCTGGGGGTCTCTTTGTAGACCCGAAATGACAACGTTCCTCTCTCGTCTTTTTATATCTTCTCTTTCCTCCCCTAGTCTCCAAATTGGCTCAGAGTACGAGTTATGACTATTGCTTTGCTCAGTCTTAACGGCTGCTGACTCCAATTTCAGACCTACCTTGTTCATTTTTTCTTCAAGCCTGTCAAGTCATGATAAGCATCTATCGAATATCCTTTCTAATTGCTATTTTCTTAGCAGATTCAGTTGTAGCCATGCTGACTTTTAATGCCGGTTCCACGACAACATTTGTCATCTCAGACATAAGTTTGAGCATGAGTTGTATATTCTTAATGTTTCTCTACAGAACCTTCAGCAAAACTATTTCGAGACCCTCCGGATTGAATGATTTGGACATTTTTTTTTATATTTGCGTGGAAAACTAACTACATTTTACTGAGTTGATCAGTATTCGAAAATGTTAATATACGGAATTATTTTTAACTAATGAACCGCACTGGTATTAATAATACGTAATAATTTGTCGATACCGCTTACATTTCAATCTATTTGATTACAGTCCGTTGCATAACTAGGATGATTTAAAAATAGAAGAAGGATAAGAGAACCAGAGATGAGTATTAGGTCTGTCATACAGCTCCGTTATCGCATCCCAGGACCCTCAGTGTCTCTCTACCACGGTCATCACAAAATCAAGGAAACTCAAGATTGTCAATTTCTACGTTCCTCCTGGAAAATGCTTTTCAGAGGAAAAGCTGGAAAAAATCTTGAACCACCAAGATGCCATCATCTGCGGGGATATGAATGCCCATTCTCCCATATTCGGAGCTCGCCACTCTCAATCGCAGAGGTAAGATAGTGGAAGACTTGACACAAAACTTGAATTTTGTTATTCTTAATTCAAGTGAAGGAACAAGTGCCTCGTCTCTACTGGTGGAATGCGGTGAGCTTCCCCTCGACCTACGTCGTAAGAAGCTCACGGCAAACCACGCCCTCAGGTCTATTGCCATTAAAAATGAATCAGTTAAATCTAAATACTTCATTTCAGACGGCAAAAAGTCCAAGTCTCAAGCTAGGCTCCACTTCAAGATGAAGAAACGAGGGGAGACAACCCCGTACGAGAAAGTCGAGTCCCTCCTTCCGGCAGACATCCTAGGAGATATCGAAGAGGAAACTCCCACAATTTCTCCTTGGAGACTGAGGAAACCGGTGATTGACACCTCGAATCTCTCCTTCGCATCCGACGACCCTCTGAGGAAGCTGGTAGCAATGGAGAAGATATGGGATCTCCAGGGAAGTCTCCTTTGTTATACGGATGCCTCGAAGACGACGGACAACAAGGCAGGAATAGGGATCCACATCCCGAAGAAAAACGTGAACTTAAGCCTCAGGACATCAAGTCACAGCTGCATAAGTTCTGTCGAACTAGCAGCCATTAAGGACTGTTTGATTCACGTGAAGGACTCCTATCAGGGGCAGGGGGAGACCTTCGATATAGTTGTTCTAAGCGATTCGCTTAGTGCTTTAGAGGCACTAAAGGATTGCAATAATGATGCTCCTGACATTAAGAAAACCCAGTTTCTAATTTCAGATATCCAGGAGAGCGGCAGAAAGGTCACGCTCGTCTGGGTTCCTGCTCACGTTGGAATCCCTGGCAATGAGAAGGTCGATGCTCTGGCAAAAGCCGCCACTGCAAGGGATCAGATAGACCGCTGGATCCCAGCGTCTGTCAAAGATGTCAAAAGGTCCGTGGCCCGCAACATCATCCAACAGTGGCAAGCCAGATGGGACGAAGACCCGCGAAGCCAACATTACAAGACCATAGAGAAACTTGTGTCGACTAAGAGCAAGTTCCAATGTGCCTCAAGGAAAAAGGAGGTCCTTATTTCCAGACTCCGAGTTGGAAAATGTGCTGTGAACCAACACCTGTTTCTCTTAAAACATCATCCAGACGGAAAGTGCAAGACGTGCACTCAGGAAGATGAAAATGTGCAGCATTTCCTCATGGAATGTCCGGCCCAATCTGCCCTGAGGAGAGAAATCAGACTCAATACAAGTCTATCTGATATGAGTTCCTTGCTTAGCAATCCAGCGAGTGTGGACATCATCTACAGATGGATTTGCAAAAATCGGAGTCAATTACTTTAGTGATTTTTATTTAAACTTTATTTAACTTATTATTATTTATCCCTATTATTACACTAATACATATTATTAATTTTTAATAACAAACACTAACTAACAAGTCCAAATCATCCTAGTTATGCAACGGACTTTAATCAAATAAATAAAATAAATAAATAAAGAGATGAGTATTCAAAAAAAAAATTTTTTTAATCGGGAACTATTTGTAATTAATGTTTAGAAAGTTTGAAGCAGAATTTATGACAGAGTCATAAATGCACTATTCAAGCTAGTTACATAAACAAATTCTCCTGAAAATATCTATCAGCATATGTGTGACATGTATTTCTAGTCCACAAGGATGGGGTCTAAATCGTATATTTTATACATAAAAATCTTGATGCATATATATTGTATATTTTACCCCTTAATCATCAAAGCTATAAACTATTTGAAGGATTTGAAAACAAATCAAAAAGTATTGGTGATATTTAAGGCAACTTGTCAAATGTGCATTTTAGAGCGCCTGTAAAAATTTTCTGATTTAGATGATTGTTCTCGCAAAATGTGCATTTTAGAGTGCCTATAAAAATTTGCTTATTTAGGTGATTGTTCTCACCCCAGATTTGTTGCTTTTAGGTTTATATAAAAAAAAAACAATTTACTAGAATTAAACGTTAAATATAATATTTAAGGTGGAATGACACTACACACTTAAAAACTTAAATGAAAACTTAATCAAATTCTGAATGTCCTCAAAAGTGTTTAAACATGATATCGCACAAAATTCAGAGATCACTTATTTCAAGCACTCCAAAGTTTAACCCATCCAATCACAGTCACACACATAAACGCATCAATCATATTTTTAGCCACTCACGTAACAAATACAAATATAATATTAAATAAATTTATTGAAAATCAACTTTAAATCATCGTGAATGTTTGAAATTAAGATTACATTTCCCGCCGAAACATTTGCGAAATTTTCGAGTTAATATTAATTCAAAAAAAAATCAATTTAACTTTGGTATGATTAAAATAACGTCAACTTTTAAGCTTATCGGCTGAAATAATTTGAATATATGATCTAAGTATAAAATCAATTTCTTTTCCGTCAACATCTACCACACCCTCACAACCTGAAAGTGAAGATATTCCATACCATCGCATGCCCAGGGCATATGCTGTACGTTGGTAACAAAGATTTGTATGCAACTTGTTGCACACTCCTTCGATTACAAGAGTTCCAGGGCGCCCAAAAACTAGATTGGATAAACCGGCACCATGAGGAGCAACAACGATGGAAGCCATTGAAAACATGATCATTGTCTCTTTCAGTGAGGGAGGAGGATTGTCTCTAAATAAGACGAATTTAAAACCAAATTCCATTGAAGTTTTATTCAGCAGCTGTTCGATTAGAGGATAATTGGTGAAACGTCTTCTGCCAGATCTTATAATAAGAATAAGGTTACTTCTTTTTATATATTTTTCCACTAAAAGGTTTCGTGCTATGAATTGGCGGTTGTAATGCTGAAAAAATTGTAACTCAAGCATATTCGGTATGCCACAAGAAGTTGTTCTGGGTACGTATGCAATATCTGCTCTAATCCATCCTGTGATCACTCTATCTCGACTCAAACCCAATGTCTCAAGAATTTCAAGAAGCCTTTCTGAGTTATCTCGAGCCAGTATCTTTATCTTTGGATATTTTCTGAGAAAATCTAGGAATAAAGCTGTTCTTGGAATATTTTCTATCATTCTATGAAAATATCCCTCTCCCCACCTCTGCGAAATGACAAATACTTCATCGTGGTGCGCAAAAGTAGAAATGCTTGAATTACTGGGTTGTGAACTTGGAGCTGGTATGCAGTCATATGGAATAACTTGAAGGTTTCCACAATATGCTTCACCCAAGGGAGATAAGACACTTCTGGTAAAAATCTGCATGGCTCGATAAACTGTCGGCATTTCAAAACAATATGATGGTGGAATCTGTTCTTTATGATAACCGGTTACATGTCTTGAATTAAACAACAGAGGGTTTATCTGAGTGGGAATAGATGCCACCTTGATATCGGTATTGCAAGTGTAATTGTGTGTATATCCATAGCGGTGATGGTCAGTATTATTTTTTACAAATTCACAAAGTAAATGACTTCCAGTGAAACGGTAATATTTTTCGATCAGCAATCTTTGATGAATCTGTTCGAAGTGAGAATCATCTGAAAACTTTAAAAAATTGTTGAATAATTTGTTGACAAATGAAGAATTTTGAATTTTAGTTTTGTTCCATGTGAGATTTACATTGGTTACACAACTAAAATTTTTTATTATATCGGTATAATTAGGATTTCTTTCATCAACGAGTGTCATTTGAGGTAAACCGGGTACTGGGCCAGAAAAATTGGAAACATTGAGAATTAACATTCTGATGTTTTCTAAATGGGCATTCATCTCCTGGACTTTCTTAAAAATTCCAGGCATTGTTTGTTGTTCTTTCAAAACAAGGTTTAATATCACTCTTGTTTCATCTATCTTTAAACGAAATTCTACTGGATACAGCCAATAGATAATGAATCCAAGTGAAGCAAATGAAATGAAGTATAGCAATATGATGATTGTTCGTAATCTTAAGAATAAATCAGAGACTGAAATGAAAATTCTTGTTAAAAGCATCTTCTGACCGTGATTGAGTAGTTAGATCAAATTTCTGCCTTTATTCCGGATATTCTTTCACGTAGTGAATCTTCGAGTAATTAAATTTGGCACATCTTATTTTATTAATAAATACTAAATTTAAATTACGATATGATTTCCTCACAAATGACTCCCCGAGAAAAGAGAGAAGTGGAAACATCTGGGAAAAAGTAATTCCTTAAGAATTAGTTAAACCTCAAAAGGCATCCCAACGTCGCAAGCCCGGACTATCTCAATATCTATACATAAAAAATTCTTGAACATTCATCGTTGCCATCAATAATAATAATAATAATAATAATAATAATAATAATAATAATAATAATAATAATAATAATAATAATAATAATAATAATAATAATAATAATATAATAATAATAATAATAATAATAATAATAATAATAATAATAATAATAATAATAAGAATAATAATAATAATAATAAATAATAATAATATAATAATAATATAATAATAATAATAATAATAATAATAATAATAATAATAATAATAATAATAATAATAATAATATAATAATAATAATAATAATAATAATAATAATAATAATAATAATAATAATAATAATAATAATAATAATAATAATAATAATAATAATAATAATAATAATATAATAATAATATAATAATAATAATAATAATAATAATAATAATAATAATAATAATAATAATAATAATAATAATAATAATAATAATAATAATAATAATAATAATAATAATAATAATAATAATAATAATAATAATAATGTAAAATAACCAAACTTAATAGATTCATTTATTAAAACATACAAGCATAAAACATTAAACATAGAAGTCATTTACAACTCAATTCTGTTTTATGTGATAAAATTTTTCATTCAAAAATAAATTTACATTACTAATTTGTTTCGTGATAGAATAACTTCCAAGAACTCGCAAAGACAAGCCTTGCTATTCATTTTAATCAAACACTTAAGTTAAGTTCAAGAGTGGTTATTACGCAGATCCCGACTTTCTAAACACTTTAAATGATTGTTTAAATAATACAACAATCATTATTAATGTTGCGTTATCATGGACAGTTTATGAACAAAACTTGTGATTCAGATCAAATGAATTCAGTTGCCCCCCCCCATAAAAGTATCTAAAATATTTTTATTTTTTGACACAACAAACAGTGTCTATAATAAGTCTATTATAATGACTAAATACAAAATATTGGTTAACAATTTAATGTTACAATTAAATAAATCTAATTAATTATTTTTATTATTGTTATTATAAAATCCAACAAGATTATTGATCTATCTCCCTTACAATAATAATTTTGATACATTCTGTGGCTGATTTTCTAAAAATTGATGCTTTTCTTAATGAATTTATTTTAATAAGGGTTAGAGTAGGGACACGGAGGGCCACATTGAAAACTTTGTTATTATCGGGGTGCCGCGCATATATTTTTATATCTCAATTACAGTTTAAAACAATTATAAAAATATGAATTAATAATTATAACCATGTATATCAATATTGGTTGAGCGATAACGAGAGGTAAACACGGTTTCGAGAAGCTTTCCTTTTTTTTCATAAACGGTTGAGCTAAATAGGTTGTATTAAGTTAGAATTACGTTCGTTTTGTCGGAATTTAACAAATTAATCGGTTTCGATTAATTTCGGTTGATTCCCTGAACGACTGTCTCGAATTATGTCTAAGTCTGTTACATTGGAAAACCTGGAGATTATTCTCTCTAGAGTTCTCGAGAGGAATAATGAAAGCATACAGCAAATGCTGGAGACGTCAATAAAAACAATAACAAACACAATGAAATCGTCTATCGAGACAGTTATGCGAAGTTTTGCAGAAACAATGGCTAATCTTGTTTCAGGATTTAACAGCGTGCTGACCGTTGTCATGAATCAGTTTTCTGAAACCATAGACAAGTTCGGCGTGGCTGTTCAAACCAAGATTGACACACTGGAAAACAAAATCTCTGAAACAGATAGACTGAGTGGGGAAGGAACCCAACACAACTTGGCAGAGGTGATTTCCAGAACCTTCTGGTCGTTGGAACAAGAGAAAGAAGAAAAAAATATCAAATCCTCAAACGTGATTATCACTGGAATGAAACCAATTCCAGGCATTTCTGACACAGCCCAATTTCTAAACTTTTGTGAAAATCACCTAACTGTCAAGCCATCCGTCATCTCTACAAAGCGAATTGGTAGGGACGGTAAGAGACTGGTGGTACGTCTTTAGGGTTCCGAGGTTGTCGAGGATCTCATTGGATCCTCAGTTCTGCTTCGTACCTCATCAGATCCCATAGCAAAACTAACTTTCTTTAACCGGGACCTAACAAAAAGAGAGGCAGAGATTGAGTACAACAAGAGATGCCAAAGACGAGAAAGAATGAAGAAAAGCACAGAAGGTCAGGGAAATCCTCCCTTTTCCAGACAAATCCACCCCTGAAGAATTGATAAACAGTAGGATAGGGACCTCCAGAAGACTTGATGTCCCAGTTTCATTTCACCAGAAGACTCTTAGTTATCCAAGTTTTATTTACGATCTAAAGTTTAATTTCCTGGACCCTAGTGTTCCTTCAGTCTCTGAGAATAATACAAAGAATCATTCATCCCTTTCGGTTCAAAGGAATTTCAATGACCAGATTCTCAAACTTGCTCTTACTAATATTAGAAGCATTAACAATAAGCTCACTGAGATCCATTTATTTCTCCACAATTTCAATCCAAACATCTTGTGTCTGACTGAAACATGGCTCTCAAATGACATGCCAAGCAGCCTTTTTCTGCCTAATGGTTTCACCGCTGTCCGATGGGATAGACGTTCAAGAGGAGGAGGAGTTGCTTTGATTATAAAAAAACATTACGTATCATCAGGTTCAAGTACCTCCGGATTATTCCCACATTGAAATTGTTTGTGTGGACTCAAGAATTGGCTCTCGAAACCACCGCTTTATTGGTTACTATCGGAGTGGAGGATTCCTGAATGGTACAACTCCACATACGAATATATCATCATATGGCTACTGTGACTTTAATAGGGCGGACTACATTAGCTTGAACAACTTCATATTCGCGATTGATTGGAATTAGACTTTTCAGAGATGCTTACCAGTTGAAGAGTGTTGGACAAATTTCATGCTATGTCTGAAAGAGGGCATCAAACTGCATGTTCCCTTTGTCTTCAAGGGCTCTGGAAATATCAGTAAACTTCCACATGAAACCTTACTTCAGAAAAAGCTTTACAAAATCAAACTCAAATACTGGCGCGAGTGGAAATCTAGTCCTGATCTTCAAAGAAAAATCAAATATACTAAGTTTTCAGAAAAATGCAGCAACCAACTTGCGGCATATCGGGCCAAGAAGGAAAAGAATCTCATTAGCAAGAATAATTTAGGCAGCTTCTACAGATATGTTAATAACAAGCTGTTTTGTCACTCATCGATTGGAGAAATAACAAAACAGGATGGAAGTATGACTTCAAATTCATTACAGCTGATGATGGAACTACATACGACCTCACTCGACGTTCTACCAAAATCTTGGATAAAGTCCTAATCACTCATGATGCTGTCTTACAGACTTTGAGACAGCTGGAACGTTCTTGCTCACAAGGCCCCGACCACATTCCTAATATTTTGTTAAAAAGCTGTGCTTTTAGCTTGTCATACCCACTCCATCATATCTTTAATCTCTCCCTTAATAGCGGACTTATACCCACAATCTGGAAAACAGCTCATGTCATTCCCATCCACAAGAAAGGTCCAACATGTAGCCCCTCGAACTACAGACCAATCTCATTGACATGTACCTGCTGTCGAGTCCTGGAGAAAATAATTAACAAAACGATTCTACATCATTTAATTTCTCTGGACTTAATATCTCTTCAACAACATGGATTCAGACCATTAAAATCGACCACCACAAATTTGCTGGAGTGTGTTTATGACTGGACCACTTCACAGCAACAACCTCAGCAAACAGATGTAATCTACTTCGACTTTCAAAAAGCCTTTGAATCTGTATCTCATCCGAAATTACTGAACAAAATTAAATCGTATGGTATTACTGGAAACTTGTATCAGTGGCTTTCCGATTTTCTGTATCAAAGAAAACAACATGTCCTCATAAATGGTTCAATATCCGGTTCGATTGACGTAACAAGTGGTGTGCCACAGGGAAGTGTTTTGGGCCCTACTTTGTTTCTAATCTACATCAATGACATAGTCGACTCCCTACCTAAGGATATCACAATTAAACTATTTGCCGATGATATTAAACTTTACAAATCTCTGTCAATGGAAGATTCTGATCTTCAGAGAGGCATCGACTCACTCACTACATGGAGCAGGAAATGGCAGCTAAACCTAGCCAAGGAAAAATGCTTTAATTGCTCAATTAAAACCAGTTCCAGGAATAGACCCTGCCCACAACAATACTACATCGACGATATCCTGCTCACCACTGTTGATCAAACCAGAGATCTTGGTGTCATCATAGACTCAGACTTAAAATTCCGGCTTCACATTGACAACATCACACACAAAGCTGCAGTCCGTTCAGGACTGATTCTGAAATCATTCACCTCCAGTGACAAGAATCTTCTCACCAAAGCTTTCTGCGTGTATGTCAGACCAATCCTAGAGTACAGCAGTCAGGTCTGGAACCCTCACCATAAATACCTGATCGAGAACATTGAAAACATCCAAAAGAAATTTACCAAGGCCATCCCTGCTGTTGGACAGCTAAAGTACCATGACCGGCTCAAGGCTCTACAACTTAAATCGCTTGAACATCGCCGTTTAATAGCTGACCTCTGCTTATTATACAGGATCATCAATAATTTAACATCAACTCACCTTAAAAACCATATTCATTTTGCAAGCTACTCATCAACTAGAGGTCATCGATTTAAACTAAGGTCATATTTTTGCGCAATAGACAACACCAAATATTTTTTCACAAATCGAATTATTAACATTTGGAATAAACTACCTAATAGCTTAGTTTCAGCTAGCACCTATAGTCGCTTCACCTCCCTTCTCAATGAATATGACTTGTCTCCTTTTCTCGTTTACTACTGATTGAACCTCTCGTTACTTTTCATCATTGTTTTGCTGTTTGATAGTGGGCAGGTAAGAGGCTTCGGTCCTCTACCCACTTAATAAAAAAATTTATTTTTTTTTTTAAATAAATGTATTTTGTGACATTTTATGTTACATTCTAACTGTATTAAATATTGCACTTTACATTTGAAAATACGACTGGAACAGTTTCTAATTTGATAATAATGTCTTATTTTTCATAATTATTTCAACCAAAGTTTATTGTTACCTCATAAAATATGAAAAAGAAGGAATTTACATAAATAATGACTACAGAGTACAGTTATAATTAATGAGAAGTATGGAACGGTCCACAATTTTGGAAAATTTTCTTGAACTGGATCAGTTTCGTGGTTACGATTCGCATGACTGCATTCAAATTGCGGGATGTCACCGTCGACATGTTCTTATACTTGTTTATTTTCAGACAGTAAAATGTTTACTTACAGATGCATGTGGACACCAAAAATAGTGACAAAAGTATGGCAGCAAAGTTTTTTAAGTGTGGAAATACTTCTGCTGGCAGAGATCCATAAAACTCCAGAGGAACAACTAACTTGAAATTCTCCCGCGGGTCATAATCTGCTTTGTAGAAGAAGCGGTGACCCGTCATAACATCCCGGCGACAAAACAGCCCCGTCAAAACAGCCCCGACAGAACAGCCCCGTCAATATAGCCCGGTGACAAAATTGCCCAGGACGAAAACATCCCGTCAAAATGGCCCCGTCAAAATAGCTCCGCCAATGTATTTAAAAAAAATATTTTTGTGAGTGAATACATTAACCGCTAACTTATTCCAAATTTAATTCGAAGATAGTTGTTTGACTGCTATTATGACCATTTTGAGTTTAATTGGTATCAGGGATTTTCATTAAGTGGAGGATTTATCGTCTAAAATATTATTAGGATTCCGACTACTTCCTCAGTTTACATGGACTTTTCAAGTTGGAGTTTAATATAAATTATCGATTGACAAGCAACATGTCCAATCTGCACAAAGAGAATAAAAAAAATCCGCGAATTGCAAGTGCAATGGCCATGCGTCGCAGTGCATTCCCACCGGAATTGCGCTTGCAGGTATTCGGCAGTTGTTGTTGATGATGATGATGATGACGATGACGATGCTGATTGTTCGTTAATGTGACGATGCCGACGATAGTTCATTAGTTTCTGTGAAGTTATAATTGTCTCACATTTCTGTTATCATGAACTTGTATCATGGTCATCACTATAGTGATCGTCATCACCACCAGCAACGTCATCATGATGAAGAACCTATACTGTTTCAATCTATCATCAGCATTTTGGATCAGATTTCTCACCTAATTAGAGGGCCATATATAAAAGGGAATACATGGGGATCTGACGTCATTAGCTATAAAGGAGGCCATACAAAAAAACAACACTTATAACGATGCCATTGATGATGTTATTAATGATGATGACGATGGCGACGACGATGATGATGATGACCATAGGGCATAGCGTTGTGCTGCTGGCGATTATGATTGATGATGTCAACTTTCATTGTTGCAGTCGTAATGCAGATGAAGGTCATCTCGAAGAAGTTCAAGGTTCTTTACAACAACAGGAAGCCTCTTAAGAGCAGAACGTGGATTCGCTACGGAGTGGAAATACTCAACGTCTTCAGAAAGAAGGCAAACCTCCAGAGCCAGGAGTTGAAGTTGACCCACAAGATCAGGATTTCAATACCGAAGTTTAGAATCGCAGGTCACAGAGACGATTCTGACTCTTTCGAAAACGACGTTAGAAGAAATAGCCGACAACAAATGGTGATCAAGTGGAATTCACAAAACAACGGGAAAACTTCCAAACAGGACAAGGACATTTCAAAATATGCCAATGACACCATTCATCAGTCCAGCTTTAAAACAAGATCAAAACGAGATGGTCGATCGACCACACAGAAACCAAATCAAAATTCACAAATCAAGCCAACTTTCAAGGTTATCAGTACCCCAAAAATTGCACTTGCTCGCCCAAAAGAAGAAATCTTTTCTAAGAAGAAGCAAGGGTTTTTCAAAGGCAAAGCCAACGGGTTTTCTCCATTTTATGACCTTCCAAAAAAACTAAAGAACAGAAATCCAAAAAAGAGACGAAAAACGTTAGGATGAGCAGAAGGTCACGTCTAAGGCTTGCTTCTGATAGTCTCGTTCTAGCCTGGAATACGAAAGAAACAAGAGATTTATTTAACAAATTAGACTGTTTTTAAGTAAAAAGACGGTCAGTTATCAGATGGTCAATTAAACGCCGCGGTAATTAATAACTTATCCGACATTTGTCACATTTAAATCTTCAATAGCATAACTTCGGCCTCATGTCGTCTTGTTTTTATTTTATGAAATAAGAATATAATTTTTTAATTTCCTTCAATAGTTTTGGCATTGTTTAAGATTATCATGTCGGTTGCTTTTGTGAGACTTTGTTGGTTTCGATAAGAAAGCTGATCTTTAGGCATTCGCTTAAAAATTCCTATTCTCAAATAATTTTAAACTTAAACCGCCTTTGTATAGGATTGCCATTCGTCCAGCAGAAGGAAGACATGTTTTAACCTGATATACTCCGTCCGGCAGGCTAAGTTAAAATCTTTGAAATGTCAGGTTTTCTTACATTTTATATTATAATTTTTTATTACAATTTTTATGTATTGTTGCTACAACTTAAAATATATCTGCACTCCGCCGAATGTTGTTACAATGTACAGAGTACCATGCATTTCTGCGAACAAGTTAATTATAGTTTGATGCTCAATGGACACAGGAAAGGAATAGACTCTTGCTCACCTCTGTAAAGGGCATCATTCTTACAAAGTGCAATTGAAAAAATCTTATGTGTCAACAGCTTTATGCATACATAATGTTCACTCTCTTAATGTTTATTTTCTTTAATAAATGTAGTCTAGCAGCCTTCAATCAAAGAAATTTAGTATTAATCTAAATAATTACAATAGGACCAAACTCGAAATCCACAATTTTAGAGTGAATGCATTCAAATAATTTCACATCAAGAATTTATTTTTTAAGCTTAAAATATTAAAAATAACATGTTAAGAATCGCGTGAGTATAGTGCCCAATAATACGGATTCATGTATTTAATCGAGCATTTGCAACGTTATACAATCACGTACATATTTCTAAGATGAAGTTGTTCAATGACATCGAAATGCAACGATGTAAAGTTTTTCTTGTTGCACTTTATCAGCTGACGTTTACTTGCTTGATCATCATCATCCTCTTTCACTGGACATTCCAAGCGCTTAAATTCTTCAAATTCACGAGAAATTTGTTTCAAATCGTTGATTTTGTTTTTATGCCCAACAGCCTCTCCTCCGCATCTTATTCTCATGCGTCTGCCTTTCAACGTCTTGTTTCCGAAAATGAGGAAGGACTGAAATCTGTCGAACATGCTATAAAATACAACTTCGCCTGTTCCGGTGCTACTCCCGTCTTCAGAGTAAAAGATTTTTACTCTCTTGACCGGCAACTTGGTGAGGAAATGGGCCTTCAGTTCTTCTTCTGTTAAGTCAAAGCTCAGATTAGACACGAAAACCTCGTAGTCCTTGTTTTCTTGACTAAGCACTGGAATGCAGCTCGAATCGTCATCCCATCTCTCTTTCAGATAATCAGGTTGGTAGTAAGCGCTCGTTTCATTTTCTTTCATCGTCTGATTTTCACGACATTTTAGTCCGATAGCCGCTCCTCCGCATCTTATTCTCATACGCCTGCCTCTCAATGTCTTGTTTCCGAAAATGAGGAAGGACTGAAATCTGTCGAACATGCTATAAAATACAACTTCGCCTGTTCCGGTGCTACTCCCGTCTTCAGAGTAAAAGATTGTTACTCTCTTGACCGGCAACTTGGTGAGGAAATGGGCCTTCAGTTCTTCTTCTGTTAAGTCAAAGCTCAGACTGGACACGAAAACCTCGTAGTCCTTGTTTTCTTGACTAAGCACTGGAATGCAGCTCGAATCGTCATCCCATCTCTCTTTCAGATAATCAGGTTGGTAGTAAGCGCTCGTTTCATTTTCTTTCATCGTCTGATTTTCACGACATTTTAGTCCGATAGCCGCTCCTCCGCATCTTATTCTCATACGCCTGCCTCTCAATGTCTTGTTTCCGAAAATGAGGAAGGACTGAAATCTGTCAAACATGCTATAAAATACAACTTCGCCTGTTCCGGTGCTACTCCCGTCTTCAGAGTAAAAGATTTTTACTCTCTTGACCGGCAACTTGGTGAGGAAATGGGCCTCCAGTTCTTCTTCTGTTAAGTCAAAGCTCAGGTTGGACACGTAAACTTCGTAATCCTTGTTTTCTTGACTAAGCACTGGAATGCAGCTCGAATCGTCATCCCATCTCTCTTTCAGATAATCAGGTTGGTAGTAAGCGCTCGTTTCATTTTCTTTCATCGTCTGATTTTCACGACATTTTAGTCCGATAGCCGCTCCTCCGCATCTTATTCTCATACGCCTGCCTCTCAATGTCTTGTTTCCGAAAATGAGGAAGGACTGAAATCTGTCGAACATGCTATAAAATACAACTTCGCCTGTTCCGGTGCTACTCCCGTCTTCCGAGTAAAAGATTGTTACTCTCTTGACCGGCAACTTGGTGAGGAAATGGGCCTCCAGTTCTTCTTCTGTTAAGTCAAAGCTCAGATTGGACACGAAAACCTCGTAGTCCTTGTTTTCTTGACTAAGCACTGGAATGCAGCTCGAATCGTCATCCCATCTCTCTTTCAGATAATCAGGTTGGTAGTAAGCGCTCGTTTCATTTTCTTGCATCGTCTGATTTTCACGACATTTTAGTCCGATAGCCGCTCCTCCGCATCTTATTCTCATACGCCTGCCTCTCAATGTCTTGTTTCCGAAAATGAGGAAGGACTGAAATCTGTCGAACATGCTATAAAATACAACTTCGCCTGTTCCGGTGCTACTCCCGTCTTCCGAGTAAAAGATTGTTACTCTCTTGACCGGCAACTTGGTGAGGAAATGGGCCTCCAGTTCTTCTTCTGTTAAGTCAAAGCTCAGATTGGACACGAAAACCTCGTAGTCCTTGTTTTCTTGACTAAGCACTGGAATGCAGCTCGAATCGTCATCCCATCTCTCTTTCAGATAATCAGGTTGGTAGTAAGCGCTCGTTTCATTTTCTTGCATCGTCTGATTTTCACGACATTTTAGTCCGATAGCCGCTCCTCCGCATCTTATTCTCATACGCCTGCCTCTCAATGTCTTGTTTCCGAAAATGAGGAAGGACTGAAATCTGTCGAACATGCTATAAAATACAACTTCGCCTGTTCCGGTGCTACTCCCGTCTTCCGAGTAAAAGATTTTTACTCTCTTGACCGGCAACTTGGTGAGGAAATGGGCCTCCAGTTCTTCTTCTGTTAAATCAAAGCTCAGATTGGACACGAAAACTTCGTAATCCTTGTTTGCTTCACAACTCGGTTTTTGGATTGATGTGCAAGTGTAATCGTATGAATTATAATCATCATATATCTCCATGTCGATTGTTGGTATTATTATTTTTTAGCAGTTGCTTTCTTTTTGAGTTTAAGGATGGAACTAAATATTTGAGGCGTCCTTTAAAAGATGCTGAATCTTACTAAATTAAAAAAAAATTTATTTTTATTGATTTCAATTTTTTTATTAATGCCATTAATTTTATGAGTTAGATGCTTTATAAAATTCCATCGCAACTAAATTATCTTCTTAATAAATTAGGACTTGTAATTTCAGCCTCTCAATTACAGTTATCCCGACCTCGGTTAACTCGCCAACGCCATTAAATCGGCGTTTTTGAAGTAGAACCTTCAAATTCCTTCTTCGTCTTATCATTTTCTCATTGGTTATGTCGATACTTTTATGTCGACAAACCATAATATCTCGAGCACAATAGAGGGTCGAATTCGCGATTTTACGTCAGTTATCTCGATCCCCGAGACTAATAGCCGACTTTGAAGCGGAACGCCAAAATCCCACTTTTGTCGTTGCATTTTCTCATCGGTTATATCGACTCATTTATGTAGCCGAACCCAATTCACTGTTACGGATAACAGGCTGTAGCTATTCTGTTTATTTTTTTCGTTCTAAAAATGTGTTAAGACAAAACTGGACAGCCAGTCGATAAAGAAAGAGTATGAAATCATACTGCGGCTAGAGCGAGGAATTAAACCCACTTTAGTCATCAGCATAGCATTCCAGCAAGCACCATTTCAGAATGAAAAAAGAAGGCTGATAAAGCAAATGTACGAGAGTTCTGGCTTTGATCCATCAAGAAAAAAACTTAGGGTGGCTGACCACGAAGATATTGACCAAACAGTGCTTCAATGGCTCACAAATTCGCAAGCAAGAAACTTCACATCAATTTTTGGGGATTTTGTGAGCGATCTTTGTGTTTGCAATGTAGGACAAACTATTTATAAAGGTTTATTGTGCAACAACGGTTTATATTTGTATCGAGAAACATTCTGATAATAATATATGTTAATAATATAATGTTATTAATAACGAACATTATGTACATAAAAATATTTCAAGCACATGTTAGTATTCATCCGCCCAATGGTTTCCGGTTATCTCGACGCTTGTTGGCAAACTCCTAGGCCAGTGACATTACAGGGTTCGACTGTAATAATAATAATAATAACAATAGCTTGTAAAGCGCCTTGATAATAATAATAATAATAATAATAATAATAATAATAATAATAATAATATAATAATAATAATAATAATAATAATAATAATAATAATATAATAATAATAATAATAATAATAATAATAATAATAATATAATAATAATAATAATAATAGCTTGTAAAGCGCCTTGTATTTTCTCTTTCTCATGAGTTCCTGAAGAGTGTCGCTTCATCAGGTGACACTTGAAGAGCTCCAGGGATAAAGGGGAGGAAATCGGTTCAAGGCATACGAGAAGCTCAAGTTGACGATGTAGCACTCAATAATTGTGCAAGCTTCTTGTAGAATGGCCGCGTGGGTTGCTTCCTGCTTGCGGTGATGATGTGATGTGCTCGCAACCTGCTTTCGGGATGTCACAAGATCGGCTAAACAAAAAATAGTAACTGTGCTCTGAACTTTGCCTAAAATGTACGATTATGTTAACCTCTTTAACTTGGTTACGACTTTTCACATTTCCTGTTGCAGAAATTATGTTTTTCACACTTCTCTTTTTCTATTAATTTTTTGTTGCTGGTGAAAACTTAAGGAAGATTTTCCTCACTTTTAAATAAATATAAATAAATGTAAAAAAATATAAGATTTATCTTACTTATTTAAAATCCATTATTAAATGCAACGTGCCCAGATTTATCAGAAAACATCCACGCATTTCAATTGAAAATTGGCAAGGAAGTTAAATGAAGGTAAAGCATATTGCCAAACTTATCAGCCTTTAACATAACATAACAATTATTTATAGTGGTTAAGAAGACCTGGATCTGTGTAATAATCACTCTTTTAAGTCCTAATAACCGAATTTACTTAAGTAAATTTTGAATTGATCTACTGTGCCCGCATGGATAGTTTCCTTATCTAGTTTATTCCATAAGGAACACACCCTTGAACTGAAATAATTGTTTTTCAAGTTTCCCGAAGTCTTCCTATATAATTTACAATCGTGCCCTCTAGTAGAAGCACTTTTTGTGGCTTCGAAAAACTGTTCAGGCAAAAAGCCTTCCCTTCCTGATAAAATTTGATGTCTCGATGAGGTCCCCTCTATTTCTTCTTTTTTCCAGAGTCGTTAATTTACATCTATTTAATCTTTTCTCGTAACTCAGCTTTCCAAAACCTTCTATCATCCTGGTTGCTCTTCTTTGTACTCTTTCCAATACTTCGACATCCTTTCTCAAATGAGGGTTCCACACTTGCACACAGTACTCAAGGTGTGGCCTTACTAATGCCTTATACAATCTAATTACTGGTTGCCACTCTGAATAAATTCCACCCCTGCCTACCTTCTGTCTCCTATAGGTCAACCAGTTTGTAAACCAATGTAATAGTTTGCCTTCAACTGAGCTTTTTTTGAAGCCTTTAATGGGGCACCTTATCAAATGCTTTTGCAAAGTCTAGGTACACTACATCTACAGCCTTGTCATGATCAACCCACTCATAAATTTCTTCAAAAAACTCAAGTAGGTTGGTAAGACACGATCTGTTCTTAGTAAAACCATGTTGGCTCTTCCCAATCACTTCGTTTCTTCCAAAAAAAGTTGATACAGCCTCTTTGATCATTCTTTCCATTACCTTGCAAACTATAGAAGTTAAGCTTACTGGCCTGTAGTTGGATGGCAAACTCCTACTTCCCTTTTTGAATAGAGGAACTACTATTGCGTCTTTCCAATCTCTTGGTATTATTCCTGAGTCAAGTGATTTGACAAATAAGATTGCCAATGCTTCTCCTATAGCTGTTCTTGTCTCATATAGTAGTTTAGGATGTAGGTTGTCTATGCCAGGGCTCTTGTCTACTTTCAAATTTTCCAGTTGCTTAATTACCCCTGTTTTTGAGAAGTTTACTGTATCTAACTTTATCTCAATCTCTTGGATTCTCCTTGGCAGTTCTGGTAAATTCCCAATTGTTTCCTTAGTAAAAACTGAACTGAAGTAGCTGTTGAATATATTGGCTGTTTCCTCTACTGAATCAACTGTTTGCCCCTCACTATTTTGTAATGGTCCAATTTTGTCCCTTACTTTTTGTTTACATCTAACATATCTAAAAAAGCTCTTGCTATCACTTTTAACATTCTTTGTTAATTTGTTCTCATATTCTAGTAATGCTTTTTTATTAATTCTGTTTGATGTATTCCTTTGTTTCTGATATTTTTGTTTTAAATCCTTAAGCTCTCTTTCCTCTTCCTCTCCAGATTTTATTTTTGTCATTTCTCGTAATTTCTTCCATGCTTTATACTTAGCTCTTTTGCATTTGATGACCTCCTTCGTAAGCCATGGCTGTCTTTTCTGAGTTCTGCCTCTGCTTGGGATATATTTATCTACAACTAGATTTAGCTCTTTCTTGATTATTGCCCAAGATTCTTCTACATCAGCAGATTTTATTTTTTTAGTTAAGTTTGTTTTCTCTAGCTCATTCCGTATTTTATCATAGTCAGCCTTAAAAAAGTTTTTAGAACCTAGTTTCTCTTTTTTAAATCCTCGTTGTCTAAATAAATGTTCCATCTGACAACTTAATGATCACTTGTTCCAAAGTGTTCACCAACTGTTAGGCCTTCCACTAAGTTCTCATCTGTTGTTAATATCAAATCTAATGTGTTTTTACTTCTTGTGGGATTAGTGATGTGCTGGAATAAGAAGTTATCATTTGTTACATTTATAAAGTTTATATCCTCAGGTCTTTCTCCTTCTAATGTGTTCCAATTAATATGGTAGTTAAAGTCACTAATTACTAGCATAAATTCCTTACTGGCTTTGTATAATTTGTCATTTAGTCCAGTATCCTCTTTAAAATTTGGTGCCCTTTGTTGAGGAAAATGATTTAGAACCAGAAAGAAAAGTTGGGATGCTGCCGTCCTTTGGAAATGTTTGCAGAAATTTGAAAATATTTCAAGAATGTGAGTAACTAATCTTATTTATTTTTATTTATTTATTTGATTAAAGTTCGTTGCATAACTAGGATGATTTAAAATTAGAAGAAGGGTGAGAGCCTGGGATGAGTATTCAAAAACATTTTTTTAAATCGGGAACTATTTAATTAATGTTTAGAAAGTTTGAATCAAACTTTATGACAGAACTCTAAGTGCGCTATCCAAGCTAGTTACATAAACAAATTCTCCTGAAGAATATCTATCAGCATATGTATAACATGTATTTTTGGTCCACAAGGATGGGGTCTAAATCGTATATTTTATATGTAGAAATCTTGATGCATATTTATTGTATATTTTACTCCTTAATCATCAAAGCTATGAATAGGAATTAAAAAAATATGAAAAAGTGTTGCTGATATTTAAGACAACTTTTCAAATGTGCATTTTTGAGCGCCTGTAAAAATTTGCTGATTTAGATGATTGTTCTCACCCCAGATTTGTAGCGTTTATGCTTATAAAAAATATTTACTAGAATTAAACCTTAAATATAATATTTGAGATGGAATGACATTACACACTTAAAAACTTAAATGAAAACTCAATAAAACTTAATCAAATACTGAATGTTCTCAAAAGTGTTTAAACATGATATCGCACAAAATTCAGGCACTCCAAAGTTTTTTTTAACAATAAATGACCCATCCAATCACAGTCACACACATAAACGCATAAATCAAATTCTTAGCCATTCATGTAACAAATACAAAAATAACACTAAATAAATTTAATAAAAATCAATTTTTAATAATCGTGAATGTTTGAAATTAAGATTACATTTCCCGCCAAAACATTTGCAAAGTTTCCGAGTTAATATTAATTCAAAACAAGAATCAATTAAACTTTGGTATGATTCAAATAACGTCAACTTTTCAGTTTATCGGCTGAAATAATTTGAATATATGATCTAAGTATAAAATCAATTTCCTTTCCGTCAACATCTACCACACCCTCACAACCTGAAAGTGAAGATATTCCATGCCATCGCATGCCCATGGCATATGCTGTACGTTGGTAACAAAGATTTGTATGAAACTTGTTGCACACTCCTTCGATTACAAGAGTTCCAGGGCGACCAAAAACTAGATTGGATAAACCGGCACCATGAGGAGCAACAACGATGGAAGCCATTGAAAACATGATCATTGTCTCTTTCAGTGATGGAGGAGGATTATCTCTAAATAAGACGAATTTAAAACCAAATTCCATTGAAGTTTTATTCAGCAACTGTTCGATCAGAGGATAATTGGTGAAACGTCTACTGCCAGATCTTACAATAAGAATAAGGTTACTTCTTTTTATATATTTTTCCACTAAAAGGTTTCGTGCTATGAATTGGCGGTTGTAATGCTGAAAAAATTGTAACTCAAGCATATTCGGTATGCCACAAGAAGTTGTTCTGGGTACGTATGCAATATCTGCTCTAATCCATCCTGTGATCACTCTATCTCGACTCAAACCCAATGTCTCAAGAATTTCAAGAAGCCTTTCTGAGTTATCTCGAGCCAGTATCTTTATCTTTGGATATTTTCTGAGAAAATCTAGGAATAAAGCTGTTCTTGGAATATTTTCTATCATTCTATGGAAATATGCCTCTCCCCACCTCTGCGAAATGACAAATACTTCATCGTGATGCGGAAAAGTGGAAATGCTTGAATTACTGGGTTGTGAACTTGGAGCTGGTAAGCAGTCAAATGGAATAACTTGAAGGTTTCCACAATATGCTTCACCCAAGGGAGATAAGACACTTCTGGTAAAAATCTGCATGGCTCGATAAACTGTCGGCATTTCAAAACAATATGATGGTGGAATCTGTTCTTTGTGATAACCGGTTATATGTTTTGTATGAAAAAACAGAGGCTCTATTTGAGTGGGAATAGATGCCACCTTGACGTCAGTATTGCAAGTGTAATTGTATATATATCCATAGCGTTGATGGACAGTGAATTTTACAAATTCACAAAGTAAATGACTTCCAGTGAAACGGTAATATTTTTCGATCAGCAATCTTTGATGAATCTGTTCGAAGTGAGAATCATCTGAAAACTTTAAAAAATTGTTGAATAATTTGTTGACAAATGAAGAATTTTGAATTTTAGTTTTGTTCCATGTGAGATTTACATTGGTTACACAACTAAAATTTTTTATTATATCGGTATAATTAGGATTTCTTTCATCAACGAGTGTCCTTTGAGGTAAACCGAGTATTGGGCCAGAAAAATTGGAAACATTAAGAATTAACTTTCTGATGTTTTCTAAATGGGCATTCATCTCCTGGACTTTCTTAAAAATTCCAGGCATTGTTTGTTGTTCTTTCAAAACAAGGTTTAATATCACTCTTGTTTCATCTATCTTTAAACGAAATTCTACTGGATGCAGCCAATAGATAATGAATCCAAGTGAAGCAAATGAAATGAAGCATAGCAATATGTTGATTGTTCGTAATCTTGAGAATAAATCAGAGACTGAAATGAAAATTCTTGTTAAAAGCATCTTCTGACCATGATTGAGTAGTTAGATCAAGTTTCTGTCTTTATTCCGGATGTTCTTTCAAATAGCGAATCTTCGAGTAATTAAGTTTAACGCATCTTATTTTATTAATAAATACTAAATTTAAATTACGATATGATTTCCTCACAAATGACTCCCCGAGAAAAGAGAAAAGTGGAAACTTCTAGGAAAAAGTAATTCCTTAAGAATTGGTTTATCCTCAAAAAGCATTGCAACGTCGCAAGCCCGGCCTATTTCAATATCTATATATAATAAAAATCTTGCACATTCATCGTTGTCATCAATAATAATAATAATAATAATAATAATAATAATAATAATAATAATAATAATAATAATAATAATAATAATAATAATAATAATAATAATAATAATAATAAGAATAATAATAATAATATAATAATAATAATAATAATAATAATAATAATAATAATAATAATTAATAATAATAATAATAATAATAATAATAATAATAGAATAATAATAATAATAATAATAATAATAATAATAATAATAATAATAATAATAATAATAATAATAATAATAATAATAATAATAATAATAATAATAATAATAATATAATAATAATAATAATAATAATAATAATAATAATATAATAATAATAATAATAATAATAATAATAATAATAATAATAATAATAATAATAATAATAATAATAATAATAATAATAATAATGTAACTACGTAAAAAAACCAAACTTAATAGATTTATTTATTAAAACATAAAAACATAAAAGCTATTTAGAACTCAATTTTGTTTTATGTGATAAAAGTTTTCATTCAAAAATACATTCACATCACAAATTTGTATCGTGATCAGAATAACCTCCAAGGGCACATAATAAACTTGATTCAAGAATGGTTATTACGCAGATCCGGACCTTGTAAACACTATAAATGATTGTTGTATTATGTTGCTTTAACATGGACAGTTTATGAACAAAACTTGTGAGTCAGATTAAATGAATTCAGTTGCCCTGCCCCCCTTAAAAGTATCTAAAAATTTTTTTTACACAACAAACAGTGCCTATAATAACAGTCTATTATAATGACGAAATACAAAATATTGGTTAACAAATTAATGTTACAATTAGATAAATCTAATTATTTATTTTTATTATTGTTATTATAAAATCCACCAAAGATTATCGCTCTATCTCCCTTACAATAATAATTTTGATACATTCTGTAACTGATTTTCTAAAAATTGATGCTTTTCTAAATGAATTTATTTTAATAAGGGTTAGAGTAGGGACACGGAGGGCCACATTGAAAACTTTGTTATTATCGGGGTGCCGCGCATATATTTTTACCTCAATTATATTTTACAGCGTATAAAAGTATTAATTAAAAATTATAACCATGTATTTGATATTTTATGTCACATTCACGCTGTATTAAATATTGCAGTTTAAATTTTAAAATACGACTGAAACAGTTTCTAATTTGGTAATAACGTCTCATTATTCATAATTATTTCAACCAAGGTTTATTGCTACCTCATAATATACAGAGTACAATTATAATTAATGAAAAGTATGTAACTGTCCACAATTTAGGAAAATGTTCTTGAACTGGAACCATTTTAGTGGTTATGATTCGCATGACTGCATTCAAATTGCAGGCAGTCGCCATGGACCTGTTCTTAGAATTGTTTATTTTCAGACATAAAAATGTTTTCTGACAGATGCATGTGGACACCAAAAATAGCGACAAAAGTATGGCATCGAAGTTTTTTAAGTGTGCAAATGCTTCTGCTGGCAGAGATCCATAAAACTCCAGCGGAACAACTGACTTGAATTTCTCCCGCGGGTCATAATCTGCTTTGTAGGACAAGCAGCTACAACTCCATATCGTTACGGGGCTGAATCAGCTTCTGCATTAAATGGCGAACTGAAGATATTGCAGAGTGTTTCAGGTTCTTGAAGTCGCGGGCCTTTGATTTTATAAAATTTTTCAAACCTGAAAACACTTCAGGTTGAGCGGGAATCGAATAGGGATATTAACGATTAATGACTAATCGATTCTGGAGCCAAAAAAACAATTTAATATCCCAAGATATAAATTAAATAATTGGAATACAATTTCAGAAAAATTTTTGAAAAATAAGTTTTCAAAATATTTAATCAAAAAATTGGAATTTTTACAAAAAGGCCAAATTTTCTGAGCCACATCCCTTAAAAACCATGAATCACAAAAGGATTTAAAACATTTTTAAATACTCGTCCCTTTCATCTGTCATCTAATTTTTAAATCAATCGGCAGAGCTCAATTGGTTTTTAATCGCATTTTTTACAAACCCATTATTCATTGAGTCTTCTATTTGTGGATTAAAGACACATGTCATACATATTATGATAGATATTCTTCAGAAAAATTCGATTGTGTAACTGTCTTGGATAGGCTGTTATACATTCTGCTACAAACTTTATTAAAATTTAGTTCCCGATTTATGATTTTTTTAATACTCATCCCTGGCTCTCTCATCCTTCTTCAATTTGTCAATGCAATGCGCATGTTTTTATCGGTTGATTTTTAATCGTCTCTTTTAAAGAGCCTGTAAAAACGGGCTAGAACAGGGACAGTTATAACCTTCGCAATATTTATCTAATACACAATTTGTGCTTATTAAATGTCTATTCAATGCACAACAGCAGCTCGTTAAACCAGTGAAAAATGATTTCTCTATGTCGCTTAACATTAGGAGTTAATACTGGTCAAATGTTTGACATTATATCCTATTTTGTCTGAGATTGTATTGAGTCTACTACTTCCGACAAATAGTGTTAAATGTATGTTAAATGTGTTAACATACAGGCTTATTAAGTTTATTGGTAAAAGTCAAAATACAGGAGTAAATTAATTGGTGTTGAAGATGAATTCTCTCGACAATCTGTGTTTTGTTTTTTTTTAAACTTTCTAAAGTTGGTAAATACAATCAAATATGCTTATAACAATTTTAATTATTATGTTTTAATATTTAGAAGTCAAAAGTGTAATAGCAACAATGAAGTTAGCTGAGTGAAAGAAAGCCCTATCAATTGTATTTATTGGGGTCGCCGAAGCATGGCAAATGTTGCACTAAAGCTTAATTTGCTCTAAAACCAACCAACGTTTGAGCAAGACATTGTTTAGATTATAAATTATCTTTTGTACAAGTGCACTTATTATATTCCGAAATAACAAAAATATTTGTAATATGTTTATAATAAGTTACATTTTGAGATGTGAAATATTACGCTTAACATAATTGTATAAAGCAGTATAAGACATACGATACTAAAAATACTTTTGTTAATAAAGTAGGTGATTTTTTTGTTTTGTAATAATTGTAAAAATTGTATTAACTGTAATAATTTAAAACTCATGACAAATAAAATAGTGCCATCTAGGGAATAAAAAGTAAATACTTTGATTTATTTCACTCAGTAGAATATATAACGTAATTCTGTTTTCTTTCAACATTCTGCGTAACTTTAATAAATCAACAATTTTTTAGAATTAAAAATTTTTTTTCAAGCCTATGAAATTAAAATGTCAAATTTTTATCTTAAAAATTTTCGTGCACTATTTCATGTGTCTTTAAGTCGGATTGTCTTCTAAAAGCGGCGCAACAGTGTGCGCAAGGATACATTTGACTGGCTTTGACCGATGCTTTACTCTTTAGTGAACTATTTTCCATTCCTGCGGAATTTGATTCACTGTAAACCTGCGCCTATTAATTTCGAAGATAATAACAATTAATATAAGTCATTGTGATATTTTTAAAATCAGATATTGATTACTTTTAGATTTTAAGATAAGTTGTATATTTGAAATATACTCAAACGTATATAACAATTAGTTGATTTACGCAATAAATTTTCGATCAGTCATCTCAACTATTATTAATATACTGATTGATGTTCAACCTTAGATATGTGCACATTTCTATGAACGACCAAAGTTCTCGGCTGGCAAAAGCCTTTTCCGCAGTCCGAACAAGTGAAAGGTTTTTCTTTGGAGTGAATGTGCCTAACAAGGACAAGCAAACAAGTCAAACAATTGATAACCAATTACCTTCTTGTTCAATTAACCAACGCACCTGTGATCTCTAAGATGGTCCTGTCTCCTAAACTTTTTCTGACAGGTCTCACAGGTGTAAGGTCTCTCATCCGTATGCGTTCTTTCATGGATCAGCAAGTTGTAAGATTTTGTAAAGTGTCGACCACAGAAGCGACAAATGAATTGTCGACTGTAAATTAATAGAAAAATGTGGTAATATTGACTGTGACAATAACAATGAAGTTTTTAACGATATTAATCTTGTGAACAGTAACAAATAAACTCAAAACAACATATGTGCATAGACATACATATTATATATAATATAATATACATATTATAAATAAATATATTAATAAATATAATACATTTTAACATCTGCAATGTGATCTAGGAGATTGAAAATATCTAATTACAACTTTCAATTTGCTTATTTTTAAAATACTCCGCTAAAACAATTACAACTTTCTATAATGCAGACAATTTCAAAAACCTACTTTAATTTCTTCTGGAACCTTCTGGTAAGAGTTTCACCTCCATTTCTCAGTGATCCCATCTCAAGCTTCATCATATTATTGCGCAGAATGGCCAAACTTTGACCTGCAGTTATAGGTCGCGTCCTGTCGCTCTGGAACATCTTGGTTCCACCAGCGGAAGCTTTCATCTGCCTTCTGACCATAGGTTGAGATGCACTCAGTATCTCTCCACGGTAGCCAAAGTCAAACCGAGAATGAAAACTTCCCGCAGAAAGTTTGGTCATGAACTTCGATCTAATTGATGGATCTTGAAAGCCAGGATACTCCTTATGGTAATATGGCTTAAGAATTTCAGGACAATCCAAAGAAGTTCGAGGTCGTCCCGATCGATTAGCAGATTTAAGATTGTTTGATTCGGGGCTAGTTGATGCTGCAAACGTATTATCGTTGCTTGATTGGAAGACATTTCCACTACCCTGATTGATCTCATTTTGATAGCTGTGAGTGTGGTAGTTTAAAATAGATTTTTCGGTGGGGAAGTCGAGCACCGGATAATTTTGAATTTCGTTTTCTGCAGCTTCTTTTAAGATGGACTCTGCTAACTTCGTAAAATCAAATTTCGGTTCTCTCCTAATGGCCTTCGTAAGTGCTAAAAATGATTATTGTTTTACAAAATGATGGTGACACAATTATAACTTAATTTATTTTTATTATTACAAACTTATTACAAGTTATGCTTATCCGCAATAACGGAAGTTTTAAAATTACTAGTTTAAATTGAATTTGATAGATTTGACATTTAAAGGCCGCAGAATATAAATTTAACTAGAAATAAAAATCATTAAGTCAACGCTACAATTATTTAAAATGAATTTTTTTTTAATATATGAATCGTGCCACATTTTATTGAAACCAAAAATTGAAAATTCTTAATATGTTTCAATGCGTGCAGAGAAGGTGGCATATGATTTTACAATTTTATCCAAATCCTTGCAACTAAATCAAAATTGGTTCGTAAAAAAAAAAAAAGCTCAGTGAATAAATATTATAACAAAGACATAATTGCAATGCATTTTTCTTGTAATGGATACACTGAAAAGTATTTGATTTTAAATAAAAGTTTGAAGTTAATTAATAGTGCATCTCACGTTTATTAGGGGAAATACCACGATTGAGACGATGATGTGGTGATTCGTTAGTGTCATAATAACTGTTATCTGTCGTGCAGACGCCATCGCTTCTGGATTGTTCCACGAAGGTCCTGTTATTATTTAACACCATTCATAATCATCATCGTTATCATCATTATCATAAACCTGCGTCGTCATCACTGCCATCTCACTACTACTCGTTTAATTGGATAACATAAAAAAACCTTCCAGATTCTCGTTGAGTTTTTCTTGTCATCAGTCTTGTGGTAGTAGCGGCAGTGACTTCAGTGACGTCTTTGTTGCCGGTGAAGTCGCCGCTATGGCCGTAATGCCGGCATTGATAATAATAGTAGTAATAGTATTGGTAATATCTCAGGTAGGAGTGGTTGTAGAAGTAGGACAGCCTGTCGTCTATGTAGCCGGGATTCTTCTTGACTGTGAAGTCGCGGTGGTTGTTGAAGCCGAAGTATCTGCTGTGCTCCCGACTCCACATATTAGTTTGAGGTTAATTCTTTTCCAATTTTAATCACGATTTCATGTTTAGATTAAATTATTTAGAACTGATTGATTTGTCAATCACTACATTGCCTTTTACATTGTCTTCATTGTATTTTAGGTTACCATTGCTTCTCATTTCATGCTTCTTTCTCTTTCTCTGCTCTTTTAAATACACTCGATTTTGTTGATTTCATTTGGAATTTATTAAATGCCTTCAAATAATTTTAACAGGAATAAATTATTCCACTATTCCGACCAATAAGACTTCTGGCTCTTCAGTTAAAGAGCGTCGCATTGGTCGACGAATCAACCAATGAGGGGATCGTAGGACGACTTGAGGCTGTTTTATGGTGTCTGGTGGTGGCGCTACTTGAGATGCGCAGTGAAAGTTAGGCGTTACATCCGGTTGAAAAGATGCCGAGTGAGGCCTGGTATATAAAATGTGCAGTCATTAATTTATGCAAACGTGATGATAATATTAGTAATAATAAAAGTAGTAATATTAATGATATTAATAATAATGATAATAATATTAATAATTATAATGATAATAATAACAATAATAATTATAATAATAATGTCATTACTCATTTATAAGCTTTCTGTTGTCTCAGAAACAATGTCGACTGGTTATGGCTGATTTACACCGAAACATCACAAAAAGGGCGTAATGGTTGGTATTGATCTCCAACTTGAAAAGGATATGAGAATCCGATGGTTGCAACTATATGACACTTCAGCGCTGATTGTCCGTCCAGATAGCAACACTCATTTTCCTGTTGCGACTCTACGATCCTAAAGAAGGCCACCTTGCTACCGCTGCCACATCTGCTTCAGCCGCAGATGTCGCTACCGCTGCTGTTGACGAATTTGATATGATGGGGGGATGTACGGCGGCTAAAGCGGCGTTATTTGAAAATGATGACGACGATCATTTTTGCCTTTTTTGCGATTGTATTTTTCTTAATAAAACAAATTCTTCAATTTAATTTCATAAATATATAAATTTCTAATAATTATTAACTAAATGCTTTTATATAATTTTACAATTATTTAATTAAGAATAACTCTTATTGGCCAGTTTTATTAGACATTCCCATAAGTGGAAGACAGGCAATAAATTGCAAATGCGTTTTAGCAATCTACCGGAGTCATACCAGCCGTTCGTAACCTTGAATACCTGCTCGTTTATCGCCCTTATAACCAGAGTTTCAACTTCAATCCCATCATTTAATTAATTAATTACATTTAATTACGTTTAATTAAGTTGCCAAAAAAGTAAACAAAAAAGTGACCTAAGGTTTTAATCTCAATATCTGCTATTGATTTTTACAGTTTTACAGATGACTGTTCACTTGAGTTAACAGAGTCAAATATTACGGAATTGTGATAACATTATACCATCTCTCATCTACATCATACGTTTAGTACTACAACTACAACCACTGCCTCGAAGTCGTCGCAACTACCACAATTAAGCTCGGCCTGTTTCCCAAAAGACACATTTGTCGGTCTTCCAATCACAGGCGGACAAATCCGTGTTGTTTCTAACGGGATCTGACAGGAGAGATCCATCAAAATGTGAGAGAGAGCGTCCTAACAAGAGGACATTAAGTCGGATTGATGGAAGAAATGACTGATGAACGGAGGAAGCCTTTTGGTGCTGCCGTGGTGATTGGATAGACTGGAAGGTTTTTTGTGGATGGTGATCTAAGGTTAGTGTAAAACACGACAAAAATCCAGAAACGTCCATTAAGGCCTTGTCGTCGTAACCTGTGATTTAAAGTCTAGTCTGATTTGTCTAATCATCACCGTTATTATTTAATAAGTCAATCCAAGTGGAAAACATCATGAAATGCTTATAAATAACAAATAATATCTTTCTCGATATTAACTTGTGCAAACCGTTATGCTATCCCTCACAAATAGGCAACAGGTTGCGAGTTAAGAAAGAAAACAGACCAAATGGAAAATTCGAAAACAAAATGCTCAATGAATCCAAGAACAATATTAAAAATCGTCTACGAAACTCAAGTCTTAGTCACTTAGAGATGGGGACGTCATTTCAACTTTTTCCAGGGGCAAGTAACTCGAAATTGAAACTTTATTTGCTTCTAACAGAGTACAACATCAGAGTACTTTAGCGACAACCTCACCATTCCAACAAAATGGGTTGCAGGAGGAATAATAATGAAACTATTAATAAAGTTGTTTACAATTTAAAGTCACTTCTAGAATTATGGTAGAGCCACAACGTGACAGTAAATCTGCGCTCTGTTTAATCCTTTCGTCTAAACCAGTGCTTGCATTCTTGCGCCTGCGCACCCCGGGGACTACTTTATCAGGAGACAGAATATAATCTCCTTGTTTCAAGTAAGTTTATATCGACTTTCGAGAGACAAGGGGCAGCACAACCTTGCTGGACTAACCCCATTGCTGCATTAACTTCATTGCACTGTTTACAATTGTAAACTCCATTTTATGAGAGAAGTAATTAGTAATTAAAATCACGACTTATCAAATAAATCGTGTCTATGTATGAGAATTTACACTAACATTATTAAAAAACTTAAAAACTAAAACGTCATGCAATAATGTCAACGTAGTAATCTACATTCTGGGCAAATTGCACTTGACAAATAGCAATATCTCTGCTTATATCTTTGGAAGCATTCCATTACGCTTGTCTGCAAAAGTGTTTCCAGCAGCACTAAATTGCCTTTCACTCACTAGTATCACAAGCTGACAGAAAACGACGTGCAACTATCGCCAGATATGGGAATTGACTGGCATTACACTTCTACCACCGCAATGAGTCTCGATCTCTTGTAGCACATTAGACGTCAGATATGATTGCAAGTAGTCAGGACTGGCTGTAGTTCTTCAGCTAGATTATGTGTCAGAGTTTGGTGCAGACCACTGGTGACTCTGTTGTCAATCTAAAGCGCATAGTTCATGCATCATCTGAAGTTTGTGGATTTGCCAGCTGTTTCATTTCACTCTTGTGCATTTCTGAGGCTTATTCTCTTCACTCAGTAATACATCTTTATAGCGTGGGCCAAGTACCTGTCAGCCCATGCAGCGACCGTCTCCACATTGGCAAAGCGACTTTCTATGCCAGCAAGGAGCTCGTCCTTCACGCTTCCAGCTCCAACAGCAGGCATAACAGCTAGCTTCATTTGTATGGCACGAACGTAAAGAATAACAATGAACAAACCTAACCTAACTATTGCCACTAACGGTAATGTTCAGTGACAACAAATCAATTGCGTCAATTATTTCATTTACATGAATAAATTAATTTATCAACAAAGACATCATTAATATTAATATAAAATTCCCTGCACAAGCACCTTAATACTGCCTAATGAGAATTAAAATACTGACATTGCTGTCACTGAAGAATGTCAAACACTTAAACAAATTAATAATTTACATTGCAAATTTAACAGAAATCATTGTAAGGACAATCAATGTTATCAATCTCAATTTCGATTCAAATGCGATATAAACAAAGACAGCCCGGCAAAACCAAAAAAAGAACGAAGAGGTATGTAAAGTTCCTGTTCTCATCTCAGTGAATACATTGCCCACCCAATCGACCAATGGCATTCGAGGACAATACAAGGACAATCGAAGCAAAAAACTCATATGAGATCCTATTTAAATCATACAGACGACTGAGTAGCTTAGTGACAAGTCTATTTGGCAAAATGAGCAACAAACTGTGGATATGTAGCAAAGTCTGATAATTGATTTCAGATTGTTTCATGTAGAATTACAAGATGACTCATAATTTCATTCAGTAATGAACATCCAAGGTTAGAGGTTAGTTCAGTCCATGAGGCAATAATGTATAAAAAGTTAGTAGTAAATTATAAGTCTGAACATTCAAACAAGTTTTAAAATATTTATACATCTCCATAAACACATCTACATCTCATCAAAAAAAGGAATATTGACACATTTCGACAAAATATGAAAATAAATCAATAAATTAACAAATCGAAATATCATATAATAATATTAGTAATAAATTAACAAATAAAAGGATTAAGCATATATGAAGTGAGCATCAATACAAATACTGGAAGCATGGCAAGCTTATTGGTTTAAAGCCTAAGTGATATGTTCCAGCCATTTTGTGACAGTGATAAATATTCATGTAGATTTAAATAATAAATATTTAAATAAATAAAATAGTAAAGTATTAACAATTCGTTGTGCAACAACAATTTATTTTCAGATCGCTTATTCTTGCTTTGCCTCCCGTGAAGGCCTTCGGCTTGGAATGATGAACTTGAGGAGGATGAAGAGGAAGATGCCGATAATGTGAGGAATAAAGTAGACAGCCCTGAGTTACAAAAGAAGTTTAGTTAATAAATGGATGCTTTATCATCCTAAAAATCATGAAACTCATTATCATTACAAAGACATTATCACCATGTCAACTTTTTGTTAACATGTTAGAAGTCAATTAAATGGATGATATGGATTTTAACAGCCATGATTACGATGCCAATTAAATTCCATAAATAGCCAACAATAGCCCATATAATCTTGCCATTCAAAAACGAGCTTTCAAGCAATCAAATAATAACAATGATGGCCATTTATACAATTAAGATTTATACAAAATGAACAATAAAAATTAGTTTCAGTTAAAGAAAATAATTAATTATAAATTTAAGCAAATAATGAGTAAGACATATAAATAAGCTCACCTGTAAAAATGCATGGTTTTGTCAAACTCTAAGAGGAGAAAAGGCAAAACAAGGTAGGAGACCAGGAACTTAGTCACAAGGAAGGTGAAGACGTTGTACATAAAGGACGTGTACCTGTTAACCTGGAAGAAGGCCCGTATTTTATGCCTCACCTGTTTGAAAAAAATGCTCAATTAACTTTATGTGTAATCAAATTTACTAAACTACTGAACTTAATGAGGAATCATTTCCTAATTTTAGGAATATTTATATGATGCGATGAGAAAATTTTAAAAATGGCATCATTGCCATAAGCTTAATATACTTAATATGGACGAATAATATGCTTGATATACTTCAATAATGCATTTAATACTTAATACATTTGAATAATATACTACAATATATATATTATACTATGGCAATGTTAACAGGGACTCACCATTCTTGAGAGGATGCTGAAGAAGGCTCCTCCCAAAAAGCTTATGTAGTAGCCGGGATAGAACCCATGCCAGTAGGCACTGAGCATGAAGACTGCCATGGTACTTCCAGTCCTGTCGTAGACGATATGCCTCAGCCAATGAGAAGTCACCTTATTCCAGCTCGAGAAGATGGTCTTCATGCTAGTTGCAAACTGTGGTAGGATAGACAGATATGAATTAGGTAGGTGAATGTGAATATCACCACAAAGGTTATTAATATTATTATTATCTCCCTCATTATCATGCCAACATTTAAAATGGTGACTGAACATATAGTTGCATATCAACCACTCTAAGCTGTACTTTATAAAAAATGTAATGCATAGTTTAAAATAAACTCCTCATTAACATTAATGTCATTAGAGTATAATAAATTTTAAACCAGCAATCCCTACCTCAACATTGATTATGTCAACACTGTCAATAAGATCCCATTTTTCTTTACCATCACTGTCATAACCACTGAAACCTAGGCCAGAACTGAAGTTTACAGCATCGGCTGTCAAATGAGAGGTAAGAAAGGTTAGGGATATTCATTTTGCAAGCCAAGCAAGACGATTATGAAAAGTCATATCAAAACCAGTAAGGTGGCATTATAATAAAATAACTTGATGAAATATTTCAACAAGTTCCTGTAAACATACCAAGCTTCCAGGCAAAGTAGTATTTGCACCGGACTGCAAAGGTAGCCATGACAAGGTAGAACGTGATATACCAGAATGAACTGTTCTTCAGAAAATTAGCATCTGAAAGATATTCAGTCAGAGATGAATGTAAAAATTAGATATTGTGAAAAATATATTCCAGCAGCATGTAATAAATTTAGTTTGCAGCTTATAAATAACAAGATGCAATTGCATTCAAAGTAATATTAATCATTAACTAATCCTAACTACCAACCTAAAAGTCCGTCTGGATAGTAGGTGCTTATGAAGGAGAGATAAAGGACTGCACAAATGACGCAAGATGCTAGCTTCTTCAGCATCGGCACCTGTCGGAATTAAGACAAACTCGGGTCACAAGACATTCACCAATCTCAATGACTACTTAATAAGACTTAATAATAACTTAATAGTAATGAAATCTCAGCTCAAAATCTCAAAGTTTAACACGAGCTGATTTAAGCTTATGGTTTGCGTTGCAGAGATTTATATTTCTGACTCAGTATAAATGCATTAAGTAATAGATGCATTTCCAAAGTAAAAGTTACGTAAAAGATGCATTACACAATGACCGAGAATTTCAAAGACAAACAAATTATCAATTGTGAGGATTGTGTACAAGTGCTTGTCAGCAGGTGAGGTGAGCTGATGACATATTAAGCCCATGAAATGCAGAACATAAATCATGAATTTAAAATATCCACTCACGTATGGTTTTGGCTTTGAAACGGTCTTTTCCTGGAAAGATAAATATTTGTTATCACTCCCCTTCCAACTTTTTCTCAGCTTAACTATCATCATTGCTCCAATATTGTAATACAAACTGTGACAAGTAACATCTTTGCTACCAAATGATTATTACAACCGCAATAATAATAATAATCATCATCACCATGTCTCTTCCTTCTATGAATGCAATGTAGTCACTGAAGAAGAAGAAAGGACCACACATGACACCGTGAAAGTTGAACGAGTAGCTAATGACTTCAAGCAGATCGGGCAACACTCTGTCAAGTAAGATCTAAGCATGATGATGTTTTAAAGCTTAAAAATATTGTGACATTGTGTAGCGTAGTTAATTGTCGATTTAACGTTGTATCTTAGCAGTATGTTACTTTTCAATGAACTCTACATCGTGTCCAGAATATACATAACGCTTCATAACATAACATAATTCAGAAATTACTCATGGTGATAACCGTAATCACGGACCCCAGCTAGCATAAATTTTTGGAAAACATTTCAATCAAATGACTCACGTTATGGCTTTATCCCCGGAATAATTGTTCCCCTGCATACCGTCTGAGTAGCTGAATGCCAAAGAGGAAACACGCTGAGTGTTTATCATCATCGGACTGCAGGGAGAAAATTAACTTAAAAAATTAAATTATCTGGATTTTTAACTTTCACATCATCAAATGGAGATGATCTAGGCCATAAGTTTTGGTGACGGTATCAGTGAAGATGATAACATAAACTCACCCCGTTATGTCTAGCGTATATCCTGCATAATCGCTGTACAGTCTGTATGTGTGGCATGCACCGAGGAAAGCCATGGAGAATAGTAAGACCAACTTTTCCGACAAACCTGGTCGAAAATGACACATGATCAGATAGCTGATCACTGACTGCACCAGCAAAAACAGAGACTGCCTTGAAGGAAAAGTGTCAATTCATTAATCTTAGTCTGCATTAATGTTATGTCACAGTTCACAGTGTCATCATCTTTGCCCTACATCATCACCACAACTGGAGCAAAATTATTGGTATTGAGTATAACATGTAACCATGAGTCTAGCAAGTTAGCTGAATAGTCGATTCCTCATCCACTCATGATTCTGAGCTAATCAATTCGTAAACTCACAGTCCAAAGCAGAAGAAGAGAATTGAGAATCCAACCACACTCTCCAAAACATGTCTGGCTTTTGGTGAGATGGATGAAGGTGAGAAAATGGTTCTGAAGAGGAATCCAAAGACCAGACCAACCACTTGTGATGATATAAAATTAACCTGAAAGACAAGAATTCAAACAAACATATTTTAATGCACAAGTCACAGATTAGACTTAGAATTTAGCAACTAGGTGTTGCCCTTGATCTTATCACTATCAAATTTGAATAAAATGCAGAATTTATGGAATTCAATGGAATAAGATTTCTGTATCCAACACATTGATACGTGCTAAATATTTGAGAAGACATCCACGTAAATAACCTGGTCAAGGGAAAGACCACATAAATCTGCCACTGGTTGTAATAAATCCGATCCTTTGTAAAGATCGAACATCTTCTTTGTAATCCTTTCTAGCCTTCTTTCGATCCCAAATGAACCCAGCAATTTTTTCTTTTAAGTGCACTGCAATTTGAATCAAAAATAAAAAACAGTTGCAAATGGCTGGGTTATGCAACCGGTCAAAAGCCACTAAAACCAGGATAGTAACATACAAACGTGCACATGGATCTGCAGCACGTCTAATATAATACCCTACACAGAAATCTTTCTTAAGACATTACGCCGGAATAGCAAATAAACAAACGCAGCCCACTCATGAAAATCTAGTATTTCTGAAAAAATAATCCCTTCCAAATATGATAGTAGTTTTGGAGAAAGCTTTGCTCCATACCTTCCAAGACACAATTAAAATCACGCGACGCACCGCTAACAGAATAGACATTTAATTTTAACAACGTAGTGAGAAATGGGTTTTGCATTTTAAAGAATCTTTAACATTCTTTTTAAAATTTAATTTTTTAAATTTCACTAAAACATTTTCACAATAAAATGTTAAAATAAGATTAATTATAATTATCCATTAAATAATAATTGTTCATAAGTAGGTATATTTAAAGCAATTAAAATAAAACAACTAACCTTAAGCCATTATAAGACTGCTGCAACTTCAAGTTGTCATAGAAACGCCCGATATGATATGGCAGGTATGGCAGGTTTTTAATCATTCTCAAATTTGTGATAATCGGAATATTTGATTACCATATGTTTAAAATCTTTGTTTACATTTTAGCTTTCGGCAATCATAACGTATCCTTTTTATGACATTTGCTAAGTTGAAATATTATTCCTTACAGACAGAATCAGGAATGCAATTCATGTTTTTGGCTATGTTACAACCAATGTCAAAACCAGTCTTATTTACTATAACGAATATTTTACTTGGCTAAGTCTAATTAACTTACTCTGCTCCTGGAAATTTTTAATGCAGATTTTTTGGAGATTATTCTGTGCTTGATTGGTTTAACTTAAATCCATATGGTAATAAATTAGTATGTTTACTATATTTAACAGTGCATAAACTGATTGAGGCATGAAAACTAATTTCTTGACCAATCCACTAGCAGAGTTATCCACACCAACATAAAGTGTTGTTGAACTTTAACCTTGAACATAGCTATTTTCAGTGATTCTACAGATTCTTGTTGTATTTCACGTACCAATTCTCATCATCGTTCTTGCTCTAAATGGGGCCCTACTAATTTACAAAAGTGAATTTCCAACTAAAATTAGAAACAATAGATTTTTCAAATATAATGCAGTAAATGTAAACCTATTTATTAGATAAATTAAATTAAATTTTCAATTGATTTACATTTCTTTTACAAAGAAGCAGTTCTGTACTATCCCTTAAGTTTGTTCATACCAGAGTTGTTGGCACTATTTATAATTCTTTTTCTTTTGGAAGTTTCAAGAATTGCATCTTGTGAGGAAATTATTTTAGTCATTGCAGCTTATGTTTAAAAGTTAACTGATTAGATTTCTTTTAAAGTTTGGCATAGCAATCTGACCAAGAACATCAAGACTTTCATTCTTGCCCTTTTATTCTCCATCTGCTCCATTTTAGGGTTCATCTATTACATCGCATGGCAAACCTACGTGCTTGGAGCTGATGTGCTTGTTAACTCAATGCAAATATGCCTTGTGTTATTTGAGTGTTTGCTAGGTTTTACAGTGATGATCTGCAGGTGAGATGTTAGACTTTCTCTGACATTGTTTTGTCAAATTATTAGGTGCTTCATGTGGATGGGATTAATAATGGGATGCACATGACATCTTGCAAATCTATTTAAATATTAATCATGCATTTGAAATTTATAGAAGAATAAAATATAATTTATATTTCTTTTTTAGGTCTGCAAAGTTGGCATGATCAGGAAGGGAGTTGCCTTGGAGTGCCAAGCGGTGCTGTTACTCATGAGATGTCACATTTTGCTTAAATCTGACTAATTAGTAAAAAAAATTTAATCAATGTAGATAAGAAATAACGTAATAAAAAATAGTAATGAACTTTGTTGGTTTTACTTTAATTTTTACGTGTATTTAAAGATTTAACTTTTAATTGCAACCCGCTGAGGGGTCTGGCTTTTGTTTTGATTTAGTCTAGATGATGGCTCTTCTTTCTAGGAGACATTTTGCGGTGTTGGTAAGCTAACGACATCTTTGAAATGAAAATTAATTGTAATGAAGGTATATTGACCGCTCTGGCAAACCGCGGTTGCTTTGTCAAAGAAGGCCGATTGAGTTACAGGAAGGAAACGAAGAAGTGCTTCAAGGAACGATGGTTTAAACTTCGCGCGAATCTCTTGTTTTACTACAAAACAAATGACTTTGGAATAATATGTGAGGATGAACCGAGGGGTTGTCTGGTTTTGGCTCGTTTTACAATAAAAGAGGAATTTGTGCCAAATGCGCTGTTTGCTTTTTCAATCATATTCCACGGATCAGACGAAAAGCATTATTTTGCTGGCCAGAGTACTGACCATTGCAAGGATTGGATTGAAGCTTTAAAAAATGCTGACATGGATGTCTTAAGACAGCAATGTATGCATCTGAAATCTAAGTTGAGACACATTAATCCAAGGCTAAATGGATCAAGTGAAGTTGCCCATATATTCAAGAAAGGTAACAAGATGCTAAACAATATTCCTAAAAGATTTGAAAAGAAACTTGTTTCAAGTGATGACAAAGCCAAAAAGGCTGCATCAAAGCAGTTAAGTGTGACAACCCATATTCAAAAAATAAAAAGTTCTAGTTCATTGGAACAAGTGAGAAAAAGTTACAGTTTAGCAAGCCTTATGCTTAATCCACCAACTAGCACTGTCAAAGGCAACTCATTGACGTCAAATAAATCAACATTTTTTATCGACCGAAAAAATATCCTTGTAAATTTGGATTCCTCAGATGGATTTTGTCACTCAGTAGATGCATTTACCTCAAGTCGAAAATATTCTGTTGACTCATCAGATCAGCACCAAGCATTATTGGTTTCTCAATTATCATATCCACCCTCTGAAATGGTTAACACAGAGGATGATTCAGATTCTGGACCAAGTCTCTCTCAAGAAACCTTCAACATACTTCGCACCAAGGTTTTGAGAAACCAAGGAACCAATGCCCGCCACAACCGAATCTTCGAATCAGGGGATCTCCCCGTGCTCCGGGAACGCAGGTTGAGTCAATATGGAATAATTCTGCAACCTCTGTCCCTAGTGTCTGATCCTTTTGCAAGCTCTTTTGGCAAATCAGCTGGAACTGCCACCAAGTGTGTTGCTTCTTTGACAAAAGAGGATTCTGAGAATTTGCTGAAAGGTGAAGCTGCAATGCCAAGTGAATTCAATGGAATATATAGAAGACCAAGGTCTTGCACTCTGGCTCAGCTGGAATCCATTCCTGCACATTTGATTGGTTGCTCTGCAAGAAAGGAAGTTATTTTTAGCGTAGGAGATGATTCCGTAGACGATGCTCTAAGCGTTCAAGTCAAGAGAAAGGCTCTGAATTTTGAGTCAAACATCCCCACTGGGAAAAATAAAAGTGGTTTTCATAATTGGGAAACATTTGATGATTGAAAGTGATTCAATGTATTTGGAAAGACTTTCTTCCAATCATGCGTGTCGTATTTACAGATGAGTAATCTTTGTTGCTGAAATCAGCTGCTATAAAATCAATGATAAATATTTGTTTTTATCTTTAAATTTTCAACAAATCATTCCAAAGGTGCATATATTTTTCCTCCCTTTACAAGGCTGATGTCCTACAAAATGCATGACTTAAATTTTAAATAAGAATCACATCTTGTTGCCTTTAAAAGTTTGATTGATACAATGTTTTTTACTGTTTTAATACCTCATAAATTTCATCTCTTCACAATGGCTGTAATCAACTGTTCGCCTTTCGCATTTATTTCCGAGAATGATTTCATGCGGTTGGTAATTGTTGTACTTTTGTTGGACACAGCTTCAGTGTTGATGAACTATTCCAGTTATTAGTAACAAAAAGATTCCAATGTCTCTCCATGTCGTTGCTTTGATTCAACTACTTTGATTTTGCATTTAGATCATTATTAGGCACTCGGAATAAAGGTTTCAAGATAATAATATATTTATGATTACTAAGCAGCAACACAATGATAATACAATTACAGCTTGCCAAGTCTTGCTATGGTTTAAGCAGAGTATTTTGTGAAAATTTGGCATATTAATTATGTTAGTCTGCTTTGTGAGGGGTTTGGCAACATTTAATTCAAAAAATTATAAATTTTTTAAAATAGTATTTCAAAGCCTTTTTATCTTACTGATATCGACTGTTAACTCGTTTATAAATTTTTTTTCAACATTGCAGCAATTTAGAAGTTTTTAGGACTTTATTATTGTTAATATTTTATTTTATTGGCTCAGCCAAACAAACATTTAAAACGGTCGCAGATTATATGAAAAGTCACAAAGATTATTTAAGGTCCTCCTTTTGGGTCTGAGAAAACCAGGTCTCCCGTGTCTCAAGGAAGAAGAAAATTCTTATCACTAGACTCCGAGTTAGAAAATGTATTGTGAATCAACACCTACTTCTGTTAAAGCATCGTCCGAGTGATGTCGATGTGTAAAATTTGTAAACTGTAATAAATTTTTTTGGATGATTGATTTGGTGACTGATTTGGTTTCTTTCACCATATACTGTGACGAAAATCAGTCAGAAGATGATGACAGTTGCGAATTATATTCAGTGTGTATCAAGACTCGGCTTCGACAATTAATTAGTGCAACTGTCAGCCCAGAGAGCCACGAAGGCATGATATTCTTCTGCATCTTGCAGCATTCCATATCCATAAAAATCAACTCCTCAACCCCGACGTTTAGTTTCATTCAGTTAATCTTCGATAATTAATAATAAACTAGCTAATTTCTTGGAATGAACTAACAATAGTTAATCACTAAGAATATTTAATAATCAAGGGAAGTATTCATCTCGACATGGATTCATGGATTTTAATCCTCGTCTTCGTTTTCATCTTCGTCTTCTTCCCACAGTATTTTCGCATTGTTGTTTAGAAGGAAATAAAGCTCTTCCTTTACAAACTAAAATGGAATAATTGAATAATGAGAAACGAAGTTAAGATAACTTAATCTTATCCACTAAAGTTCTTCATAATTTAATAATCAATAACAATCACCTCATCAATTTCTTCTCCTTTCAACATTTTTATTAAATCATCCACCAAGTATTCGTGTCGCTTCGGTAGAATAACAAATGGACTAAAAACACGAAGCATTAGTTAAACTATGCTAAAATAAAATTCGTAACAATTTCAAATTTAACCATTTCATCAAAATAATCGTTATTATCCACGGTATGTGGCCATGCTTTGAAGGATCTATATGTGCTTCACTGAGATGCATATCTATATACAAGGAGATGCTTCTGAACATTTTTGAATCAAGACAGATGATGTCATCCTCCGTCTAAAGTTTATGTTTAATAAAAACTCATTACACAACTTTTAGCAAATTGATTCATTAAATTTTAAGCAGACCTTAAGAAGTTCTTGACACATCATACAAGCTGTGTGCACTATATTGAGGACCTGGAGTTTCTTCACGAACTCGTCATAAAAAAGGAATTTTTCTATCGTATAATCTGATTCGTCTTCAGAATTTTGATTTGAATTGACGTTTTCCTCTTCTTTCTGACATAATGTGGATTCTTCAATTACAATATCGAAAGCTTTGTTCTTATCTCCTGACAGGTAAGGCTTTACCTCACACCCATATATTTTTTCCATGTCTTTCAGAACGTTATCTGAATATGCGTGGTACTGCAATTTAAACGTAATGTCAAATTTTCAAAATAACAACAAATAAAATAATAAAAAAGTAATGACGTACTTGAAAAAAATTAAAACATTCTTCCGTAACACCAATGATTTGACATTGATCTACAACCTTAGATGTGAGCAAATTTGAATATCTATTGCCTTGACAAACATGATATTCAGACATTTTAATTTCTGATAAATTCTGAAAAAATGAGATTAACTTATTATCTATGAATTTTGTAACATGATAATTTGTTTTAATCTTTAAAGACACAATATTAAAAAGTGATAATGCATAAATGTGTGCTCAGACATTTTAATAGCCTAGAAAAGTGATTTTGTCTAATTACATAAAGTGAGATTCCAAGGAGAAAATCCTTCAATCTCTCAATTTTTGTTCCTTCATCCTTTGCCGACATAAAGAATGAATAGATGAGGTCAACAGAAAATGGAAACCAAGTAAAGGATGTCCTCCAGTTTCTGATAAATTTGATGTTGAACTGTGGATGGTGAAATAATTACATCAAATTTTGCAAAACAAAAAAAACTGTTTTTTATAACTTTTAGTTTTATATACTCTTAATTTTGAAATAATAAAATAATAATTTTTAAAATAATGAAATAATGTTTGAAATTTTAAATTACAGAAAAACAATTGGAAGATTATATATTATTATCTTATTTCAAGATTATTTAACAAGACATCGCTTAAAACAATCTATAAAACGCAAAAGTTAGCACGTTTAATTTTATAATTGCACTTCAACCTCCTGTTCAGCCATAACATAATTATCATCATGTATACAAGTGAAGTAATCCAAATATTCTCGAAAATGTTCGACAAATTTGAACGTTTTCAAGTCGATTGTTTTTATTATAGTTTTGCCTGTTAAATTAAAAGCATATTTATTTAATTAAAAATTAACGACTTAATTTATATATATTTGTATTATATTTATATATATTATTATTTACAATATAAACAATATTTCATTTCTCATTACATTGATGCTTCAACCAGGAAGATATACTTTTTTGCTTAGGAAGTCTGCCTTCTGGAATGTTTTGCACTTTTAACATCCACAATATGATACGGTTAACTAAAAAGAAAGTATCATATGTGAAAAAATATTTAGCTTAAAAAATATTTAAACTTTTATTTAAAATCTTACAGTAGAATTCGTTTTCCATAACACCTTTCACAAAGTTTCTGTTCTTCATAAGAGCAATCCTCAACATCTTCAGAGAAAGGCACAGTTTGTTTGCACTTTTAATGCCAATTAGTTCTTGAACGCAACTGTTGAAAGTTATTATAATTAACGCTAATCTGTAACCGTAAGCTGAGTTTTAAATTCACCTTATTATATCTCCAACAAAACCCTTGTCATTGTAAAATTCATCAGGCGAATGTTCTAACAACTGAAGATATGTCGTATCCAAATTGGGATTTTCTGGCCTTTGTGTTAGGAAGCCCTTAATCGATAAAAATAGTAATATAATGAATTAAAATTTTGTTGGATAAATCCATCGCGGCTAGCTAATAATTTATAAATAATACATTCTGATACTTACAAGGTGTCTATAAATTTCCAGATATAAACGTGTACATTCAGTGCTTAAAACCATGTTTGGTTCGCTTGAATCGAGACCTGACATTGAGTGCGATTGTTTAAATTAAGTGGTCTAATAGTAATAATAACAACAACAACAACAGTAATAATAATAATAATAATAATAATAATAATAATAATAATAATAATAATAATAATAATAATTAATAATAATAATAATAATAATAATAATAATAATAATAATAATAATAATAATAATAATAATAATAATAATAATAATAATAATAATAATAATAATAATAATAATAATAATAATAATCATAATAATAATAATAATAATAATAATAATAATAATATAATAATAATAATAATAATAATAATAATATTAATGTCCAATATTAGTGTTCAATTCAATTCAGACAACCATTTGTGCTTGTATCGTCATCGCTATAATCTTGATACAAAAATTTGTCAATTTCAAGGAGACTCGAATCCGACAATTTCGGCAAAGATTTGCTGAAATATTTGTGAGGTTCGATTTAGAAAACTTATAAAAAATTGTTAAAACTTATATCAATTCTTTAAAATAAATTAATGTAACTTTACAAAATCTTGACATTATCTAACCTCAAAATCAATGCTGTTTGCCTAAATTGCTGCATGCTACTTTCTGGGAGCTGAAAAAGTATTTACTTATATGACTTGTTCTTGCAAATAAATTTAACCAAGATATTCGCACCTTTGATGCCCTCTCAATTTCCTTTCTAAATTTTTTCAAAATTTGAACAATCTCTACGTCTGTCACATTGAATCAGTTTTAAATTTAATATTTCTTAACAAAATATTTCGAACACGAAACCAACCTGTTGCTCTTTTGAAAGCAGTGTTGACAGACATATTCAAATATTATTTAACAAGCTTTATTAAATTTGTCTATTTCGGCACAAAACGCTACTTTAGAAATTTAGAAGTAGCTAGCCTTCTGCGAGACGAAGACAATGAATTAAACTTCGATATCTTTAAATATTTGTGTAAATATTATTTTATAACACTTAAAAATATATATACAAATCTTTCTTAACAGTTACAATGTAACTTTTCATTTAATTCAAAAGTCAAGATTATTCTTCTACCTATGAGATGCAATTAAGCAATTTATTATTACAAAATATAACAAAATAAAAGATATTGTCAGCTGTTTTAATCGGTTCACAATGTACTCAAAAACTTGTTACGCCTATCTGGAAAAAATATTTCTGCAATTAGATAATAACTTACCAGGCATAATTGTTTTTTTTTATTAAATTCCAACACTGCTATAATTGCCTTATAAAATAAGATTTTTTTTTTTTCGGAGTAGTTACACATACACTTTGCGGATCAGAAAAATCATTTGACGATCTGAGGAACGGTCATTAATTGGTGAGTGTCTGATAGGGTAATTTTCTTTGTATGGCTCACATAAGTTGCACGTTAATCAATAGCTTATATTGCATTTTGATTGTTGTGATGTCAATTTTCAGACTGAGGATTGAATGAAAAATTAGACTTTTATTCAATTTGATATTTTATTAAGCATTATTCAAATCTAAGCAGATATATAAGAATACAATTCAGACAAATTCAAAGAATACAAACCATGGCTAATAAAAAAAATACTCATGCAATGCTCCGCAAAATGTTCTCCACTCACACATTTTGTTAAATAGTTATAATTATCTTAGGTTGCAAACGCAGCAGTTTGGATTCTTTCTTAGACCTCCTGGAGTAGAACTTCCTTTTCCAGCAATAGGTACGTTTTTGAAAGTGGCATTTTTTATGTCCACATTCTCCGTATAACATATTTCAATTAGCAAACATGAGTCACAGGAATTGACCAGAAATTTACCAGTGTGGGGATCATACCGGAAAAACTTGTTATCATACATGTCCAATAATGGCAACCTAAAACTGCAGAAATTGTCTGCGTATGATCCCGCTTTTGTAACCACAAGGGTTATGTAGTGCCTTACTCCTCTCATACAGAAATAATCAGAGAAATACAAATTGTGGGTCTGAGGATTCACAATCTGTTCCGTTGGAATGAGACATCTTTTGGAACCAAATGGTGATTCGCCAATTGGATCACCAGATGATGAAACACTGGCCATAAAAAAGAGTCCGTTAATTCGCCCGTTGATAGGATTTCTTGGGTCTCCACTGTTGTCCTTTATGTAAGGTTTCATTATGCCGTCTTCATTTTGTAAAATGTTATTGAAGTAATTGTCGCATTTATTTCTGTACAAAAATACGCTTTGAGACATCCTATCGTAGATGCAAATCTGATTCATCAACCTTGTCACTTCCTCCTTGGTGAATCGAGCTGCAAACCAGGTGCGTCTATTTAGTTTTCTCAAACCGATCATAATATCATATAACCAAATAAACTTACCCATTCCTGCATCCAAAAAGGCGAACATTGCGAAAAATTCTCAATTTCAATTCTATCACGTCGTTTAAGGTTTCCTATTTAAAGGTATCGAAGATAAAGAAACTCGGGATTTCCATCACTTTCTACTTTCTGTTTAGAGCTGAAGCTAAATCGCAAGCAGTGTTATTTCCATTCGCAAAATAATTTCCATTACAATTTTAATTCCATTATTATTTGACAAATAATTTCTATTTCTATTCTAATTCCATCCGAAGTTCCAAAAATTTCAATTCAATTCTAATTATTGCTGAAATAATTTCTATTTCTATTCTAATTCCATTTTCAATATTTTCGTTTTCCTTTAAAGCCGTTTCGAAAGTTGAAATGATTATAAAAGCATCCTTAAAGTAAGAAAGAAACAGCTACAAACAATTATTGAACATTTATTGCCACAGTTAGTCAAAATGAGTTTAGTTTGAGGAAAGCTCTCATCTCCAAGGACTTTTGCATTCGGTTGCGTCGTCCTATAGTCAGGATGCCGCAGAGTGAAAATATCCACTCCACGTAGGCCTGAGAAGTTGGTGCTGACAATAAGTCCTGGGCTAACTCATGCAATTTACTGTAACGAGTATTCTTCTCTTTACAGAAATTTAATGCGTCATTATGTTCTTCTTCTTCACAAACAGTTGCGATGTACAGCTTAGCTGCATTCAGCAGAGGTGCACATTCCGGTGACATAATTGCTTGTACACAACAGTTAACATATATAAAAATGTTTGAGTTAAATCGAATTGGCTTCAGAAATAATTTATATTTCTCATTATAATTCCATTCTGCAAAATAATTCCTACTTCTCATCCTAATTCCATTTTTTTAGGCAATTTCCATTCCTATTCCTAATTCCATTCCCAAATTTTAATTTCCATTATCGAGAAAAAATAATTTCTATTTTAATTCCTATTTCAATTACCATTAATGGAAATATCACTGCTCGCAAGCCATATTCTTAAATCCATGCTTCTGAATATCAAAATAGCTCACGCATTTGAGATATGAATGTACGCGAGAAACGAATCGAGATTCGAAACTTAGAATTCCTATGAGTTTCCTAATCGATATGACACGTGATAAGAGGATAATCGACCGAGTCTGCATTACTAGCACAAGATACCATTTCCAACATTGACCGTAGTAACTAACTCTGGATCAGGGCTGCAGAGGGAAGTAGAACCTAACAAATTAAATAAAACAAAATTATTGGATAAATAAATTTTATTAGCTGGTTTTAATTATTGGTATCCCGAGAACCGATTTTTATTAAAAAAATTCATTTCTGAAAAAATCTTCTGGAACCTGTAAAAAAGTTTTCAAAAATCAAAACCAATGTTATTTTCAACACCTTTAATTGTTTAATCGACTTCAACTTATTGATCTCAATCCATTGGATTATTTAAATATAAATATCCGTTGTGGAACTGGGTGGCTAATAAGTTAGGTCGTCAGCGCAATTTTTTTGTTCGATTGACTTTGGATAGCAAATTAATGTTGCTCTAGCACCTAAATGACATTATAAAAAAGAAATTTGTTAAAATTAATGTTGCCTTCACTTGCCGCTTTGGCATTGAAAATCAGCCATTATTCGATATTGAAATGTATAAAGAAAAAATATGCTACAGCTTCTTAATTCTGTGGTTATTTTGTTATTAATAAAGTAATATATTATGATTTTATTCATTTGACACTGTCATTTTACATGAATATAACGGCACAGAATGCAAATTATTTAAACATATAATTATTTATGCCGAGTCAGTTTGAACAATTTTCCTGACCAATCTTTTTTTGAACGAAAATGTGGAATATACTTTCTAGGTAGAAGTTTTGCTCTAATATATCCACCTCTTCTCACATCTCCACAAACTGATGCTGCTTTTTTTGAAAATCTGATGTTTTTCCAAACTTTTTCCACTTTGGGTGTGGCACGGGAAAGCATCTAAAGTCCTTTTTGCGGTATTTGTATTGCATTTTCAATTTGATCAGCACTTACATATCTTTCAACATAGCTTGGTGAGTACTCGGAAGATCTTTCCAATCTAAAAGGCTGTGGTAATCCTCTGCATCAACGTTCAGAGGAGGAATCGCGAATTTTCTTACTTCTTTCTTATAGAATCTGCGGCAACGGATTGTCGGACACATTGTCATCTGACAACAGTAGAAAGCTTCATATGTCTACCAGACTCACTTTCTGTGTACTCAATGGACTCCTCATCACCAGGCACTTCCATAACATCTAAATCGGTATCGGAACTGTTAATACCTGATGCTCACGCACTACTTTTGCTACAAGAAAAGGAATTGTAATATCTCTGTCTCTTTGAAGCTCTATTAGTTGCTTTAGTTAGCTTGAAAAGTACCGAGTTTCCCCGAAAATAAGCCTTAGCATGATTTTTCAAGGCGCTCGAAATATAAGCCCTACCCCTAAAATAAGCCCTAGTTAAGATCGCCAGCCGGTGTTTACAGTCACACAATAACATAATAAAATTAATAACATAATATTAGTAAAATTCAGTGAAATATTAATATAATAAAGTACTGACAATGAAAATTATGATTTCTGTAAATATTTGCAAAATATTGGTGGGTAAGCAGATACTGTAAACAGACAACCGGTTCTAGAAAACAGTTGCAACGGGTGTTTATACATCTTAATTCAGTGCGTCGTGTGGGTCATACCATGATAAGATTTATCATTAATTGTTATTTCGACAAGATGAGTTCAAAAAGAAAAAGCAATTCCATCGAATGCTCATAAGACAAGAATGTTACATCTTCACGTAAAGAAAAGAAACTGAATATCTAAATGATCCGCAGAGTGTGTTGAGCTCAGTTAGCAGGTGGACAAGGAAAATCTTAAGACCATAAATGTTAATCAGAAACTTTGTCAAGCCTAACCAATGAGAGTTTACTAGTTGGGTTAAGAAATCAGTATAAAATCACTGACAGAACACAACTCTTAACAATGCGGCAAGGGACGAAAAATACTCATTTAAGGAGAGTTTTCTCGCTGCAAAGTATGAGAGTTAGAGGTTGGAGCTTTGTAACGAAGAAGTTGATATGACTGTATTCGACTAATTTTAAAAAAAATCTTTAATGTAAGGGTTTGTTAAAAACTCTTTGTTAGAAACTCTTGCGAACGACTAGGATTCGAAATTTTTTTTTTTAGTAATTTTATTAATCATCAAAATGAACAAAACAAATCAAACAAAAGAGACACCAATATACGGATTAATAAAGAACTCATGGATCAGCTTTAAGGAAACGCAAGCTTCCGCTAGCAAGCTGACCCTGAAATATCAATTAATTAAGAAATCGAATAATAAACCCGTCAAATAAACAGTTAATCAAGAATACCACAAACTAAGTACAATTTAAATAATAAATATAATAGCATGAATGGTTCAGTCTGCGTATGAATTTTGATAGATGAAGGAATGGTGTTGTATAGTTTAGGTCCGTAACATGTTATTGAAAAGAGCTTGAGGGTGGTTTTGGCAAAAGATGGACCATATTCATGGGTATGTCGGAGGGAGTATGAAGGTTTAGTGTAGTTGACACTTTCAGACATAAGACCCACAAATTTATCTGGAAGGGCATTCTTATTATAAGAGAACATAAATAGGGCAGTTTGAAGACTATGTATTTGTTGAAGAGTTAATAAATTGTTATTCATAAAAGTCAAATCTGTATGAGATGAAATTGGCAGTGAGAATATTATACGGATAATAAGCTTTTGTAAAATATATATAAATTAACGGAATCGAATCAAATCCTTTTCTAACGTTCTTATAAAATATTACTTTTGTTAATAAATGATTAAAACCATGCTCCGTACTTCTTGTAGCATAATAAATTTTGTGAAAAAATATGCTGGTTGGTTGTTGATTATTAAAATATAAGACACCTCTCGAAAATAAGCCCTAGCGCTTCTTTTGGAGCACTATTAATATAAGACACTGTCTTATTTTTGTGGAAACGCGATAGTAAAGTAACTGATAGGTTTAACGAGCAACTAATCGAATTGAGTACATGTATTTCTCTGAATCCTACTTATCTGTAAGATATGGTATGAGATTTATGGGGTCTGGCGTGGAATTCGGGAATGTTATTGTCTTATTTAAATATAATAGAGGTTTCAAACGAGGATTGCGAATATAGCAAATAATAAACTCAATAAACATAAACTAAAATTTATCAATTAAATAATTTATCGCGGCCAGGTTGTGACACTATATTTCAAGCATAAATTAGTTACATTTGGTGGTAGCAGTTTGTTTTATTTTTGGAATTTGTGTCGGTATTGCACAAACTTTAATTTCTTATCAGCTGAGGGATTGGAGATGAAACTTTTGTAGAGAGCATTTTTTGTTCTAGCGAGTGGAGTAGTCCAATTCAGAACCATTCAATACCAAGAGTATTTAATTAACGTCTTATCGTCTGTAAAACGTCGACTTAATAGGGTTGGAGAGTTAACTGAGGTCAGTGGGTTCCACTGTATTTACAGACGCGTTATGCTTTCAAAACATAAAGTTATCATCATAATTATTCTTAGGAAATGGAGACACAAATCTTTCAACAGGTTGAACATTTTGAACTTCTTTTAGATAGGCTAAAGACGTTATGCATTTTGAAGAAATTCCACCCCGGATCACAAGCAAGCTTCTAGAGATCTGCTAAAATTCGATTATAACTCTCATTTAAGTTGTGGATGTAGCATTGATTACATTGAGATTCTTGGCATCTACACCTCTTAGTGATCTTTTTTTATATTAAAGGCCTTCATATGTTTCTCGAAATTAAAAATTCAACCATTACACGATTAGTTATAGACAATATACTTGCAAATCAACATCAAATTTCAAACGTTTATGAACTTGTACGAGAATGTTCTGAAATAACAGAAATAAAATCACTAAAAAATTAATTTTTCAAAATTTAAAAATATAATTGGTTTAAAGTGCGGATTCCGCAAGAGCACTTATCCCCCACCCCTCTCCGCATTAGCCCACTTTTATTGATATCCTTATATCAGTTTTCAACATTTCTGCTGCAGTGGAAACTTCTGCGAATGCGAATGTTTACGTTACTTAAAGAACCCTGTGTGACGATCTAAGCGTTTATCCTTTTTAATAAACCAGACGGTGAAATGTCGCATTTTTGTTTAATTATGAAACAACAAAAAATCGGAATTTTGTTCAAGAATGATTATTTTAAGTTATTAACGTTTAAATATCGTGTAAAAAAAAAATTGAAGTCAATGTTAAATCAGCAATAATATTAACAAAACGAATAACATAAACTAATTTTGATTGTTTCATGATTAAATAGAAATGCGTTTAAAAACCATATACAAAAATTGACGATTTACTTAATTATTAATCAATTCTTTTGATTATAAGTATTATTGGCCAGCTTGTTCCCCGGACTTAAATCCTATAGAAAATGTTTGGGGAATGTTGTCAAGACTTGTTTACAACAATGGAAGGCAGTTTCATTCAAAATCTGGCCTGGAAAACACCATTAGGAGTGCCTGGAAAGAACTGGACAGAAATTTTTTAAAAACTCTTATAAAATCAATGAACAAGAGATGTTTTAAAGTTATTGAAAATAAAGGAAACATTATTTCATATTAATAAACTTTTTCCTGTTTTTTTCACAAAGTTTTTAGCCATTTTTCGATGATTTTTGCAAGTGTCTTTTATGGTTATTGGACGCCCCGAAATCACGTTTTTGGAATTTTAAAATTAATGCACGAACATAATTTGATGAAAATTTAAGAGATAATCACAAATATATAAATACATAACATATTAAAATTTCCTTAAAATTGTACATAGCCGGGCCAATATCGAAGCTACTCTTCATTTATTTTGGTCATTTGCAGCGAGTTCATGAATCGTTAATCAGTTCTTTAAAGTTTTTAAACAATTTGTTAATAGACATTATTAAAATTAAAAACACTCAATCAGATGACCAATAACTAATCTTCATCATCAGCTAAGCCTTCAAATCCGTCAAAAGTCGAAACCGTTCCATATTCATTTTCGGCTCTAACTGGATCGCACTCTAGTTTATCATCCGGGTGGTCACTTTTCTCCTCTCCTGTAGTTACTTAATGCTAGCTTTTCTATAGCCACTCAGAATCAAACCCGGTGACACTTTGTCCCATGTTTGTGCCACCCACGTGCACACCTCGGAATTCATGGCTTTCCTGACACATCCAGATGATGTGTAAGTGTGTGTGCCATTCCTCCCACTCAGACCTGACAATTTGTCAACGAGTTGTAGTATCAATATGATCAAACAATTATGTTATGGTAGAATAAGAAGAAAAAGAATAAGAATAAGAATAAGAATAAGAAGAATAAGAAGAAGAAGAAGAAGAAAAAGAAGAAAAAGAATAAAAAGAATAATAATAATAATGATAATAATAATAATATAATAAATAATAATAATAAGAAGAAGAAGAATAAAAAGTAGAAGAATAAGAAGAAGAAGAAGAAGAAAAAGAAAAAGAAGAAGAAGAAGAAGAAGAAGAAGAAGAAGAAGAAAAATAAGAATAAGAAGAAGAAGAATAAAAAGAAGAATAAGAAGAAAAAGAAGAAGAAGAATAAGAAGAAGAATAAGAAGAAGGACAAGAAGAAGAAGAAGAATAAGAAGAAAAAGAAGAAAAAGATTAAGAAGAAGAAGAAGAAAAAGAAGAAGAAGAAGAAGAATAAGAAGAATAAGAAGAATAAGAAGAATAAGAAGAATAAGAAGAATAAGAAGAATAAGAAGAATAAGAAGAATAAGAAGAATAAGAAGAATAAGAAGAATAAGAAGAATAAAAAGAATAAGAAGTAGAAGAAGAAAAAGAAGAAGAATGAAAAGAAGAAGAAAAAGAATAAGAAGAATAAAAAAAATAATAAGAGGAAGAAAATTAATAAGAAGAATAGTAAGAAGGAGGATGAGGAGATTAAAAGATAAATAATAATAATAAGATGAAGAAGAAAAAGAATAAGAAGAATTATAAGAAAGGGGAGGAAATTAGAAAAATTAAGAAGAAGAAGAATAAAACCTAAAAAAAACAGAAATAAAGAAAATTAATAAAAATAATAATAAAATTAATTTGCAATTCTCAGTTTTGTTCAGCCAGTTTTTGATCAAGGTCAGATGTTCTTGTTCAGTTTGTTCAATTTACCACATTTCAAAGACATTTATGTTACCATTATTCCTTTACAAACATATTCCCCTTACGTGAATTGGAAGAAACACTGAGCAATTACATTTAATAGTAATTTATTTTTTAGCCAAATTTAAAGTTCGTCATTTCAAAATGTTGGCCATTCTTGAAGTCTGCTCTTTGTATTCTAAATGCAATAAAGATAGGCGTGTTAAGAATTTTGCATGTTTATGTTGTAGAGCATTAAAAGTTCGCTTACCTATTTAGTTAACTAAACAAAACTAAAAATAAAAGAATTACAGAATTAAAATGAAAAACATTTGGTCCCATGTACCCTCAGAGCCCCAACAATTACGTATCGCAATTAGAATTGTTGTAGAGCAGATAAAGTGAACTTTAAGACTTAAACAAAGTTGTAATAACATAATTAAACAACAAAATTAAAAAAACCTTAGTTTCCTAGAGCCACCAGAGCTGCATGGAAGGCGTCATGAGAAGACTCGAACTCTTGGTCTTGAAATGACCACATTAAGGGTCCTTGACCCTTATAGAAGGCATAAGCTTCCGTCCACGTTCTAAATTTCTTGTTACCGTTGGAAAACGGGAAGTCATGGTTGCATGAAATCTCCGAGAGAATTTCTTCTCTTCGTCGCAGTTTTACACGGTAGGCTAATGCCTCATCCACTTCTCCAAATAAAGTTATCCTGGGATACTTTGGCATAGTTGCATAAGAATGTTCCAACTGAACCAAATTTAGAAAGTTACGAATTTATAAAGGGTCGGCCGAGGCAGGTAGAATGCTTTACAATCCCTTACCTAAAAGTGCGTACAGTTGCCTAATTAATATTCAGCTCGTAGGAACGTCCCTCAGGTTCGATTAAGCGAATGCGAGTTTTAAAACGGTGCAACTCAAAATTTTAAACTAATTGCAAGTGATATCCTCAATGCCATCATTTCAAAGTGACCACATTCCTTTGCAAATTCAATATAAACAGTAACAGATAAAACAAATTAGTCAAAAACGATAATTATCCATAAAGTCAATTTGAAAGTCGATGAATTTCGATATTGTAAGGTCCGTCGTCCCTAACACCCATCAATTCATCAATATAATATTTGTAAATCAATCAAAAAATAGCATTTTCCTGATCATATCATTGTTATAAATGATTATTTCTTAATCTTAGACTATAATGAAGGTTATTGTGACTTAGTTTAATCAGAATAATAACGATGGTGACGATTGATAAAATGATGGTAACTTTGATGACAATAATAGTGGTGCAGGTAATGATTTTAAAACACGAGCGGCGTAAACTTCAACAAAGTGGCGGTCTCAATTAATGCTGGTATAACCCGGTGGGAAAACTCGTAGTGTCACCCTTTCCTTTTTTACTTGTCTAACTATAGTTGGTTTGTGGTGCCACATAAAAATCTGTTAACATTGTAAGGTCCTCAACATTTTATACCTAAATATTTGAGGTCACCCCCTACAACGGTTCCATCAGTTGCGGCCTATCTTCATCGCATCTATGACGTTACTACCGGTTGGGCTTAGGAGACCATCGTACACCCCGTTACTTTATTAATTCAAAGACAAAATAAATTAAATCTTTTTTTTAAATTTTGGATTTCACTTCAATAATTTACGACGTCTGACAAAATTGTAGTAGCTGTGCCCCCTAAATAATACTCCACGGGTTCTACTGCTTCAAAATTCTTCTGAACTGATCCATGGACGACTATGGTGATCAAGATGGTGACCACGAAGATTTATGATGGTGACAATGATTATCGTGATCACATCGTAATAACGCAGACGATGAAGACAACCAAGAAATGACGGCGGCACGTTGGGACACGCTGCTGTGGCGGCGAAGATGCAATTGATGCTCCTACGACACCGCTGCAGACGAATCTGTTGGACTGGTGATGGTCATCAGTGCGATAAGGAAGATATTGGCGATGACGAGGAACCGCTAAAGATCATCCGCCAATGTTTAAATTTGTGAGCCTTTTACGCGACTGCATCTAACGAATTGCAGTAGCAATCGCTAGGTACTATATGTTAGTGCAGCTATCAAGATGCACACAAAAACAAACCAAAACACTGGATGGAGTATTCTTTTAAAAAGATCTCTCAAATATAGCAGTTTGTCGAGGAACCAAATTAATAATTAGGTTTGAGCCTGTGCTTACACTTCCTCTGTCACCAGTTTAAAATTGGAGGACAGAAATAATGACAAATCGGAATCAAGTCCACAATACTAAAAACGCCAAAGATGCACATGACTTTAACGTCATCTATGCACGTAACTGATGGCCATAATTGTGAATGAGCTTGAAACACACCAACCTTTGTAAGGGCTGCAAATGGCCCCCAACCCCAACAACTATCAATGAAATGAGGAATCTAGAAATTAAACACAGAAACGCCAAACGAATGATCAAACAAATTAAAGAGACAAATTGTCGAATCAAATGCACACTGTCAATTACTCCCGCACTCAAGGCCAAAAACTAGGAAAAACCCAAGTTCTTCATACAAGACCTAACGGGGGAATATAATGTGCAATACTACTACATTGCCAAGACAAACGATTTTCTCATTGATTTCAAATATACAACCATGCCAGAGTTTTATAGTAGCATTCCAAAAGCATTTAATTCATCCTCATCATGATGCCTTTTCAATAATTGTCACGCATGCTTGCTAACAGACCTCAATTAACGGCTTTCGAAAACCAACGAGTTGATTGCTGATGATTACTCATTTTCCACATGAGTCTACAACTTTGACCGTAGCCACTGAGCAGCATGAAACACCATCCATTCTATAACAAGCAAAATAATATTACAGCAACAGATGATTGGCAGCAACGCACATAATTTTCAATAGCAACTCTCATCAATCTATGCCAGAATCAGTCAGTATAACTTGGGACGGACCTCAGACGAGGCTGGCAATGTGACGACACCTTGTAAACGACAAGACCAGTCCCATTCTGAGTCACAAGGATAAATACAACTACCTATTCCGTACGGACAATCAGAAGCAAAAGAAGGTGGTGTGCAATCAATTTTCAAGTTGTAGGTCTCTTCAAGAGTCTCTTCAAACACATTCACACGTGGAACCACCAAGATTTTCATTATTTTCAATAAAGTAGCAAATAATACCAATGATATTATAGTGATGCTCCCTCAGAAGAACAGTAACTACCTATGAGCATAACAGTATCTGTGAGAAAAATAAAATGAACCAGTCATCATAGAGATGATGAATTCAAATGAACAAGTTTCATTAATGACAGAAAAATAATCTAAATAATAGAGGCAGTGATAATAATAACTTGTCTAAGCAATCACAAAGGCTTAGAATTCATTCACACACTATTCATCTTTCCCTGAATGACCTCACAGAAGAGTAAAAGGACCGTGACCTCTGGAGAAAGTAGAAGAAGCCCAACGTGGACTTTGACACCAAGGGAGAAGCATTAGATGGACAATTAATCCACAGGTTGCAAGTGACACGATGGATGGGGAATAATCTTTGCTTTGTACTGACAAACACACAACCACACAGAATCGCACAACGTCTCGACAAAATAAATGACGGTTTCGTGTTTCCTTGCAAAAGGGACAAAAAACTAAAGCCACACAAACAATGCCAATTCAGCAACGTGGTCTTGTTCCTTGGTTAGATCTGCACAGAATGAAAACATATTTCTCAATAGTGATTTTCCATAATGATGATTTTATAATAATTCTTAAAAGACAATCATTCACAATAGCATCAAATAGTTTGTCATCTAAAAAGATGGATGATCACAATAATCAGATGGGCTCTCAACCTCTCTATGTTCGGTCTTGAGGCTGGTTGTTGAATCTTCCTCTCCTGTTGGCACCAGCTCCTCTATTGAATCCTCTGTCGCCACCAAAACCTCTGCCCGAATGGTTCCAACCTCGGTTGCCTCCGCTGTAATAACTGTAATTCGACGGCCTCGACCTATAGCCTCTTCCTCCCCTGTGATAGCCGCCGTAGGCGTTTGGCAGACCAAACGTCTCACAGTTCAGCTTCCTCTCCTCCCTCCAGTTTGGCCTTCTATACATGTTAAATAAAATAAAATTAGGGATATGAAAACTAATCAATGTTCAAAGTAAGTTCCGAATGATGTGTTACAATGTCTTATGATGTGACCATGTCATCAAATAAAAGACTGACCCTCTTTCTCTTTCAGTGGCATCAGAACTCAGGTTGTCAAAGAATGATTTTGTTTTGTCGTAGAAGATGGCAGCCTGCTGTGGCGAGGTTCCATCTTCCTCGTCCTCTTCGACTTCGTCGTTCACGTGATTCGAACTCGTGCTTGGAGCTGATGAAGTGCTGCCACCTGGATAGAATAAAAATGGTTTGCAAATCTTAACTGAAATGTTAATTCAATATAGAGTGGCTCCTAAGGAAACATGCTTATTTGTACGATGCCAGTGGATGGTCTTCGGATTGCTTTCAATAAACTTTCCATGTGTCCACTTATTTTTATATATCTCAGTAGCAAAAATTCAAACGGGCAGGTAAAGCACATTACACATTGGAAACATTTCCAGTGCTATCAGTGTGAATCAAATTGAAAATAGCTAGTCAACCAATTTGCATTTGAAGAGCTAATAAATGTCAGTCTGTTAGTTTTAAGATCTCATTCAGGCTTTTGCCTCTGCTATGTAAACATTATATCTGCCAAACTGGCAGATGCTCACATCTCTATAAATCAATTGCAGTCTAACAAGTTACTAAATCAATTCTGAACTCAACATTTCAGGAACGAGACTTTTTTAAAAAATGAAAAGTAACATAATCTAGTATAAGTCCAATATCTAATAGTCCCATGAAACAACTCAAGCTATTGTCATTCTAATGCCCTGATATAATTTATGTAATATATTTATATGCAATAACATTACATACTTGAATACCAAAGCAAATTCTCAGCTCTACATTCCCTAGATAAAAGCATGAATGCTTCTAATATCAGAAAAGAATTTCCAAACTGAAAGATGCTAGGGTGCATAGTAAATAAAAGCAAAGCGTTAAAGTTGCCTCTCTGATAAATCAACCAACGAATACACAACCAACCCAATGTCAACTTCTCTTTGATCTCCTTCTCAATCTGCTCCTTATCAAACTGAGCATTTGAACTTTCAAAGTCAAACTCTCCTTCAAACTTCAGACGACTTCCGGCACCACGTGGACCTCCTGACCTCCTGAAACCCCCCCTAGGGTGGCCTCGACCCCCTCTGTAGTCTTGTTAAAGAATAACAACATATGTTTAAAAACAAAGTATGTTGGAATCTCAGGTTACAAGGTTTATTTCTCACATATATGAGAGGATTAAGAGATACATATAAAGTTAACAATTCAAATGATTTGTAACATAACAGTATAACCTCATAGCACATACTGACACTATTAAAAAGTTACAATTAATTTTAACTCATATTTTCAAACCAGAGACATTTTGAAATCCAACATCACAAAGTTTAAAGCAAGCTACTTAAATAGAATTTGGATTCACTTACATTCTGCAGATTGATCGAAGACAGCCTTACTTGGGTACTGCCTGTAGTGAGAGCTAGTGTATTGCTGATTCTGATAATAATGCTGATTATGGGAAGTGGTGCCCGGGTAGCGACCCTGCTTTGGAGCCTCCGGCAATTTCTGGGGATAGCCCGTCCTGGTCTTCCCATCGTCCGAGGTTCGATAAGATGAACCGCCGTCCCTGGAATTTCCCATCTCGTTGTTGAGAGCAGTTGGTTGAGATTCTTCGGAGAAGTCTTTGCTCTGATAGCCCCCTTGGTGGCCTGTACCACTGGATGAGTAGACTCCATCATTGGAGGACTCGTAAGTACCGGAGGAAGGTGCACCATAGTTTGCACCTGCCTGGAGACCAGAGAGGTTTTGTCCATAAGAGAGGTTCAAGTCTGATTGCTGCCCTGAAGTTTGAAATAAATATCATTAAAAGTAAGGAATTTATTGTTACAACTATTCCACTAGCCCGTAAAATGAAAATTATTGCAAGTCTGGACAACAATTAATAAAATATTTAGAAATATTTCAATGAACATTAAATGTCAACAAATCCATAAATTAACAAATTATTATTAATAATTCCTGTTCAATACACATCGACTCTCGCAATAAAATTAAAGGACACATGATTATAATCCATCAACAAAAACAAAACCTGGAAGAGATTTGTTAGAGGAAGGATGTCCGATAGGTGCCAGAAGCCTTGGAGACTCTTCTACACTCTGAGGTTTCTGAGGAGGAGTCAAGCCTGGGGGAGGAGGGTGGCCCACATAAGGATACATCATCATCTGGGAGGGGGGCATTCCAGAGGATTGGGGATTCTGGTAACTCCCCATGATATTAGGATTGACACTAGGGCTGAGGGCGCTGTTGTTGTTATTTGTATTGTTTGGCGATGTGATGAGATCAGAAGACTGTGGGAAATTAAAACACACTTCTTGTATTTATACTTAACGTAGATTTAGGTACTCACTAGGGCTTAAAATAAGGATATTTACTTGCTCAAGAATAGAAAGATGTAATCCCAGTAAGACAAATTCTTACTTTCATAAACAACTCTATGTCCTCATTAACAAACCTGTACAATGGCTGGGTCATGGGGCATTGGCTGAGGTGGAGCACAGACATGAAGGTCCTTGATGTCTCTACCCCTGAAGATTATGTACTCGAACACCTCATCCCTTGGAGGCACAGGTCTGTCCGTTGGCCGATCCTCGGTCCCGAAAGACTTCACTATTTATGAAAAATGACAAGCTCTTACTGAATAGGTAATAATTTGGCAACCAGCTTAAACTCAAGCTCACTTGGAATGCTCACAAAGTGATACTTTGCTCTAACATGTTTTGCACTACTATAATCACCAAAAGCACCCACGCCATGAGCAAAACGAAATATACTTTAAACTTATTAGCAAGTGACACCTCTAATATCACGCTATGAAGCATCATGTATGTCGCGACATATTTCCAGCGTCTCAAACCAAAAACAACAGCAGGTAAACGTCTTTTAAGGTCATTAACAAGGCTCACCTTTCGCAAGAGCAACGGTGGACTCATTCTGGTCAATTGAATACAAGATTCCTTCGTACCGAATTTCAGCCTTTGATATCAAACTTATTTTGCTGCCCAAATACGGCACAGTCATTTTCGTGTTTCAACTAATACCGCAATTACGAGCAATGATGAAACACAACACCGAATCAAAATAAGCCAACTCAAAAATGGCAGGAAGACAATACTTTCGCTCAGATATGGACGCGAACATAGAACCTTAATTGCTGTTCTTTGTTGTTTTGATAAACAACAATAATCTATATATAAATTTTATTAATGCTTACAAAATAAAATTTGAATAAATTAAAATAACCAGTTATGCGACACATGTTGGTAACTTATAGGCAGAAAGGGGTGCACCTTTGACAACGCTATATGAATTACCTCGAACTAGTCTGGTTACCAAACCCGGTTGCGTAACTAGAGTCTAACCTAAAAGCTGTGAAGCCACTTTATATTAGTAAGGTACATCATCAATGATAAGACCATTTACATCAGTTAAGGAAGTGAACCGACCGATGAACCGAAGATGCACCGCAAAACATGCTTAACTGCTAAGATGCTCACAAAAGGCTGTTGCAACCCACATACAAGAATTAGTTCTTTTTTATCCATATTGACGAAGTTAATAAATATTGTTAATCGTTACTGATCTAAAGCACTCATTGAGTCGACAACTGCCAGTTTATTTAAAATTTAAATGAGCCCCAGCACACGAAAAACCTTAAGAGAAACAAATCGTGAGGTTTTGGAATGGTAGATCTAAATATCTAAATGAGAAAATTGAAGACACTTCTTAAGCAAGCACTTTCAGAGTTTCAATTTCTTAATTTCTTCGCTTTTGAAATCATATCTGAAAATAAAGCACTTTCAAAAGTCATCACAAGTAGTTATAATTTTGAGAACCAATTACAAATTTCAAAATAATAATGTTAGTCTCCTCAGAGTAAAATATAATAACTTGAGGATAATTTGATGATATTTACACATTGTAACATAAGACTAAACATTAATTCTGCTATAATTAAGGATAATAAACACTATTTTTCATCTAATCACAAAAGCCACTGCTGAATTATTTCTATCCATATGAACTGCTGAAGGTGTTGGGTCTTTGAAAGAATATTTCAACTCTATAAAGCTGAACAGAAACTTTATTGGCAGCCAAATACTTCGAAACCGAAACACGACTGACATATATCGCTAATACAAAGTACGTATCCGGCTGCAAAACCGTCAAACTAGCAATCCCTATGGAACTCGAACTTCTCGACTCATCGAGGACTGTTACTCCTTCCTTTTATACTCCATGGCGTCACAACAGAAGGGTTCAAACCGATTGAATGTCAACCATACCTGATATTACAAACTCTCAAAACTACAACAAGCTCACCTGAGAGTGAGGACCATCCTAGCCTCTGCAGGTGTCAATCTCCACGTGAGAGGGCCTGAATTGCTGCCCCAGTAGTCCATGATCTCGGACACTTTTTCCAAGTTGAGTATGGTTCCCATCTGGTTGAGACGGGCAAACTTGTCCCTCACAGTCCACGTGGTGACATTGGTCAAGTAACCAACAAGGATTCTGATCTCCTTATCGAACTGAAGCCCCCCAAGCTGTAATACATTATCAGACTTATTAAACTGATTAACTGAACAAAATTAATTTGAAACTGATTTTTCTCAATAAATAAATAAATAATTTATTTTGATTTAATGGATTTGCTAAACAAATAAGGTGAAGAAGGACCCTAATAAACAATTTGCATGATAGATAAACATGGATAAGAACAATAGTTCATGTGTTATTAATAACAACTTCAAAATATGAGTCATTACTATCATCATCATCATCATCATCATCATCATCATCATTGTCACCATCATCATATTTGCAAGCTCACCCTATTGAAGGTGGACTTCATGAGGACCTTTTCGAGCATTGTGGTGATCTCACTGGAGAGATGTCCAACCAGTTGATCGTAGTTGCCAGGAGTGAGGGATGTCTAAAAATGCAGAGATCACTATTACCACTAATGTTGTCATCTTCATCATCATCCTCATCATCATCATCATCATCATCATCATCATCACCACCACCACCACCACAATCCTCATCATTGTTATGTCATCATCATAATTATCATTATTATCTTCATCATTACCATTATCAACATCATAAGCAATATCAAGAGCACAACCACAATAAACTGCATTGTCATTTTATCTTCAATCATTCAACAATTAAGTGCAACCTTACAGCAACTTTAAATCCCCCCCAAAAAAAATCAACAATGTATTTTACAAAGTGCAAAGTTGTTAATCTTAGCTATGGTTTAATGGCACTAAATGTCATGATAATCAAGCTCGGCGATGACCAACTTTGAATGATACGAGAAGGTTGTCGATGTTGCATATCAGGTTTTGAACCCAAGGGTCGTTTGCTTCGTACTGGACCAGTTCCTCCTAAAAATAATAGTAATAGTAATAATAACAGCATCAACAACAATAATAATAACAATAATTATAATAATACTTACAAGTACGAACAAGAATAACAGTCAGCGATGAAGTAAATACATTTTGCTTTATAAATACACTAGATGTTGAAATAATAGAAATTCAATTCTAAGAATGATCAAAAAATGATAAGATAAACACATAATTTCATGCCGAGATAATGACGCACAACAAAACAAGGTCAAACAAAGGTAACCTCGGTGATGTTGTGGCTGACTGACATGAAGGAATCAATGCAAGGTTTCAGACGTGGCCTCACTGCAGAGGTCACCAGCTGATTGAACCCAAATGTCGTGACCTCTTTGAACCTCCCCGAAATCTCGCCGAGATCCGAGAGGCAGCTCTGTAACTTCGCCTTGGCCTGTTCGGAGGCCTGCGAGAAATGCTTGCCAAGATCCTCCTCGATGTTCTTCTTCAACGTCTGCAGGTATTCGCAACTCACCTCGGCATTGTTGAGAGTCGTCTGCAAAATGAAGACGAGACGATGACGTCAGTGAAATTTATGCCGTCGCAATGTCATCTCAACACCTAGGAAATTTATATTTAAAGAACTTTCAATTATTCTGATCTAGATTGAAGCCAATTAAACATTCATTACAATCGACATTTTAGGTAGAAGCCAATTAAACATTCATTACAATCGACAAAGAACAAATTTAAACAATAACTAGTAAGTCTTTTAAAAGAAACTAATGAAAGCCATTTTCTTTATTAAATGAATTTTCAATATGACATTCTGAGTAGACTCAACAAAGAAACTCCAGCCAACCACAACAACAACAACAACAACGACATCAACAACAACAACAATAACATTCCAACCAAGAACGCAGCTCTTGACTTTTCTCCCTCGGCATCAGAAGCTTGGAGCCTTCCACCGACAACCGTTGACTGGACGAGATTGAATGCCTGTGCGAGATCGAAGCCGCTAACGTAACCCTGTCTGAGCTTGGTGAAGAGCACCTCCCTGAACTCCTGCTCGAGAACCGTGCACGCGTGGTTCAGCATCGCACACACCCCATCCACGCTTGAAGTGGACATTGCCCTCCTGATTGTAATTGTGATGATTGTAATGTTAAACATCTGTGCAGTATTAGCTTTAATATTAGAAATAATAAAAAAAAAAACTAGAACAAACAATTTGTTACACTGGTGGCAGCACCACATTCATCTTTACAACCATCATCACCCTTATCATCTTCATCACCATCAATCTTATCATCATCTCGTTATCACCTGATGCACTTTTTGATGACGTAAAACGTGTCATCCACCATGCTGGAGGTCATAGATCCTTCTTCCACCGTGTCCATGCTGATGGCCTACAATGATTTCAAACAAATGAACCAACCAAATCCCTCAGAACATCATTAGCATATTCAAATGCAAGTGTAATTAACAATCAGTTCAATCAACAATTCATGTACAAGTAACTACCATTTGGCTGAATAAATATACCTTGGCAACCATTTGCCTCATGTAGTATTCCTCCATGGAGATGTAACTTCCGATGAACTCCTGAATGGAACAGCTCAGCTCGCAAGTGTTCAAGAAATGTTCTGCCTCTGCTTTCTTCTCTGAAGTGAATGAATGAACGGATATATGAAAGAATGGATATACGGAAGGATGAATGTATGTATGGAATGATAATTGTTTATATGGAATGAAGATGAACGAATGAGTTTCCAATTTAAACCTTTCTGCTTCTCTTCCTCCTGATGAGCAACATCTATGTCATTCTAAAACCAAAAAAAAAGAAGAGATATTTAATAATATTACCACAACCATATATGCATTTAGTAAGTGTAAATTAAACTAATAATCCATGATATTATAACCTTTGTAATAATAAAAAACTCCATAAATAACCAATTACATGAATTAGTTAATAACAATTCCATATTCGGCTAATTATAATATTTCTGCATAATGGCATCAATCAATGTGAGGATCCTCCCTATCAACAGCTTGCATTCAAACTCACAAACATCCTCCTCCTCAGGAATCGTATGTACATGTCGGCTCTCGTTCCAAAGGTGGCGATTTCAACCAATAGGATGTCAATGTCCTTCGGGTCAATCCTGCATAATTATGTCGTGGAAGGTTATGCATGATTTATAAATTAAATGTATCCAGAGAAGCTTAACGTTTTAGTTACAATGATGATCATAGCAACAATAACACAATACGCTATTTAAATGATATAATAGATATATATAACAAAATATTCTATTATACTTAACAGTTTATTGTTTATTAACAAAGAACCTTATGCTCATTAATTAATCATTATTAATCAATTCAGCATTTTGAAGACATTCATCACTGGTCATTGGAAACAGAAATTTGTTAACTTCTCAATGGAAGCTCCACGTTGGTGGAAACTGCTCTGTTGGATCACCTGGAGCTGCAAAGTCAAACAAAGTAAAATTAGAATATTTCCATTTATTTTTATTATTTAATTTTCTAAAGGACAGAAAAAAGAAGTTTCTAAAATATCTGAGCATCTGAGTCATTTATTTCTTCCTGAATTACTTTGGAGGCTGAATGTGGTGACTTCAAAATACTCGTAAACACCTTTTTAGCTTTACAAACTCTTTCTACTACATAATTTAACACAGTCCTTCAGCAGAACAAAGGCATCGATGTGATTGGCCATCGATTCGCATATCCATTTAAATGCAAATGAATATATGAAGACCATGATGCAACATTATGTACACTTAACATAATAAATTAAAATTAACATGATAAGAATTAATAATTAAAAATTTTAGTCCACCTTTTTGTGAAAGTCTCTGGTCTGTTTGAACTGGGTAACAATGTGCCTGGCTTGCCTGTCACATTCCTTCTGTATGTACTGTATCATGGTCAGCATCAATCCATGCCCTGAGAATGATGGTGATGATAATGATGATGTTATCAGTGAATTCATAAATGTCCATGTAAATGATGAAAAATTAGAAAGGTGTTTTCTTTAAATTAAAATAGTTTATCACTCAATAGTCGTAGCAACTGTTCATAAAATGAAAAATCAAGATATTGATCATCATCATCGTCATCACCATAATAAGTCTCCACAAGAGGCTGATGTATCTCGATGAGTCTCGCGACATCTTCGAACAGCAACGTCGAGGCATCCGCAAACATGACGGAGGCTCTTTTGTCACTGCTGCCCACAGACAGGGTTTTGGCGATCTTTTTCTCAGTTGCATCGCTCAGCTGCAGATGAGGAATTTAATTTAAAAAACATTTTGGAGGATCACACAAAGTTGATAACAAGTTAATTTTAAGTTATTGTTATTGTACATTTTAAAATTAAATAAATCTTAAATTCATCACAGTTTTATTTATGGTGTGTTGAACTTGCTGGTTAAAATAAACTAACTTAAATATAAAGACATTTTCAGTAAAATTTTCTTGAATTTTTTAAAACTTTCAGTCTAAAACACATAATTTCATTTAAAATGAAGAAACACAACTAAAACTTTGCTCTTGCAAACAAAAAACCAGTACTATCGATGCTACCCTATGGCATTATCTGACTGGCACTATTTGTCTAGCCACAATAACAATTGACAGTTAATACCACATTATCGTCATTGCCACCTCCACCATTACCATTACCATAACCACCATCATCATCATCACCTGAGAACAGAGGTACTTAGAAAACTTTGCCAGTCCACTCTGGTTCTCCCCGATGAGAGGGAACGTCTTGAAGAACCTTTCGACACTGGCAGCATCCCTGCTCATGACTGCAGCGTCGAACTTGTTGTGTACGATGCTCTTCAGCTTCGACTGTGCCTCGTGCAGTAGCTTGAACGAGGTGTCCAATGTGCTACCTTCCAATGTGGAGATGATGTTGATGATTACGATGATGACTGTTTTTAATTTCATGACAAATGGGGAGATAACAACGAGTATATAATGATCGATGCAAATTAAATCTTGATGTCCAAATAATTAAATAATAATAATTAATGATTAACTTATATTAAATCTGTTGCCAATATTGTCAATGTGCGGTGCCAACGATTGTGGGATAACATAACTGAGGTAATTTTACATTTTATATATACTGCTAATATATTGCATTTTGTCACTTTGCTAAACATTAGAAGCAATGGTACTGGTAAGTGAAAAGATATGCATGCAGGTTGGACGCATGGGTTATGTTTCTGCATATGGCGGTAACGTCAACAGCCGCAATGTGTCGAGTTCGAAACCCAGCCTGCACTGCCACAAGTGCCCTTGGGAAGGAACATATATAAATGGTTACAAAAAGCACCTCTGACTATATAACATGAAGTTACAATAAGATCATTGATTACATTGATGATTCTGATGTCACAGACTGGATGATTTTAAGTTTATATTATTATTTAAAGAAATACTGATCATTGAATATCATGAATATTGATGATAAACAAAATATTGCAGCTGCCAATGATGATGATAATGATACCTTCATTAGCATCAGCACTCATCCTGAGAATATCCTCATCCAAAGTGAGAAATCTGTGAACATGAGCGGCTGCCTGTCATTAAAATAAGAAGCTACTTTTAAACTGGACACAAAATGATACGTTGTCTCAAGGCGTCCCCAACTAATGATCTTGGAAATCCGCTTTAAATTAAATTGACTGTTTAATAACCAAATGATCATGTTTTGTTCGTCATTCTTTAAATCAGTAACTTCACTATCATGTTCACTATCAGAGGCAAATGAAGTAATAAACTAAAATATTACTAAACAAGAGATTATTTAATAAAATTATGTGAATCATTAACCTTCTCATAGTCTTCATCTTGCAGAGCAGTCTGAACTCCATCAGTGCAGAACTTGAGGTCCAATATGTCCTCAACCCTTTGTAAGCACACCACCACCCTGTTCTTTAATGACAATTACTAACCTCATCATCTCTCTTATTTATTTTTTTTATGATAATGTGATAGATTCACAGTTGTGTCATCACTTTACTTTTATTTATTTAGTCATCAGTTTGTATCTATCAGATTTTTTAAGTGCCTTATGTATCCAGGTAGGATGTGAGGGCCCTTCTTAACCGATACACCATTTATATAGCGCCCTACCCGAGAGAGCTCCCTGGCAGTGCAGGCTGGGTCGCGAACACAACACATAACAACTGTTGTTCTTACCGCCGCATGCAGAAGCACTACCCATTCGGCCTGCGTTATTGTGATAACGTGATACTTATTTATTTGATCAAAAATTAGTGAGCAGTCAACTCAGGCATGCTAACCACAACATACAAGCATTTGAAGGCCATCACATTTTGGAAACTGCAAGTATGGCACTAATATTATCATTTAAAAAAAATAGTTGGCAATAATACTTATAGAAGCAAATGAATCGATAATAACTGAGTAGTAATTAATTGTCAGTGCTAAATAAATCTACCTTTGCCAAATCCAGTTGCCTGACTTTACTGCTCACATTATCAGCAAGGGTTGAAGTGAATGAAATCATTCCAGAAAGTTGTTTGGAATCATTATCCACAAGGTTTAAATTTGGTCTAAAAATTATTTAACAAACTTGACTTTTTTTATTATATGGAAACATTGTACAAAACGAATAAATGTAAGCAAGTAAAAAAAAGTCATCAAACAAAAAAAAATTACAAACAGAAAAATAGTCTTAAGTGTGCCTCAATTTTGCATTAGTTTTGGGATAATAAATAAATATGTAATTACTGACATAACAGAATTTAGTGACTGCATCTTTGCCTCGAGCGATGCTTGTGACTGCAAAAGTTCCTCCAGCTCAGTATTCACTTTTTGCTTTAAAATATTTCACTTTTATTTAAAATGTTATCATGCATAAGTTATAAAAATATGACTGAAATATATCGCTTATTAGCAAGTAATGAATTGTAACAAGAATTGTAATATTGTCCAAAACATGGATAATTCAAAAATTCAAAATTCAAAACATTATTTATTAATAAAGGCTTTGAAGAAATTTAACGGAGATCATGTCTGCTTAACTCTTACACAAAACCAGTGCCAAGATGATAAACAGGACTGTACGTAGAACAAAATGTGTTACCTCCTCTACACTGAGTTCCTCAAACGCTTTTTTAATGTCGCTAAGCTTTGTTAATTTATCGACATTTTCGAATGTTCCTTTGAGGTAAACTTTGCTGTCCATCATGACGTTTTCAACTTATAAAGCGAAATTAGCTAGCAGTCGACGCCGATAAGCCATGCCATGTAAACATACCCAAATTATTAAATCACTAACATTAGTTCTACTTTTAAAGAGATGTTACGTGAACTCTTTACCCGAAATATAAATCCTTAACCAGCTTTCTGTAGGCCATGCTCAATAAATTGTATTTAAAGCAATAAAATCATTTTATTCAACACTCTACACAAAATTTTCATTTATTGAATGACAATCACATCGCCTGCTCCTCCCCAAAGAGGATGTGTCACCATGAAACTGCCAAGCAACACAAACTAATTGCATAAAACAAAAGTATGCACAAATTTTTTTACGTGCGCGTCTCCGTCGGCACCTTTTAATGGATGAAATCATTATTCGACACTTAAACGATGCTGGCTGTTATTTTTTGATTTTTATGGGTCTGTCGCCCCGATGGCCCAAAAACAGTCCATCGACCGGATAAACTAAATCAATAGACATCCCAATCAGGCAAAGTCGGTGGCTTAGACCACGCCATCGGATCACAAGGGAAGCTCCAGCGGCCGCAAGCGAAACCGAGGCCGGATCATCTCCACCTTCAAAAATTTACTCCTACCGCATCTCCAGCGATGTTAGCCATCGGAAAGAAAACGGAATATATTAAGTCAGCGTTCCTACAACCCCCTCAATAATTACAGCCAAATAACCATTCCGTATGCCCAATTTTACTTTCTGCCAACCCTCTGGAGACCCATCAGCTCAATTCGCCACATGCCAGCACTTTCCTTTGTTAATTACGCTAATTACGGCTATCCTGATGTGTTTTTAGAAATTTTATGGAGTGAACCCGACCTCAGCTACCCAGGTATACAGTGTTTCTTATTGACGTCTGTTGCATAAAGGCTTGAATCCACGCTGCCATCGTGGGAGGCTCGGTTTTGCGTATACAGTAGTGGCAGCATTTTACTAATGTCTTCGACGTAACTCCATTATCGGGATAAGACACGCAAATTCCAAGTATAGAGCGTGCTGGCCCCCAGAAATAATTCCCCACCTGGGGCTACATCCCGGTGTGCAGCAGCAAAGAACAATGGCTTGGTCGATAATATAATATAATACTGTGCCTCGCTCCACAATAGTGCGCGTTCGGTTCCCGATGCGGGATTCTAGTATTGTTCGTTTTGACCATGTTTGCAGTGTCAGTCTTAATGCATTTTGATAATTTGATATCTGAAGTTAGGGCTGGGCTACTGCCAAATTCAACAATTTTAGGAATAATGTTTCAGCTGGGTTAGGCGTCTATTTTTCTAACTAATATTAAATTAATTGCATATTGCAACGACGATTATTAATTTTACAAAGAAAGTAACTCCAAAACTACTGCTGAGCTGACCTATTTAAGATCTCAAACAACTAAAGTGAGCGCCTACGAATATTAATCAGTAATGGCTGGTGCTGGTTAGGGTTTGGGAATACTCGCGCCGGCAACCAATTGAATCGAACCCCCTTCGACCAACTCAAATCCAAAGAAACAAAATCACTGCTTTCTAATCAGGTACAGTAGCCCTTTTGCGCCCACCCAAAATCATTCCAAAGATGGTTTATTTTAACACAAGGCCAACCAATCAAACTACTCCCTACAAACTACTAGATAAAACTCAACACTAACACGCCACAATATCCAATCACAATCTTAACCGATGCCACCCACAACCAATTAACAATTAAATGGATAGCAATTTTTTCTGAGTTTCTGACAAACCTGAAATTAAAGGACATACTAAAGACTAAAAAAGTGAGCAAAGGTTCATGCATCAGTAAAAGACTTAAGATTCAAACAAAAGATCATGCTACGGGGTTTCCACACCATAAAATATTACGACGTTCCTAGCCAATTTCATAACAGCAAAATATCAATTTTTTTAAATGTGTTTCCCCATTTACTATTCACACTACAAAAACACTCATTTACTAATCATATAAATGTTCTATCAAACAAAACCTGAAATAATGGGAAATTTCATTATAAAAATCAAACACAACTTACCATCTCCAAGAATGTATTTTTAAAAAACTTTTACCAGCATATTTTATGAGATATGATCCGAAAATAATGTACCTGCCAAATCTGTAGTTCTAAAATTTATTTATACTAATTTTTTGTAATTATGACATCGTTTTTAAATGATCTGAATATTGAAATCGTCAATTTCTATCCCCATATTTCCTTCAAAACATGCTCATTTGGTCGTCTCTAAAATTCATCCAAAAAGCACAATTCCCAGTAACCATGCTGAACATGGTCTTGAAAAAGCCTAAAATGTCATCGGAGATGATGCCCAGGAACGTCATTTCAACTTTTTCGAAGGGAGGAGGGTGGTGGAAGACCTCGCAAATAAATGAGATTTATTGCGCCCCCTCACCCAAATGACGTCCCTGATGATGCCCATGAAAAAAAGTCAGTTAAGGAGACATCATCACAATTTTTCATGTAGACCCGTATTCCCTTTTCAGTGAATATTAAATACTTAATCTAATGTAAAATTTGCACTGAAAAAGGGAGATTCAAACTTTTTTAAATGCTAATTTATTACCCACAATGTCCCGTCATAAAATATAAGAAGGCAGTTACTAAATTAAAGTTTTTTCAAGGCAACCCCAGCCCCAGGTATCACTTCAAGAAACTAAACCATGCCAGAAATTGAACCATTCAAAGTCTGACTGCTTAATTGAAGTAATAAAAACTCCAATCATTTTGGAATGTTTTTACAAAAACTTACCAAAATTTCTGGAACTGAAACGTGCAAAAGGAGACCAAAAATATTATGTAAATAATTCTCGTTCCTAGTACAAATTGAATAACATTAATAGAAGGATTCATTTTTTTACTGTGTGTGGCTCCATTTTTTGTTCCTCTACGTAAATAAGTTATTTTAATATTACAAATGTTTTAATAAATAACTAAACTTGCAAACCTGAAATTATAGTTCCCTTTAGTGAATATTAAATGCTTAATCTAATCTTAAAATGTAAAATTTTGAAAAAGGGAGAAAAACTGAAAAAGGGACTCAATATTTTATAATTGCTAGTTTATTACCCACAAAGTTTTGCTATGAAAAATAATACGTCAGTTAACAAATTAATAGAGTTCGATCAGAAAATGATTCATTATCGACTAAACTTGCTGCTAATGCTCAGAAAATAAGTTTATAGCCATTTTTAAATCACCATTTTTTAAAATTTAATTACTACTACTTACCGTCTACTTCCGGACCTAATTCATGCAAATAAAAACATTGCAGCGTCTCTAAGGTTGGACTCTGTTCGGCGAAATACCTATCTCCGCCCAAGAACAATTGAGTAATATCGATAGCTACCAATTTCGCAGTCAACATCGGTTAAAATATTTCCAGAGTAATATAAAGAAGCCTCTCCATAAAAAATAAATAAATATCTTTATCGCAGTGGTTAATTTTTGCCAGTTTACAACCCGAGGGTGTATGTCTGTCGAGACACGCAAACACTCGGGCAATATCAAGCAACAATGGCGCCTAATATCGGACAATGAGTTTAAAATTCCTAATTTTATTTCGGTATTAAATGCACACAAAATGTTTGTTACAAAATAAAAAAAACATGATTTTACATGTTATAATTGTTGCACAGAATTAATTAGAAATTTATTAATTTAATTAATTAGTATTATATAATTTATTGAAAATTGTATTATAATATTAATAGCGATATTAAGGTACTTTTGATAGAAATATATTTTTAAATAACAATATTATTAATTAACACTTATCATTCCGAAATAGTTTTGTTTATCAAATTTACTGAAACAAGTATTTTATGTCAACCATTACCATCCATAATGATTACGAGTAATATAATGTTATTACAAGTGATTTGCTCTCGATCCAAAGATAATATTTAATTGTTAAATTGAGATTATGAAGATAAACTTAGAGCTTGTTGGAAGCAAAACAGTAGACATCCTAAGAATTAATTTAATAAATGATCACATTTTATGGTCAGTGGTCCTAAAACAAACTACTTTCCAAAGTTATTGCCAGGAAATTATAAATGGGAAATAGTTTCGAGAATCGCGAACATTCCCCGATTAAAATTAATCACTGGAATTCGACATCCTGTTATAATTTGACGTCATTTCTGATTGTTTCTAGATTGTTTAAGAGATCCGTTTAATGTTATTCCACTTAAACCTTTTCGACTTTTCAACAAGCCTCTTTTAAACAATTAATAGATAAGATCAAATATTTTGGAACGGATATATATTATTGCGGTAAGCTTATATGATAGCTTATGCGATGATGTGTAAATGTAAGCTTTATTCGTAGGTTTTATGTAATGAGCGGCCTTCATCATTACAGCTCGATTGACTTTATTTAAATCCAAGCTGTGAATGTATTGGTGATAAGGGTGCCTGAAAAACTCAATAAACGACAAACGTTGTAACTGTAGGAGCCCTTATTTAAAACGAAGAAATGCTTGTTTAAAGTAGAAATAAAAGTTTATTGAATCAAAAGACTCAAATACGATCACATTAACAATGAAAAACCTAGTTTAATTTCGAAAACCGCCGCTTTTGAACATGAATAACTCCTCAGTGAGAGAAAATGTAGGAATCGTTACATGTTGGTGTTAAAGATTTTAGCTTTCATAATTAAAATGTATGGAACATGCTTTGCTAAGTTCAGTACTGACAGTTAAAAGATGAAAAAAGTGGTTTTTAAGTCTGAGTACTTTAAAGCGTCGATAAGTAAGTTTAGTTAATAGATTGGAGGATGTCGAGGTAATACGTTTGATTGTTGTGGTAGAGCAATTCCAACCAGAGGCGTAGCTAAGGGGGGGCGAGGGGGTACATATGTCCCCGGGCGCCAAGATACAGGGGCGCCAAAATGAGGCTTAATGCATCAATGGGACAGGATCGTCTCAGTGATCTTGCTCTTCTTAGTATAGAAAGAGAAACGCTTGAGAAAACAGACTTTGATGACGTTATTGATCAGTTTGCAACTGTTAAATCAAGAAAAATAAATCTATTTTAGACAGTATTAGACTACTATGCATGTAAATCATCTTAGACTGTGACTGATTGGGTGAAGCATGCGCTACTATTTGTAGAATTTTTTTCACTTTTAAATGGATGCCTTGTGCCATTAAAATTTGATTTTTATTTCAATTTCAAATTTAGTGTAATACAGTAAGATTAAATATATAGACATGGAAAAGGGCGCCAATTCTATAGTTTGCACCCGGGCGCAAAATACCCAGGCTAAGCCTCTGATTCCAACATATATTTATCTTATTGTAGCACCAATATTTGTTAAAATTACTTGTTGCAGGCACTCTCGGATGTCTTCATCTAAGCCAAAAATTGGAGTTAACGGATTTGGTAGAATAGGAAGGCTCGTAACTAGGGTGGCCATCAGGAAAGGCTTTGAAGTGAACGCAATTAATGATCCTTTCATAGATGTCGACTACATGGTCTACATGTTTAAATACGACTCCGTTCATGGACGATGGCCTGGCATTGTTCAACAGAAGAACGGGAAACTAGTTATAGACGGGAAGAGTATTAATGTCTCTATGGAAAAAGATCCAACCAAAATAGCGTGGAGGGACAGCAGTGTCGATATTGTCATCGAATCTACTGGTGTGTTTACCACACTGGATAAAGCTAATCAGCATCTCAGTGGCGGAGCTAAAAAGGTGTAAAATGCGAAATGTTTCAGTTGTTGCTGATGTCAAAACTTTAAATCAAATGTTATTTGTGAATTTTAGCTTTATAACGTCTTGAAATAATTAATCAGGTCATAATTACCGCTCCATCAGCCGATGCTCCTATGGTGGTCATGGGAGTGAATGAGGACACTTATGATGCTGGAATGAACGTAATCAGTAACGCATCATGTACAACGAACTGCTTGGCTCCTCTGGTCAAAGTCATTGATGAGAAGTTCGGCATAATAGAAGCACTGATGACCACTGTGCACTCATACACGGCGACCCAGAAAACCGTGGATGGACCATCAGCCAAAGATTGGCGTGGAGGTCGGCATGCGTCACTCAACATTATACCCTCATCTACTGGCGCCGCCAAAGCTGTAGGTAAAGTGATTCCGAACCTCAACGGCAAGATCACGGGTATGGCTTTTCGAGTGCCGACAGCGGACGTCTCCGTTGTGGACTTGACGTGCCGACTCAGAACTGATTGCAGCTATGACGACATCAAAGAGGCTATCAAGCAGGCAAGTGAGGCGCCAGAGTTGAAAGGAATTTTAGGCTATACGGAGGATGACGTTGTTTCGTCGGACTTTCTGACGACAACATTTAGCTCCATCTTTGACGCAAAAGCAGGTCTCGGTCTCAACAAAAATTTTTTCAAGCTGGTCGCATGGTATGATAACGAGTACGGATACAGCAATAGAGTCGCCGACTTGGCTAAGTATGTACACGATAAGGGTCTATGAAGCTGATTTTCATAAGATTCACTCAAAGTTTTCATTGCAAAATTTGTTTTTATAAAACTCAAGCTTATTTTACTAATAAAAGTTCAATGATTAGAATGCTATTTGCCTAGTTTATTTGGAACAGATAATTATAATTGGAGCAAGTGAATTATGGCATGTAAAATTTTAAAACAAATAAACTTTGGTTCATTATGAACTCAGGGAATTTAAAAACTTCATAACTTTATTTCATTTAAACCGAATTCTTATGAAATAGGAAATAATACTAGGAAATAAATTCTGTAGTACAACCAACATTTTAAGGTTCAAATGCAGAACGTTGAAGTTGGAAGCATGCTCAAACTGTATGCAACAAGAACAAAATCCTTAAAAAACAATAAGAATTTTTTAGACCACAATAATGGCAGAGCATTTTATAGATATATCTAAAAATTATTGACTAATAATAATGAAGAAATCACAAAACTAAAGGAACCAAAATCAAAGCAAACCTCAACCATGAATTATTCGATGTAAAATAAAACTGTAATGTGTTCATGAAGAGGCTACTATAGCAACAAATAAAAATTAAGTTTAATTATTACAGCATCAATGCTTGTTGATGATTAAATTTTGGCTTGGAAAAACAATACATTCTATAAATTCTATAAAGTCATGGAAATAAATGGTATCATCTTCATAACAACATTAATAAAGCAAAATATTTGTATTGTCTACTAACACTATCATATACATGGATTCTAACTCAACGTTACAACTTTCATGTAATAATTAATCCAAATAAATATAAACGAAAACTCTGTGAGGGCAATTAGAAGGTGACAAATGAGAGAGGTCACAAACAAACAAGCCAATTCATTTACGAACCACCACCACTGCATTAATTGAATATAAAAGATCAGAACATAAAGTTTGAAACAAATTTATGCATTGCTATGCAAAGGCACAAATATAGAGACAAAGGCACAGTTACATAGTGTGGTAAGCAAATAAGAATGCAGTTTACATTTAAATATATCTATTCGTCGAGCATAAAATGTATGGACGTATTTGCTGATATATCAAAATGAGAACAATTACAACAAAAAAGATATCCATAATTACAGACAGGTTAAACAATTAATATATTCATTAATTAAATTTATATAAATAATATTATAGATATGTTTGTATAACATAACCAACATTTTTATGTTATTAAATAACAAATATTATAGAGCTAATTAGCTAATGTACAAGCAATAAGTCATGAAACACTGCAGATCTTGCAAATACATAATGCTAAATGTAATGAGGGAGGTGGTATATTGAGCAACATGCAGATAACAAGAAATATTTGGATCATCTGGAGAAACACTCAAATGCTTATAAGCATACTGACAAATAATGATGAATTGAATTTGTTAAAGGATTCAAACACGAAATTTAGAAATATTGTAACTGGTAACTCCCATCACTGTCTTTATATGTGTCACCTTCTTCATAAACATACAAGACTCACACCACAATGGAGAGTGACTTGCCCCTCATGACTGGAATTGAATAAATTAAGTTAATGATTTATTATTATCATAACCCATTTCATTAAGTTTAGCTTAATCCTAATCAATGCCATCATTAGCAAATGATTTGTAATTGACAAATTACCTCTAGTGACATAGAGATAAAAGAAGTCACAATAAAATACTGTCTGGACACATCCTGCCACCAATGGTATCAAGTCAACCCAATCTTGAAAGTAGTATCTGTTAATGTTCTTGATAAATAACGAGACTCCAAAATGAATAATTTAATTTATATATATAATGCTTTTAATAAATGTTCAATAACTGCTTTACTCGATTTCTGTAGAATTATGCACAGTTTCAGCTTCATGGAATTAATAGCATATTTGCTATAATTACACTTAGCACAATAACATCTCTATTTCCAGTACTATTATGATTAAATAGGTATATGCGATATTTCCCTGAATTAGGTCATTGTCACAACTAGAGACATTAGAACCTGTAAGCCCAGTTGGCAATGTATAGGGCTCTGTAGAGTCCAAGAGCAAAGAGGTAATGGTAAGTTATAGTCTCAGCTTCTCCAGTCTTGACGATCATGTGCAGCTGCGGAAGGATTGCCACTGATTCTAGGTAGATGGAAAATGTCCACAAGATCTTTGAGATAATGAACAAGCTTCATTTTTAATAATATTTTTACATAATTTTCAAAAGAATTATATGTGATGACAACAGCAGCCATGCCTTACCTCCAGTAGCTGAGAATTTTGATGTGTAAAAAGAGCTAAAATCAAAGATCCCAGTAAAGGTATACTCATGTAGAATGTATCTTCATTTTTCTCATAAGTGGCAGAAAAGTGACAGTATATTAGATAAATAGTTAGATATGTCAATACTATGAAAACAATCTTCATAATGGTGTTGTAGTACGAGTAGAAGTAGTCAAACAAGTCGAGGTATCTGCAGGTGAAAACAAGGGCAAAAAGAACTTGAGATTTTCCTGACAATCCTGCAAAATTGACACTATGCATTGTTTACGAACATTAAAAAGTAAAACAAAATACTTTAACGCTTAGATCAAAATTATAACGTCCTAAAATTACAACGACTCTGTATGAGTGTGAGGCAAAATACAAGGTAACATTTCTAGAAAACAAACCAGAGCATGATCGCGATCGTATAATTTTTACCAACAAAATAATTATTGCCAGCAAGTGGGAAAAATCCCCTGCAAGCCTGAAAACATTCATTGTCACAAAAAACTCCTACAAACACAACTGGCTAGTGATGATGAAGGCTAATGATGTGTCAAAATGGGTAAAATGCGGCTTCCAAGCCTTAATAAAAATTTAAATTAAAGATCTATTACCAAATTTAAACTTAATGTAAATATTTAGTTTCTAAAACTTTTGATAAATAATTTGAACTTGTACCAAACCATTCATCACAAAAATGAGAGTTATTAAGAGTTCCCTGTCTGCACTATCCCAAATAGTTAAATAATCGAATTCTTAAAAATATCTATCAGAATGACATGTATTTTTCATCCACGGTATGGCGTCTAAATCCAATACATTCCGATAAAATCAAACCCTTTCATTCAATATTTTAAAAGTCTTCCTGATCATGACTTTCAAGTGCTTCTTTGCAATTCTTTACAATTACAAACAGCTGCTCGAGCAGGAGAGGGTAATCTTCCCACCTTACATTTTGATGACACATGTTCTTTGAAACATAAAAGAATTTTACACCGGAGCATTTAAATTTGGTAAGTTTAGTTTTCCGGCGTTTCATTTCTTATCGACGGACCACCCAGCCAGGGAATAATTGATGTAGTAGCTAGGGCAAAACTGATAACTTTCTCCATTTAACATTATTCATTACTAATGAATCATTAGGCTAGGCGCCACGGATCAGCTGGTGTTACTGCAAACCCTTTGCTTCTTTCTATGTATTCTAATTGGAATGTAAAGTACATATACAGGAGCCTTCACCTAAATAAACCTTTTTTGCTTCTCAGTTTGTCAGGGAGGACAATAGGCTTGTCTTTTTGCCCCCCACCACCTCAACGCACCGGAACCTCCGAGGTCCGAGGTTTAATGGAGGCATTAAAATCAGTAAGCACTAGGATGTGCTATCACAAGGAGTCACTAAGGGGAGTGCATCAAACTTACTAACATTTAATTTAAAATTAGACAACTTTAACATCAATTTATTTTATCGCTAAAGTTAAAACATTATTGAAGTTTTACACATTATTACACATATCTAGATTCAGTTTGAAAGAAGCAGTATTATTTATTTTACAAATTTTTCATTTTAAATATTTTATAACTATAATGCAATGTTTTGTTTAATAATAATAATAATAATAATTAATTTATAAAGCGCCGTGTGCGTAGCGTCAGAGGCGCCTTGTGTCTTCGCTGTCCCATGAAGTCCTGAAGAGATGGGTCTTCAGGTGGCGTTTGAAGAGCTCCAGGGATGGCTGGGCTCTGACGGTAGAAGGAAGTCTGTTCCAGACAGCTGGAGAGGCGTACGAGAAGCCTCTGTTTGGGAGGGATGATTTATGTACCGGTTGGTGAAGTTGAGTGGCTGACGATGAACGAAGACCAGATGTTTGGCGACGATGTAGTAGATGATGGAGATAAGGTGGGGTGGATGTTGCTAAAGTGTGATATGTCATGAGGGCGATTTTGAAAGTGATAAGACTATGGATAGGTAGCCAGTGCAATTTTTTCAGACGGTCCATGCTATTGAGGGTAGAGTTGATGAGGACGAGCTTGGCAAGCTTGTTTTGAACGCGCTGCAAAGATTGAATTAAAGAAGCAGATGTGCCATAAAGAAGAGAGTTACAATAGTCTAAGCGAGAGAGAACAAGGCAGCGTGCAAGGGCGGAAGTTGTATCAACGGAAAGTAGAGGACGGATGTGCCGGATAGCCCAGATGAGATGATTGCAGGATTTGATAATAGAAGCGGAATGTTCTTTAAAGGTGAGGTGTGAATCAAAAATAACACCAAGGAGCTTGAGGGTAGTAGAGGAAGGAAGGAGGGCGCCAGCGATGCTTATAGAAAGAGGAGGCGACAGAGTTTTGAGGCGAGTGGGTGTGCCAATAAACATAATTTCAGATTTCTGAGGATTCAGTTGGAGAAAGTTAACGAGATGCCAATCATTGATGGCATCCGTGCACTTCCTCAAATTCTCGAGTTGATCTGTAATGTTATGGCTGGAAAGAATAGAGCAAAGACTTGTGTCATCGGCGTATTGATGGAAGGATATGTTGAAGTTAAGAATAATGTTAGACAAAGGTGAAGTATAGGTTGTGAAAAGCAAAGGTCCCAAGACAGAGCCTTGAGGAACACCGGCGAGTAGTTCAACTGGAGGGGAGGAGTAATCGCCTAGTTTTACATATTGGGTTCTGTTGGAAAGGTAAGATTGTAGCCAGGAGAGTGCTAGGCCATTGATTCCAAAGTCAGACTGAAGTCTCTCCAATAATATCTGGTGGTTTATGGTATCAAAGGCAGCCGAGAGATCGAGTCCGACCATCACAGCGCAGTTGCCCTTGCCACAGATGTCGGTGAGATTGTTAAAGATGTGTGAAAGGGCTGTTTCTGTAGAGAAACCAGGTCTGTAGGCAGATTGGAGAGAAGAGAAGTTAGAGGATGCTGTGATGTGAGGTCGGATTCTGGAAAGAATGAGTCTTTCTAGCAGTTTTGACATGGTAGAAAGGTTGGAGATGGGTCTATAATTGGTAGGCGAGCTTGGATCAAGGCTTGGCTTTTTTAGAAGGGGAAGGACTTGGGCCCTCTTGAATATGGACGGAAAAGTGCCAGTACTGAAAGATAGGTTTGCTAGTTTAGAGAGGGTTGGGGATAGAATTAGAGCGAATTTCTTGAGAAGAGGAGTAGGAAGAGTATCGAGAGGAGATGACTTATTGGGCAGTGAGTGAATAAGCTTGAGAACCTCTTCCGAAGACACAGGTTTTAGGACCGAGATTGGGGTGCCTGAGAATTGCCTGGCTGGAAAAGATGAGATGGTTGATGAGGCGAGGGTGTTGGCGATTGATTCGTGGATTTTGGTAATCTTTGAGATGAAAAAAGAGTTAAAAGAATTGACCAAGTTTGAGCACTCATCGTCGGTATAATATTGAGGAGGACGGCTGTGAAGCAATTTGTGAAGAGAGCGCCACATGGAACGGGGATTTACATCAGACTTGAGTTCTTCCTTGATGGAGGAGGCCCTTGAGTTTAGGATTGCAATCTTGGCTGTTTCCTTGGCAGACTTGTAGAGTTGCCTGGCGGCGTCATTGCGTTGACGAAGATAACGACGTTCCAAGCGCCGGCAGTTTTTCTTTGCCTCGATTGCTTCATGAGAGAGCTGGTAATTAGGATGGTGACCGACACGAATGGAAAACTTCCTGATTGGGGCGTGTCTGTCGAGGAGCTCCTCTAGAGATTTATGGACCTGTGTGGCGAAGCCGTCAGTGTCGAGATCGCTGATTAGGAGTTCTTCAGAAAGGCGAAGAAGGTCTTCCTCAAAAACGTCCAAGTCGATTCTTCTGAGGCTACGGCAATGAATGATACGGGTGGAGGGGGGAGGTTTGTCAACGGAGATATTGCAGGAGATGAGATGATGATCAGAGTAGGTGACTTCCTTTATTTCTATACTTGAGACGAGGCTATCGTGTGATGATGGGGTGATGAGCAGATCTAGCGTGTGGCCTTTGGAGTGAGTTGGAGAAGTTACATGTTGGATGAGTCCATGGGAGTCGATCAGTTTTTCTAGATGTTCATCAATGATGGTACCTGAACCAGCGGCGTTGAAGTCTCCACAACTGATGAAGGGTAGGTTGTGGGAAGAAATAAACTCGATGAGGTCTTCAAACTCTTTTAAGAAAGATGACGTGACGGGTCCAGGTGGACGATATAAGGATGATATGATGAATGATGTCTTGCGATTGTTGAACTTGAGGTGGAGGCCTTCGAATTCAGCATGAGTAGGAGATACGATGTTGGTGGACTTCAATTCATGACGGTGAATGACAGCTATGCCACCTCCGCGCTTGTCGTTTGAAGATCCACGGTGTTGATGAACGGTGATGAAGCTGTCAGGAGCGAGACTATGCATGATGCATCCAGGGGCGTCGGACGGTATCCAAGTTTCAGTCAAAACGAACACGTCAAACGCCCCATCATGCATGCTGTCTTTAATGAGGGCGGCCTTTTTAACAGCCGATCTTGAATTAAGTAGGCCAAGTTTCAAATTGGCTTGGCATCTACAGGCTTGGCTTAGAAGTTGTAACTTTGTAGAACGAACTCGTCGAGAGCTCCATACTTTATGAGAAAATAACATTTTTCTCACCGCTCTGCTGACTTTCAAACCTTCTATTGAGTGAGGGAGAAGAGACAGAAGTTCTTCTCGAGTGTATGAACCATGTAGAGCCATGTGGAAACCAGGCCGATTCTTTGCTTGGTCTGACTATAATCCGAGAAAACAGCGAAAAACACAAAAACACGCGGTGCGTTTTCGCCAACGAGCGATAATAACCACACCAACGCCGAGCGAAACTAACATGTAATATATAAAATGATATATGATATATGTTTAATATGAGAAACATAACATTTAATGGTCATTTTTGGCTGAGGCTGCAAATTAATGGAAGTTTAATGGAATAACGCTAAGACATTACAATATAACAATACTTATTTAAGATTTACTGATGTTATTTTATTACGTCACTAATTGCCTAAGGCACCGAGGAAGGACGTTTTACTGTCTGCCGGTTTTTTTGACACGTCCAGCACAATTCCTAATTTACATAAGTAAATAATAAGTAGGACGATAGATTGGCTCCCTGGTTGTGGCAATAACTACTGATTTTTAAAATCACATAAACTTTTTTGTTATTGTTAATTAACAGAAATTAAAAAGCATCACTTTTACATTCAGATCAATGCAGAAATTTGATCAGTACTATTTCAGAAAGTTACCTGACAAATTTGTTTAGTGCCCCAGGCACTACGAATAATAAAGTAATCAATAAGGATGTTGTTTAGCAACGTTTTATTTCGTTTCAAATGAATTTTAAATTGACAACGAATTTTCTTTATATGGCTTAATAAAAAGAAGAATAAACAAAATACAATTTAAATTGAAAAAAAGTTGATCTTGCCGCTTAGTGGTCCGTGTTAGTTAATTGTTAATTACAATAAACAATGATAACGAATAGTGGTTACAGGCTAAGGTACCAATATAGAAAAATTTATAATTTATCCATATTAGATCACTCGTTAAAGCTCGTAATGTTAATCACGGGAGCACTTACACCATCTCCAGCTTGCCAAATTCCCTTCGAAATTATTAATTCCTAAATAATTTTATAAATTTCACTAGGTTCAAAATATAACTTCAGTCGCTTCTCTTCTTTTTCCTTAGGTCAAATTTTCATCGTCAGAAATGTACTTGTGAGAATTTGTGGGAAACTTACTTCCAGACAAGTATATCATCCAAGGTCGAGTTTTTCTTTTCTTTGTGTATTTATAAACATCTGTCTTTCCTAGATTCAACAAAAAATCACTGGAAGTGGATGTGATCAATTCGGTCTGAATTGCAAAAATTTCTGATTGAATAGCTCTTGGTTCAACCCTAGCCTTTAAATTTCCCGGATTGCTATCCAGTCGGATATAAGATAAATGCTGCCTTAACTCATAGAGAGATAATGGATCCAGTTTTCTTGATTCTGGTAGGTTTGTTAAGTTTTCACCTCTTTCTAGCGCTTCCAGATCCAATGAGAGATCTTTTAGAATGTCTTGAATCTCATAACCCCGAGTTTTTATGCGCTCGATCACTTGATAGATTTCTTGCTTCATGCCTTTCGCGGTGAATTTTGGAGGAGGCGTAACGGCTGGGCGAGATGATTTTTCTGAAGTCATCGTCATCAGGTCTGGTTCTTTGATTCGAGGAAACCAAAAGAGAAAAATGGAAATCAGGATGACAGAAGCAACGGTAATAGTAATTCCAACGCAGACGAGGAGGGCGGTCATGCATTTGTTTGTGCCACTATCGGGCATCTTTGCAGGAAAAAAGTTGAGATAAAAACTGTAAATGCAGGGCTTTCCTGTAAGATTCAATAGTTTATTGATAACGTCTTAAAATTAATTTAGATATGTTTAACTACTACATTCTAAGCGCTTTTCGCTCAATAAAAGTTGAAATTGGCTGTAAATTATTTCTAATATTTAACTTTTGGTTTATAAAATCTAAAGTCAGTTTTATTAGTATCAAATTAGTAACCTCACCAAATCAAATCAAAGTTTCTTCTTTGAACCATTCCTGTTTACCTCCGATGTATTTATATATCTCTTTTACCATATCCTTTGCGCAACGGCGGCAAGCTGTCTCGCATTTAGCACCATACAATGACATATTAACACTTATCCAGACGGGCGACGGAGCCGAGACATGCCCATATAATATATGCACGTTATGTATTCCATTTTAGTGAATGCCCGCATAATATATTTATGTAATAAACTCTTTAGGCTCATCGCTTGATCGATGCTGATGTCTTGAGATGGCTCCTGAATTGCACAAATACATTCTTTTACACCCTTGATTATTGCAGACCCGTCGAAACCCGTCTCACATTTAAATGAGTTCTGTGGATTTATAAATGTATTTTATAAGCCTCGCCGTTGACTTAAGAACATCTGCACACAAATCTGCTGCGTTACACGCTGCATCGAGTTAGGTGATATGGCAATCAAAAGTGAAAATAAAATTAGTCTTTGAGGTCTACGGACTTTTCAAATTGTGTTTTGTCAGCTTCCGGGGATTTCCTGCTCATTTCACGCTTTACTTCGGATTGAGAATTAAGAAACCGCAATCTCAATTTAAATGGTTGTTTATTTTACTTTTCGAGCCCCTTTATTTTGACATTTGACTAATCTTGGAATGATTTTACTAATGTTTGCTTATCTTTAAAAATCTGTGCCAGAAAAAAGTTTAAACTGCTGCTTGAAATACTTCAACAGGCTAGATATGTTTAACTAATATATCCTGACCAGATTGATGTGATTAAAACAGAGCTTACACAATGGAATTCCGGCCCACTCAGTTAGTGAAGGTTTTTAATCACTCGGTTAATTGGGAGAGCGATCAAATATAACGGACAAATTTATAGACTTTCTCGGATTATTAATAGGTTTGTTAGAAAATGACATATTCGAAACATATATCACCAATGCTCTTAGAAGAACCTTTATTCTAGTTTAAAAGAAATATTTACATTTGTCTTATGGTTACTTGTTTTAATTGTTAACTATTTTACGACGTTGTTATTCAGTGAGTTAATCTTTAAGAATTCCTATTAGGATGTTATGTTTATTATTCCCCTCCTATGTCCCTTGGCCATTTTATGCTGTGCCATAATGACCATCACCCGCCTTTTATTTATCCCGCATATTGCCGATCTGGCGCCAACACCCCGCTGTTGACAAGTCTCGAGGAGGGACTTTTAATACTGTCGCTTTAACGCCGCCATTGCCTACCGTTCCGCAAGTGACCGTCGGTTATCTATAATAAGGGCGACAATGATTTAATACGTGCACTTTCAAAAATAAAAATTTTGTTTTACTATGTGAAGCTTTTAACTACCATAAACGGTAGTTTAGATTAGTCAATGTGGTTAGAATTCATGTGACAGCTTATGTAATAGATTTTTAACGGGTGTATTTGAAGTCTTTATTAACCAAATTTTAATATTTTAATATTTTTAAAATTTAAAATATGTATGATAAATTTTATTTATCGACCTGACTTTTTGACGAATGTGACTTTCATAATCACTAAACACATCTCTCCGACAACAACATCAAACTATCTGGTGTCTAAAAAATTTACGTTAGATTCGTCGTTGAGATTTTGGTGATCCGTCGATGTCCTATTATTATTATAATTGATTAACGGGATTATTTTAATATTTGGAATAAATAGTATTTTTTATTTTTTAAAAATTCCATTCGGCTCCAAAGTAATTTCGTTTCCGGGTAGATTTTTTGTTAATGGATTGATTACTTCCCAATACATTTTATAAGATCTAAGATTTCTTAACTTCTCCTACTGACATTTATGTTCTTAGATTTGTTTGTGGCTGTATCGGAATAGAGACATGGTAATGCTTGACAATTTCTAATTATTTCATTTATCTTCAGCAGGTTGATATTATGACGACGTTAACATTCTTCAGGTGCTGCTTCTTGCCACCTCAGCCACCAGTGAGAACACTTCCTTATTGTTTGTTTATTTTATTGCATGCTTCAGTTATTGAGACTTAACTCTTTACTATTTGGAAAAGGACCTTTTAGAAGAATCACTGTGATGTTTTAAGTTGGATTTACAGTGTGAATTTCAAATTAATGTAGAAAGTTTACTATGAATTCATGTGTTGATTCCTTCTGTTTGCTGGAGCAATTAAACAGTTTTCATGGACATTGCTTATCTGCCACATTTAAGTGAACAATCTGTTATTAACATATGCTATTTTTAAGTTCTAAGATTATTGCCTGCATAATATTAACTTTGTATAAAATCAAGCATTTTTGTTGAAAGCAGAGGAAAAGAAACATCGATAGGACAATGATTGGGTTGCCAACAAATTTTAGGCATACTACGCATATTGGATCTAATGACTTGAACAGAGATGTCAGTTAAAATTTTACTGTTTTTTATTTCTTTTTGCATAATCACTGTTACACATTACATTTCATTGGCTTTACGAAATTCACTGTCATAAACAAATTGAGATTGTTTTTGGAGGATTATGTTAGGTTATTTTTATTACTCTTATTTATTATTATTTAAATTACTAAAGTTACAAAATCATTCTTAAGTTGATCTAATATAGTCTTGTGGCATTTGAAGATGGAAAGTGCTCAAAGTCAGATGCAAAGCAAAGTCGGATATTTGACGTCATCACCAATCGTGTCACATTTCAACCTGGTAGACATTCATCCTGTAACCTGAAGAATGTTATCTCTCTTTAAGGTACAAATTGTTAACCTTAAATTGTTAAGTTAGTTTTTTGTGTTTTGTTTTGGAAATTGTCGATAATTGGCAAGGGGAAAGGGATGCAGCTCTGTCGATGCATGTTAACCCTCCAGACTTTCTGAGAATTTTAGTTAATTGTTGTTGAAAATAATGTGCCTTTGTCATTTATAAGTATAAATCTAAAAGTAAATTTTTGCATCTACTGTTGCATGATAATAATAAAAACACAGACTATAACTAGAAATACTGTACTTCCACCCAGGTAATTCCAAGCAAAGCATACATATTATCGTTAAAACAAATTAAACAAATAAAACTAAGTTTTCTTGTAATTGTTGAAACTTTCAAAGCACTGATTTTTAATTTCAGATGGTCATGTATACTAAAAATGATGAGGCTCCATGCAAGAATCTTTCTCTCCCATAATTTTGTAATGATAATTTGACTTTTTACTTTCTGTGGTTGTTGATTTGATATACATCCTAATATTGTGGTGCTCTCTGATTGCTAAGTTGAATTTCTGAGCCTTAACTATCAGTGGATGCCTTTCGATTTGTGAGGTGTTTCACGATTGGCATTTTTGCCAAGTCTAATCATTTTTCGACCAAAAAAGTGGGGATGAAATGGATGGTCAACCTTAATCTAATTGTTGCATATGTGCAATAAATGGTAATTAATCATTAGATGATACAGAGCCAAATGTACATCATTTTTTAGAGGTTTAGTTGTGAACGGTTTTGGCATTTGCCAGAGTTGGAAATAGTTTCATGCCTCCATTGTTAAAAAAAAGGTGATTTGTGCAATTGAAGGGCAAGAAAAACTGGTGTTTCCTTAGCATGAAATGTTTCTGAAGTGAGCTCAATCAGGTTCCTTTAGCAGGTTTGAAGGACTCATCGAGTCAATTGTATCAGTCTGCAGAAATTTGAAGGAATAGCAAAAGAGCTACATATATTTATCAGAGCACGACCAGAAGAACAATAGATTGAAATGATTCTAATTTCTCTCGGCCAGATTTATAATATATTATTGCCTTTGGTTATTAGGTTCAAAAGTTTAAAGTTCAAAAAGTGTCCATAAATAATAAAATTGGTGGTATAACTTTAAATCACAAGAAAATCAAAATGGGCCCTTTCAGAACTTGAAGAGTTAGGTGTGACTTGTCAAGTTACGAGAAAAGTCGATTATGGTTTAAGAGAATTAAAACGAATATATTTAATGGAATCTAGTAATTATTAAAGGTACACCAGATGTTAAAGTTTGAATTTCTGAATTTTGTAACGCTTCGATCCTGCCGCTGTGTCGAGGGACCATAAATTTTGAATGGATATGGCCATGGCTGTATTTCAGAAACTTTGGAATTTATCAGAGTTTGTGTGATATGCACGAGTGCTTGCATCCCTTTATGTCATGTCAATCTGGTAATGGAATCTGGTAATCGAGGGACCATAAATTTTTAGGGCTATGGCCATGGCTGCTTTTTAGAAACTTTGGAATTTATCAGAATTTGTGTGATATGTTCGTTCTTATTCTAGTTTCAGTTATTCAAATAAATGTCATATTAATTCTTATTTTTATTAAAGTTAACTAACACGTTTTGATCACGAAAATAACACTAAAATAAGTACTAAAATGACGACTTGGATCGTGCACATTAGTTATCGAATATGTCATCGTCTTCTTCCTGCTGGCATTCGATAACTGCTACTTTTTTAATAAGAAAATAAAGCTCTTCTTCTACCAACTTAAAAAAAATAAATGAGTCATTGTAAAAAAAAACAAAAAAAAATCTTCTTTGATTTACCAGTAATCAGTTCAAAAATTATTAGAATCAGTTATAGAATATCTAACTTAAATAACCTCATCAATCTCTTCACCCCTCAGCATTTTTATTAAATCATCCACCAAGTGTTCGTGCCGTTTTGGTATAATCATAAATGGACTAAAACAGAAGCAATGGTTACTGCAATTGTTAGAATTAAATGAATAAAATCTAACCATTTCGTCAATAAAATCTTTATTAACCACGGTATGTGGCCACGCTGTGAAGGATTTAGAAGTGCTTCAAAAAGATAAGTTCGTAAATCTAAAGTGTCGTTCCTGAAAGCATCGGAATCGAGACCCACGAGGTCAACTTCCACCTTAAAATAAGACATTAAATGAAAATCTTTACTAATTATCTTTTAACAATCAATGATGTCCTAATAGTCTAGTTTTGAAATGGACATTAACACAATACACACACACAACAATCAATGATTTTCTTGCAAACCTGAAGAAGTTCTTGAAACATCATACAAGCGGTATGTACAATATTTAAGACCTGGAGATTCTTCACGAAATCGTCATAAAAAATGAATTTTTCTATCGTATAATCAGGTTCGTCTTCAGAACTTTGATATACATTGCTGGTTTCACGTTTCGGATATAACTTGGATTCTTCAACAACAATATCGTAGGCTTTATTCTTATCTGCTGATAGGTAAGATTTTACTTCACACCCAAACTTATTTTCCATGAATCTCAGAGCATCATCTGAGTATGGGCGGTTCTACAATAAAGACAACATTTAAAATAACGAATTAATCTTAGATAAAAAAATAATAAATTGACTTACACAAAGTTCAAATTCAAATAATACATTCATTTTTAGACATCGATTTATAACTTGTTTAGCAAGATATTTTACATTGAGGTTATTTTTAATTTCTGGTAAACTCTAAAAAAATCGATGCAAACGTTAACTCTGATTTTAGACATATGATATTTGTTAATAGTATCTAAAATGATAATAAAATGTAATAATATACAAATATTAACGCAAACAATAAAGTAATTTTCCAACTTACAACTGCGTATGTTCCAACGAGAAAATCTTTCAATCTCTTGATCTTCTCTTCTTCATCGTTTGCAGACATAAAGTACGAATGGAAAAGATCAAAGTCAAATGGAATCTTTCCCAATGCAATACAACAGTTACGTACGAAGGCGATGTCGAACTGTTCCATGTGAAATAATTACATAAAATTTTAAAGTTACACTTCATTTTCTTAAAATAATATTAAATTTTAATATATACTATAAATAAAAGCGACCTCCTTCTCAAGCAAAACAAAATTATCATCCTGCTTAGAAGTGAATATATCCAAGCATTCTTGAACTGATTCTTTAAACTTGAACGTCTTGAAATTAATTGTCTTTATTAAGATTGTGGCTGGTAAAATATGAAGAATATCAAATAAAGTAAAATAATATTTCAGTAAATTCCAAATTATTCTCGTTACATTGATAACTCAGCCAAGAAGAGATACGTTTTTGCTGAGGATGTCTGGCTTCTGGAATGTTTTGCAGTTTTAACATCCGCAAGAAGATACGATTACCTAACATAAACATTCATATATACGTCTCATGTATTTAAAAAAAATAGCATAGATTAAAAATTACGCCTACATTCAGAATCTTCTTGCATCCTTCCTATTATAGCATTTTTGTTCTTGTTGAGAGCAAGCTTCAAGGCTTTCAGAGAAAAACACAATTTGTTTACAGTTTTTAACCTCATTAAGCCTTCGACGCACCTGTTGAAAGTTGTATAATTAGCAGGACTTGTACACTCAAATTTAATTTTAAATTCTCACGTTAGTATATTCATGACACCCATCTTGTCATTGTAAACTTCAGCTGGCGACTGTTCTAACAACCGAAGGAATGTCGTTTCCAAAACCTGATTTATTGATGATTGACAACCATGAACCTTAAAATATAAATGAGACTAAGATAATTGTACAATTTAATTTTGGTGAAAAAATCAATAATTTATAGTAAATTTCTATTAATAAAATAAGCAGATAAACGTACTAAAAAGATAAATGCTTCGATATATGAAAGTATGCATTGTGGGTCTAAAACTATGTTTGGTTCACTTGCATCGATTCCTAAAATGAAAGTTAATTAAATCATTAAAATTAACAAGTACTAATTAAAATTGACAATTCAGTCCAAATAACTTTGTTAGTGTTCAAACAACCATTTGTGCATGCACCATCTACGTTATCATCTTGATACAAAATATCATCAATTTCAAGGAGAGTCGGATCCGACAGTTTTGGTAAGGATTTGCTGAAAAATTTGTAAAAGTCGAAAGTGCAAAATCACATTATTTTTTAATTTGCAATATTTATTATTCAGCATATTAAAGTTTTTTTAATAACTTACCCCCAAATCAATGATATTTGTTTAAACTCTTCAATGCTACTTTCTGAAATCTGTTAAAATTTATCGCTTTGATTATTTATTCAGACAAAAAATTATATCAAAATTTTCTAACCTTCCTTTTCCTTCTGAATTCAACGTACATTTTTTTCAAAGTTTGGACAATATCTGAATATTAAACCAGTTTTAAATATCCAATGTTTAATAGAATATTTTGAACTGAAAACTAACTCTTGCAATTGTTATTGACTGGCATATTTCAATATTATTAACTAAGCAAAAATTTTATTATCCAAATAGTGGCGAGAAACTGCTATAAAAGCTAAGAAACATGTACAGAAACAGCGACTAAAAGTCAAAGACGTTGGCAATATGTAAGGTTCAATAATTTTTTAAAACTTGTTTAACAACGATTTTATGACATTTTAAATAAATTATTTATTGATTTCTCATATAGAAAAAAAAACATTTTGTTTGAATTAATTTTTACAACTGATTCTTAAAATATTATTTGGTCCCAAGAGCTCATAGCTCTAGCTATTCATTCCTAAATTGAATGATCGGTTGTAATGTTGTCGGGCTGTCTTTATGTGTTAATAAATTTCGTTTGCTAGTAAATCTCTTTCAACACATTTTCTAAGACGTTTCCTTCATTTACTGCATTCAGAAAATTCATAATGAAAAAATTGGGAAAATTTATCAACTGAATAGTAGTCAAGCAAAATTTATCGCGTAGATGTAAGAAGTCTTCAACATCTTGAATTATCTGAAGATGAGGCAACAAACGAAGTTTCCCTGCTTAAAAGAGAAATAGATCTCTATCTCACCTTATCTAAGTCGGTCTAACGCTCTCGGTTAACTTATGAACTTTTGATTTATTGGAAGTAGCCACAGAATGCCATGCCACACCTTGACAGACTTACTAGAGAATTTTCTTCTGTCCCCTTTCTTCTATTTCTAGCGAAAGAATGTCTTCTTCGGGCAACATTGCCTTTATTTCAAGAATGAACCTCACTCCAAAAACTATTTCTAATCTTACCTATGTACAGGAGATCTGTCTAAATTAAAGTTTCAAAAATGGAACTATGTTTCTGAAAATGACATGTAGGAAGGTGAAGATACTGATGTAATATTGTAATTTTTTAGCACATCTTCTGACGCTCAAATGAGGAATAAATCATCTATAATTGTTCAAATGATTATTTCAATATATGCCTGGAGAAGGGAAAGTACGATGCATTGTTTTGTAGTTTATTATATATATTTTCCGAATATCCTCGATTTTTCGGGTTCGGTTAGCTAAATTTCGGAACAATAGTTTTTCCGAGCCCTATTTAAACCAGATGTTCAGAAGAAAATTATTTTCGAACTCGAATAAAATCGAAAGTCGAAGTCCCATGCTTAATCTTGACATTCGATTTCATCGGCCTTCGCACACTGAAAACATCTCCTTCTCAGACGGTTGTGAGAATGGTGCTGCCAGAATATTGTTGTAAACTTAGATTTTTTGGAAATTAATTAAGTTTATATTGCTAAAATAATTAAATTTATGTTTAATTGTATTTGGCATCTTTTTCGGGCAGGTGGTATCTATTTCTGCAACAGAAAAGCGTTCTCGATAATCACCTGACAAACAACGAGAATCAAGACGACTTAGAAGCCCAAATAACCATTTGCATCTCTAAGTACCTCAATTCCTTCAACACTTAACTTCTATTATTCAGTTCCGTTAACTGAATACCTGATCTAATAAACTTATTAGTTAACTTACTTATTTGCGGACTCCCGGGTTATTTCAATATCAAGAACCATTTCTACATGATAGCCATACGCAGTCTTCTTACTGATCCAGTACGTCAGTGCAGTGGTATTGGATTATTGTCGCACATCCAATAAGTAATGATCAGGTACTGATCACAGAGATATACAATTACTGCAAAAAGATGTTTAAACTGTAATTATAATTTCTATCTTCATCTGCCGCTACAAAGAAATTACAAGGTTCATTTCCACGTTGTGAAGAAGCCATTGAGAGCTTCCATGACCGCTACAGGCAACTGGGATGGAGCCAAAGAAAGCCTCGCATATTCGAAATTTGCCGGTGCAAAGCAGGTAGCACACGACAAGAAGTCGTCGTCGCTCCGGTCCAGGCAGCAGTGATCGGCCTAAGAAGGCCAACATGTGCCTCTCATATCCGGCGGTGAGCATTGGGTACCGGGAGATAATAAACCGACAGTGACATCACCGGATGCGGCTCGCCCCCGTATACATAAGGATATTCAAAGGGCCGAAAAGCAAGAAGACGGGGGTGTCAGGAAAACTCATCATAGCTTTCATAAAGTAAGCCATATCATTTAATATCGAGTGTTTTCTAGTATCAAAATATTAGATACACTGCCAACATAATTGTCGATTTACTGTATTTAAATTTTTTGAGTGCTTTATGTATCCGGATAGGATGTCAAGGCCTTTCTTAGTCGATTCATTATTTCTATAGCGTCCTACCAGAGGGCACTCCCTGATGGTGCGAACTGGGTTGCGAACTCGACACGTAACGACTGCTGCTTTCACCACCGTTCGCAGAAACGCAACTCTCTGAGCCAACTCGCACTCCAAAATATCTAGTGCTTGATAACAATTACATACTATTTGTTCACAACCAGAAAGCGCTTTCATTTTTTTTGGCGTTGGCCAGAAAGCTTGAAGCGCCGCATCCATCCTTCATAAATTGCCTTAGAGATACTTGGCCTAGGGCGTTACAACTGCTTCTAACGATATGTGTTCGAAGAGGATTATGTGGTTGCTAAGAAAGTCTCTATTGTCAAACTTGTTAAAGATGCAAAAATTACCTAACTTTATTTGTTCAAATACTATTTTAAAACTTATTCAAACTGAACTTCTTCTTCTTCAACCACCAATCTATTTAGAGCAAAATATATTTCTTCTTCAACCATCTGACATCAAGTGAATTTTTAAATTAATAGCTTTACATAAGAAATTACCTTAAAAAATTAAAAAAATATAAAAAACAATTAAAAATTAAAATTTTAATATTGTTTTTATATTTTTTAAGTAAAGTACTAAGTTATTAATAAATCATGGTTTACATCATCAATGTCTTCGCCTTTTAACATTTTGATTAAGTCTTCGGCTAAGTAGCTCAATAATTTTAAAACATGCTGGCTTCTTACATTAATGGTTCAACCAGGAAATGATTCTTCTTTGTTCGGGAAATCTGACCTCTGGAATATTTTCCACCGTTGACATCGACAAATATAGCAAACTAACTGAAATAGGATAGGTATATAAGTGACAGTGATGGATAAAATCACTGTTGAGTTCAGAGTGATTAGAAATCAAAATCAAGATCACCAGACAAAAAGTGATTTAAATCTAAATCAGGTTCACGCATGTGATTTCACGTTAAAATCAGTTTCACTTGTAGAGGTATTTTTCAGGTATGGCGCTATATAAATAAATGAAGTTACAACAAAGATTTTTTTGACTAGACTTGTTTGACAAGTTTGACATGTCAATTTACAATTCCACTATGGCTTTCCTGCCAAGAATGTTGAGTTTTGGCAACTTGGTGACATTGAATTCTAGAAGAACTTCTTGAAGGTCTGATGTCAAAACCATCATTTCACAGATTCCTATGTTCGGGATGGAGTTCTCTGTTGCGGAAATATATTTCGTACTGGAAGGTTTTATACTGGGTTTTCCTCACTTGTTCCTTACTTCCATTGAGCAGAAATTATCCCTGGCTCCGCTGTCCAACTCGAAAACAAATTCTGAATTTGCAATTTATAACGTTTGTATGAGAGGGGTGTGGCTCGGAATTGTATGGATTGAATTCACTTTTCTCTCTCTTTTGAACTTTTTCTTTAAACATGCTTTTTCTAAGTGTCCTATGATTCCACAGAAGTTGCATTCAGTTTTGATATGCCTGCAATCATAGGCGTGGTGTCCTTTTGTTCCACATCTTGGACACGTCTCTTTCGGAAATTTAGAGAGCTGCTGTACCTGGCGTCTTGGTTTGAAATTTACTTTTTCTTGTTTGTTTCTGTCAGGTTTGAACACTTTCATTATCGTTTCGTCCGGTGTGCCGAGTACCTTAGAAGATTCTTTCACTTCCGATTTCAACTGCCCGATTGAAAGTTATTCATCTTCTGGGACTCTGAAAAGCGACTTGAGAACCGCCTCGTTGTCAACAGAACACATAAATCTTGTTCTCAAGGCTTCGTAGAGTGTGTCATCAATACTAGGAAAGTCGCATGTAGAAGCTGTTCGAATTTTTGCTGCGAGTTCTTGAATGGTTTCGCCAGGTTGCCTTTTCATCTTAGTCCAAAATCTAAACCTTTCTCTCTCAATAAATCTTTTGGGGTTAAAATTTTATTAGTCTTCAAACGACTTGGATAAAAACAAAACGTCAATCGAATTTAAACTGTTACAAAACTATTAGTTGCGCAAAAATCGGTTGGTTATCTGATCACCAACCTGGAGCCCACAACCTGTTGTATTCGATGAGATTTAGTAGCAAACAAAATTTATTAACACATAAAAACAGCCCGACAACACTACAACCGATCATTAAATTTAGGAATGTTGGATATGTTGGATATTTTAGCTAGAGCTATGAACTCTCGGGACCAAATAATGTTTTAAGAATCAATTATAAAAATTAATTCAAAGAAAATGTTTCTTCCTTCTATATGAGAAATTAATAAATAAATTATTTAAAATGTCATAAAATCGTTGTTAAATACATTTTTAAAAGATTATTGAGTCTTACCTATTGCCAACATCTTTGACTTTTAGTCGAAGACTAGCTGTGTCTGTACATGTTTCTTAGCATTTTGTAGCAGTTTCTCGCCATCATTTGGATAATATAATTTTTGCTTCGTTAATAATATTGAAATATGCCAGTCAATAACAATTGCAAGAGTTAGTTTTCAGTTTAAAATATTCTATTAAAAATCAGATAATTAAAACTGGTTAAATATTCAGATATTGTCCAAATTTTGAAAAACATGTACATTGAAATCAGAAGGAAAAGGAAGGTTAGAATATTTTGATATAATTTTTTGTCTAAATAAATAATCAAAGTGATTAATTTTAACAGATTTCAGAAAGTAGCATTGAGGAGTTTAAACAAATAGCATTGATTTGGGGGTAAGTTATTAAAAAACTTTAATATGCTGAATAATAAATATTGCAAATTATATGTGATTTTGAACTTTCGACTCTTACAAATTTTTCAGCAAATCCTTACCAAAACTGTCGGATCCGACTCTCCTTGAAATTGATGATATTTTGTATCAAGATGATAACGTAGATGGTGCATGCACAAATGGTTGTTTGAACACTAACAAAGTTATTGGGACTGAATTGACAATTTTAATTAGTACTTATTAATTTTAATGATTTAATTAACTTTCCTTTTAGGAACCGATGCAAGTGAACCAAACATAGTTTTAGACCCACAATGCATACTTTCATATATTGATGCATTTCACCTTTTAGTATGTATATCTGATTATTTTATTGAAATATACTAGAAATTATTGATTTTTTCACCAAAATTAAATTATACAATTATCTTAGTCTTATTTATATATATTAAGGTTAATAGTTGTCAAGCATCAATAAATCAGGTTTTGGAAACGACATTCCTTCGGTTGTTAGAACAGTCGCCAGCTGAAGTTTACAATGACAAGATGGGTGTCATGAATATATTAACGTGAGAATTTAAATTTAAATTTGAGTGTACAAGTCCTGCTAATTATATAATTTTTAACAGGTGCATCGAAGGCTTAATGAGGTTAAAAACCGTAAACAAATTGTGTTTTTCTCTGAAAGCCTTGAAGCTTGCTCTCAACAAGAACAAAAATGCTATAATAGGAAGGATGCAAGAAGATTCTGAATGTAGACTTAATTTTTATCGATGTTATTTTTTTTAAATACATGAGACATTTATGAATGTTTATGTTAGGTAATAGCATCTTCTTGTGGATGTTAAAACTGCAAAACATTCCAGAAGCCAGACATCCTCATCAAAAACGTATCTCTTCTTGGCTGAGTTATCAATGTAACGAGAATAATTTAAAATTTACTGAAATATTGTGTTACTTTATTTAATCTTCATATTTTACCAGCCACAATCTTAATAAAGACAATTAATTTCAAGACGTTCAAGTTTAAAGAATCAGTTCAAGAATGCTTGGATATATTCACTTTTAAGCAGGATGATAATTTTGTTTTGGCTGAGAAGGAGGTCGCTTTTATTTATAGTATATATTAAAATTTAATATTATTTTAAGAAAAGGAAGTGTTACTTTAAAATTTATTGTAATTATTTCACATTCAACAGTTCGACATCATCTTCGTACGTAACTGTTGTATTGCGTTGGAACACATTCCTTTTGTCTTTGATCTTTTCCATTCATACTTTATGTCTGCAAACGATGAAGAAGAGAAGATCAAGAGATTGAAAGATTTTCTCGTTGGAACATACGCACTTGTAAGTTGGAAAATTACTTTATTGTTTGCGTTAAATTTTGTATATTATTACATTGTATTATCATTTTAGATACTATTAACAAATATCATATGTCTAAAATCAGAGTTAACGTTTGCATCGATTTTTTTTAGAGTTTACCAGAAATTAAAAATAACCTCAATGTAAAATATCTTGCTAAACAAGTTATAAATCGATGTCTAAAAATGAATGTATTATTTGAATTTAGACTTCATGTAAGTCAATTTAATAGTTTTTTATCTAAGATTAATTCGTTATTTTAAATTTTGACTTTATTGTAGAATCGCCCATACTCAGATGATGCTCTGAGATTCATGGAAATTAAGTTTGGGTTTGAAATAAAACCTTACCTATCAGCAGATAAGAATAAAGCCTACGATATTGTTGTTGAAGAATCTAAATTATATCCGAAACGTGAAACCAGCAATGTATATCAAAGTTCTGAAGACGAACCGGATTATACGATAGAAAAATTCATTTTTTATGACGATTTCGTGAAGAATCTCCAGGTCTTAAATATTGTACATACCGCTTGTATGATGTTTCAAGAACTTCTTCAGGTTTGCAAAAAAATCATTGATTATTGTATATGTGTATTGTGTTAATGTCCATTTCAAAACTAGATTATTAGGACATCATTGATTGTTAAAAGATTAGTAGTAAAGATTTTCGTTTGATGTCTTATTTTAAGGTGGAAGTTGACCTCGTGGGTCTCGATTCCCAGGCTTTCAGGACCGACACTTTAGATTTACGAACTTATCTTTTTGAAGCACTTATAAATCCTTCACAGCGTGGCCACATACCGTGGTTAATAAAGATCCTATTGACGAAATGGTTAGGTTTTATTCATTTAATTCTAACAATTGCAGTAACCATTGGTTCTGTTTTAGTCCATTTATGATTCTACCAAAACGGCACGAACACTTGGTGGATGACTTATTAAAAATGCTGAGGGGTGAAGAGATTGATGAGGTAATTTAAGTTAGATATTCTATAACTGATTCTAATAATTTTTGAACTGATTACATATTTTACTGGTAAATCAAAGTAGCATTTTTGTTTTTTTTTGTTTTTTTTTTACAATTATTTATTTTTTTTTTCAAGTTGGCAGAAGAAGAGCTTTATTTTCTTATAAAAAAAGTAGCAGTTATCGAATGCCAGCAGGAAGAAGACGATGACATATTCGATGACTAATGTGCATAATCCAAGTCGTCATTTTAGTACTTATTTTAGTGTTATTTTCGTGATCAAAACGTTTTAGTTAACTTTAATAAAAATAAGAATTAATATGACAGTTATTTGAATAACTGAAACTAGAGTAAGAACTAACAATAACTTTTGAACAAAACTTAATTTTGAACCTTCGGTCTATATTAAACTGCTAGATGTTGTGCAGGTAACCTCCCAAACTAGAAAACGGATCCCGTCAATATAGCGTTCTTAGTCCGCTTCTTTTTTATCATAATGCCTAAAAGCATACCATGTAAGGCAATCAAAATGTCTATGTGATGACGCAACTACAAAATTTCTCCAGCCACGGAGATATCCATGACGAGATCCCAATTTGTTCGGGCGGCAAATGTCATTGGGCGGCAGTGTAATTGACGAATTCAAAAAACTCTACTCCGAAATGTTTAAAAACGTGGACCGCCGAATCCGCCAAAAGTAACGAATGGATGTGAAGTTGGTACGCAACGCTGGGATTTGACGCTGAGAAGGGAAATTAGTTAGCAAAACTGGTTGACATCTTTCTTTATCAATTTATCGTCCTTTATCCTTAATTTATCCTTTATCGTCAATGTTACTTGGGTGCAGGGTTGGACTGCCTTAAAAAGCCGGTAAAACCGGTCCGAGAAATTTGGTCGTGGCGACCCACTTAATTATTAGTTTTATATATCGCCGGGGCCAAACCATAGGCCGAGAGACGCGGTGAAGTCGGGAAAATGGGCTGACCGCGGACTCGCAAAGGAACAAAGCCCGTGGTCGAGTCCCGAAAATTTCTATCTCCGGCTGCCGCTACAAAGTAATTATAAAGCCCAGTTTGCATATATTAAGACGGTGTGAAGAAGCCACTGAGATCTTTCATGACCGCTGTAGGAAAACTGGGGTGGAAGCGATCGACATAACAAGGCCAATGAGAGCCTTGCATAGTCGAAATCTCAAAAGTTAAACCTTTAAATTTTTACATTTTGTCCTATATAAAAAAATGATTTATGTCGTTGCAATATGCAATTAGTTAAAATAATTTACAAAATAATCTCATTTTTAAATTAAGTTGTAACCCCTAACACAAACCCTAACATTGTTAAATTTCTTACCTAAATCCAGATATTAAGTTATTAAAATATACTAAAGCGGCGCGAGCTTAGATATACGATTATGACGGGGTCCCGCAACAGAGGTCTAACCCGCACTATCTCCATGAGATGCGAAGCCTTAACCACTGGGCCATGCAGGCGAACTGAGTACATAGCGTTTGGACTCGGATCGTACGATAAAAATAAACAAATATCTATGATAACCACTTGAGTTCATGAATATTCGCATATAATTAATATAAAAATCTCCACAGCCATAGCAATTAATTAATTTATTAACGCCTATGGCGCAGCTAGGTAATTGGGACGATGCTCCCGCGACGGGGTTCGTATCCGCGCTGTAATCGTGAGAGGCGCAGCCTTAACCATTATGCCATGCGGGGGAACTGTCCCACGACCAGTGACGCCGAGAGGGGGAGGCAGGTGGGGTCACTGTTAGGGGGCCCGCATCTGTAAGGGAGCCCGGTCGTTACGATCATGTCAATTTTTGCACGTCTCGTCGTTTACCGTAGGCGACAGAATATAATGTCCTAATAGCCCCACAGTTTTACATACTGTAAAATACTTTTTTGATATACTGCCGAACGAACAGTCCATTTCACATAGGGTGTATAAACTCTGTATTCTGATGTGAGACGCTAGGGTAAGGAGGTGTAGGACATCCACACCATTTTAGGCGAAACGGACCATTACAGATCCTTTGATTTGTGTTGTTCCCTAGCAGGAAAGGTTTGATTTACCATCACTTCTATTTCTGTGGACTTATACACACTAGATTACTGCTAAAGTTGATTTTTGGTCTAAAGCAGGGGTTCACAACCTGGGAGCCGGGGTTCCCTAGGGGAGCCGTGAAGGTCCAGGAGAGCCGTGGAGTAATTTTCAAAAATCAGCATAAAAAATTTTCAAAATTATTTTTAAACTAACTTTTTAAAAATTCCGAGAATAATATTTATTCACAAGTAACGAATATGGAGCAGAGTTTATGATAAAGTACAGGAAAGTGTCAGAGCAGAGGCACCTCATATGACTGTCACGCATTGCATGCTCCATCGATATGCCTTTGCAGCAAAGACTCTTCCCAATGGATTGAAAGAGGTGATGTCCAACAGTAGTAAAGGTGGTGCACTACATTACCCCCGTGCAAGAGCAACATACCCCATCTTTAAAATGATGATACCATACCCGTTCTAGCCAAAAGAGCCATAACATCCATCAGTCCTTTTGTGACAACCTACCTCTATGAAGCTGGATTTTCAACCTTTGCTGACAATCACCCAAAAATCGCGAAACAAACTTGATGCACAGATGACATGAGAGTGGCCCTGTCAAAATCCAAAGCCCCGATTCCATCTACTTGTGAATAAGAAGAAGAGCAATCTTCACATTAAAAATTTGCTTTCAAAATTACGTGTATGTTGCATTTCTTTTTGAAGTAAATTGTTCATTACTTTTTCTTGAGAAATTTTGATAGGGGGCCGTGGACCACATTTTTTGTCCTCTAAGGGAGCCGTGGGCACAAAAAGGCTGGGAACCCTGTCTAAAGGATGTAAAAAATCTTACATATTTAATTTGTCAAAACTATCACGATATTGAAGAGCATATCCGTTGCTATAATAAATAACAACAGCTATGCTATTGTGTCTTAGTAATGGCGTCGTAACTAGAAAAAACGCCCACCTCGAGTCAACCATTTTATATGTTTGTTTGTTTATTTGATTATAGTCCTTTGCATAAAAACCATTTTATAACGCCTTCTTGCAATTTATATAATAGCATTGGACGTCATTTCTGTACCACATGTTGCGTTGTAGCCTATACAAACCTAACCGTTCATGAAATATTCTCATATAACTGATGCAGTCGAAAAGTCGGCGCGTGTTGAGCGAAGCGTTTATTGTTGCGTCTCTACACGACAGGGCTGTGCCTGTAGAAGTTGATACATCACTTACTCTAGAAGGGAAATTGGTGGGAATTCCATGGATACAGTCGGCCTCTTAGAGACTTAGTCGATATGCTGTTGAATGAGCTGGAGCATCTGAAAACTATACACGTTGAAAACCTCGGACAGAAAAGTCTGTCGCCATTCGACTTGCTGAACCGTCTACACACTTTGAAAATCGATACACTGTTTCCAAACGTTGTCATTGTGATACGCATCTTCCGCACGCTTCCGGTTACCGTTGCTCAAGCAGAACGATCTTTCATCACATTGGCCCGAGTTAAAAATGTTCTGAGATCGACAATGTATCAAGAACGCTTGACCAGCCTTGGAATGCTGGCAGTGGAAGGTCGATTTGCAAGAACCATTGATTGAATTTCTGAGCCTTAACTTTCAGTGGATGCCTTTCGATTTGTGAGGTGTTTCACGATTGGCATTTTTGCCAAGTCTAATCATTTTTCAACCAAAAAAGTGGGGATGAAATGGATGGTCAACCTTAATCTAATTGTTGCATATGTGCAATAAATGGTAATTAATCATTAATTGAAACAGAGCCAAATGTACATCATTTTTTAGAGGTTTAGTTGTGAACGGTTTTGGCATTTGCCAGAGTAGGAAAGAGTTTCATGCCTCCATTGTTAAAAAAAGATGTGATTGGTGCACCCAATTGACGGGCAAGAAAAACTGGTGTTTCCTTAGCATGAAGTGTTTCTGAAGTGAGCTCAATCAGGTTCTTTTAGCAGGTTTGAAGGACTCATCGAGTCAATTGCATCAGTCTGCAGAAATTTGAAGGAAGAGCAACAGAGATTTATCACAGCACGACCAGAAGAACAATAGATCGAAATGATTCTAATTTCTCTCGGTCAGATTTATAATATATTATTGCCTTTGGTTATTAGGTTCAAAAGTTTAAAGTTCAAAAAGTGTCCATAAATAAATAATAAAATTAGTGGTATAACTTTAAATCACAAGAAAATCAAAATGGGCCCTTTCAGAACTTGAAGAGTTAGGTGTGACTTGTCAAGTTACGAGAAAAGTCGATTATGGTTTAAGAGAATTAAAACGAATATATTTAATGGAATCTAGTAATTATTAAAGGTACACCAGATGTTAAAGTTTGAATTTCTGAATTTTGTAACGCTTCGATCCTGCCGCTGTGTCGAGGGACCATAAATTTTGAATGGATATGGCCATGGCTGTATTTCAGAAACTTTGGAATTTATCAGAGTTTGTGTGATATGCACGAGTGCTTGCATCCCTTTATGTCATGTCAATCTGGTAATGGAAAAGCAATAATGTTAATGGATGTCTTTTAAATGTTCATTGCTGAGGTTCATTGTTACAATTTCTGTTTCAACCATAACCTGTTTAAACTACTTTCACTAAAATCGTTGCTACTTTAGAAGCTGTAAGCTTAATAATAAAGAGAAGTAGCAGTTACGGATCCTGCGGCCTCATAGTTACGTCACTGGAAGGTATTTTATTTAAAGTCAATTTCATAATTAGTGATTTAGACTGGTAAATGATAATATTACAAAATATTAAAAAATTAAATATATGCGATAATAATGTTAAGCTAAATTAAGTTCCTCGGATTTTTAATTGTCCATTTATATATAATGTTCAAACTTTCAGGGTCATTGAGCAAAGGTTGTTATAAAGTCGTTGTTTCTCTTTCAATTTTTGAAGCTGTCTTTAGTTTCACTTAAACCGTTCGAGCTGGATAGGGGTCGTCCATGAAGGACGTCCGCAAAAATTTGCCGAATTTTACTCTCTCCCTTGATCGCGGATTATGGACCATGTCCTTCCCCGTCATTTGGATAATATACGAAAAAAATACGATAATCTATTATGAAATAAAAATTAATCATAAATAATTTAAATGGATATCTCCGTGGCTGCAGAAAGTTCGTAGTTGCGTCATCACATAGACTTCCTTCATCAGAGGATTTTTGACTTCCTAGCATGGTATGCTTTTAGGCATTACGATAAAAAAAAGAAGAGAAATAAGAACGCTATAATGAGGGTTGCGCTTTATCGATCCTATATAAGGCCAAACTGAAATCTGATCCTTCAAAGAACAAGGCAGAAAAAATGGAGAAAGAGGGCGGTCATTTCTTCAATTTTTTAACTTTTACGTACTCCCTCAAAATGCCGCCAAATGACATTTGCCGCCCGAACAAATTGGGATCTCGTCATGGATATCTCCGTGGCTGGAGAAATTTTGTAGTATTATCATCTGCAGATATTTTATAGTATTATCATCTACTGATATTTTATAGTATTATCATATGCAGATAATTTATAGTATTATCGTCAGCAGATATTTTATAGTATTATCATCTACTGATATTTTATAGTATTATTATGTGCAGATATTTCATAGTATTATCATATGCAGATATTTTATAGTATTATCATCTATTGATATTTGCGTCATCACAGACATTTTGACTGCCTTACATGGTATGCTTTTAGGCATTATGATAAAAAAGAAGCGGACTAAGAACGCTATATTGACGGGCTCCGTTTTCTAGTTTGGGAGGTTGCCTGCACAACATCTAGCAGTTTAATATAGACCGATGGATCAAAATTTAATTTTGTTCAAAAATTATTGTTAGTTTTTATTTTAGTTTCAGTTATTCAAATAACTGTCATTTTAATTCTTAGTTTATTAAAGTTAACTAACACGTACGAACTTTTGTTTTTATCATGAAAATAACACTAAAGTAAGTACTAAAATGACGACTTGGATCATGCACATTAGTCATCGAATATGTCATCGTCTTCTTCCTGCTGGATTTCGATAACTGCTACTTTTTTAATAAGAAAATAAAGCTCTTCTTCTACCAACTAGAAAAGAAATAAATGAATCATTATACAAAAAAAACCAAAACAAAAATGCTTCTTTGATTTAACAGTTAAATATGTAATCAGTTCAAAAATTATTAGAATCAGTTGTAGAATATCTAAATTAAATAACCTCATCAATCTCTTCACCCCTCAGCATTTTTATTAAATCATCCACCAAGTGTTCGTGCCGTTTTGGTAGAATCATAAATGGACTAAAACAGAACCAATGGTTACTGCAATTATTAGAATTAAATGAATAAAATCTAACCATTTCGTCAATAGGATCTTTATTAACCACGGTATGTGGCCACGCTGTGAAGGATTTATAAGTGCTTCAAAAAGATAAGTTCGTAATTTTAAATTGTCGTGCCTGAAAGCATCGGAATCGAGACCCACGAGGTCAACTTCCACCTTAAAATAATTCATCAAATGAAAATCTTTACTACTTATCTTTTAACAATCAATGATTTCCTAATAATCTATTTTGAAATGGACATTAACACAATACACATATACAATAATCAATGATTTTCTTGCAAACCTGAAGAAGTTCTTGAAACATCATACAAGCGGTATGTACAATATTTAAGACCTGGAGATTCTTCACGAAATCGTCATAAAAAATGAATTTTTCTATCGTATAATCCGGTTCGTCTTCAGAACTTTGATATACATTGCTGGTTTCACGTTTCGGATATAATTTAGATTCTTCAACAACAATATCGTAGGCTTTATTCTTATCTGCTGATAGGTAAGGTTTTACTTCACACCCAAACTTAATTTCCATGAATCTCAGAGCATCATCTGAGTATGGGCGGTTCTATAATAATGACAAAAATTAAAATAACGAATTAATCTTAGATAAAAAATAATAAATTGACTTACACAAAGTTCAAATTCAAATAATATATACATATATTGACATTTCTCTATAACTTCTTTAGCAAGATATTTTACCTTGAGGTTATTTTTAATTTCTGGTAAACTCTAAAAAAATCGATGCAAATGTTAACTCTGATTTTAGACATATGATATTTGTTAATATTATCTAAAATGATAATAAAATGTAATAATATACAAATATTAACGCAAACAATAAAGTAATTTCAAAACTTACAAGTGCGTATGTTCCAACGAGAAAATCTTTCAATCTCTTGATCTTCTCTTCTTCATCGTTTGCAGACATAAAGTAAGAATGGAAAAGATCAAAGACAAAAGGAATCTGTCCCAATGCAATACAACAGTTACGTACGAAGGCGATGTCGAACTGTTGAATGTGAAATAATTACATTAAATTTTAAAGTAACACTTCATTTTCTTAAAATAATATTAAATTTTAATATATCGGGGCGTGCGGGTTAGCCGAATGGGTTTCGTGCCTGCATACGGCGGTCATGGCAACAGTCGTAATGTGTCGTGTTCGAAACCCAGCCTGCACTGCCGCCAGCGCCCTTGGAAAGGAGCGCTTTATAAATGGTTAGAAGAAGCGCCTCTGACGCTATGCATATGGCGCTATATAAATGAAGTTACAATTACAATTATATACTATAAATAAAAGCGACCTCCTTCTCAAGCAAAACAAAATTATCATCCTGCTTAGAAGTGAATATATCCAAGCATTCTTGAACTGATTCTTTAAACTTGAACGTCTTGAAATTAATTGTCTTTATTAAGATTGTGGCTGATAAAATATGAATAATATTAAATAAAGTATAATAATATTTCAGTAAATTCCAAATTATTCTCGTTACATTGATAACTCAGCCAAGAAGAGATACGTTTTTGCTGAGGATGTCTGGCTTCTGGAATGTTTTGCAGCTTTAACATCCGCAAGAAGATACGATTACCTAACATAAACATTCATATATACGTCTCATGTATTTAAAAAAAATAGCATAGATTAAAAATTACGCCTACATTCAGAATCTTCTTGCATCCTTCCTATTATAGCATTTTTGTTCTTGTTGAGAGCAAGCTTCAAGGCTTTCAGAAAAAAAAACACAATTTGTTACGGTTTTAACCTCATTAAGCCTTCGATGCACCTGTTAAAAATTATATAATTAGCAGGACTTGTACACTCAAATTTAAATTTAAATTCTCACGTTAATATATTCATGACACCCATCTTGTCATTGTAAAACTTCAGCTGGCGACGTTCTAAACAACCGAAGGAATGTCGTTTCCAAACCTGATTTATTGATGGATTGACAACTATTAACCTTAATATATATAAATAAAACTAAGATAATTGTATAATTTAATTTTGGTGAAAAAATCAATAATTTCTAGTATATTTCAATAAAATAAGCAGATATACATACTAAAAGGTGAAATGCATCAATATATGAAAGTATGCATTGTGGGTCTAAAACTATGTTTGGTTCACTTGCATCGGTTCCTAAAAGGAAAGTTAATTAAATCATTAAAATTAATAAGTACTAATTAAAATTGTCAATTCAGTCCAATAACTTGTTAGTGTTCAAGCAACCCTTTGTGCATGCACCATCTACGTTATCATCTTGATACAAAATATCATCAATTTCAAGGAGAGTCGGATCCGACAGTTTTGGTAAGATTTGCTGAAAAATTTGTAAGAGTCGAAAGTTCAAAATCACATATAATTTGCAATATTTATTATTCAGCATATTAAAGTTTTTTAATAACTTACCCCCAAAACAATGCTATTTGTTTAAACTCCTCAATGCTACTTTCTGAAATCTGTTAAAATTTATCACTTTGATTGTTTTTTGATTTTGATTTGTTTAGACAAAAAATTATATCAAAATATTCGAACCTTCCTTTTCCTTCTGATTTCATTGTACATGTTTTTCAAAATTTGGACAATATCTGAATATTTAACCAGTTTTAATTATCTGATTTTTAATAGAATATTTTAAACTGAAAACTAACTCTTGCAATTGTTATTAACTGGCATATTTCAATATTATTAACGAAGCAAAAATTATATTATCCAAATGATGGCGAGAAACTGCTACAAAATGCTAAGAAACATGTACAGACACAGCTAGTCTTCGACTAAAAGTCAAAGATGTTGGCAATAGGTAAGACTCAATAATCTTTTAAAAATTAATTTAACAACGATTTTATGACATTTTAAATAATTTATTTATTAATTTTTCATATAGAAGGAAGAAACATTTTTTTTGAATAAATTTTTATAATTGATTCTTAAAACATTATTTGGTCCCAAGAGTTCATAGCTCTAGCTATTCATTCCTAAATTGAATGATCGGTTGAAGTGTTGTCGGGCTTTCTTTGTGTGTTAATAAATTTTGTTTGTTAGTAAATCTCTTTCAACACATTTTCTAGGACGTTTCCTCAGATGATTTCTGATGTTCCGAAAAACATGGATTTGTCATTCGGAAACTTCATTTACTGCATTCAGAAAATTTATAATGGAAAAACTCATCATGGGAAAATTTATCAACTGAATAGTAGTCACGCAAAATTTATGGCGTAGATTTTAGAAGTCTTCAACATCTTGATTTATCTGAAGATGAGGCAACAAACGAATTTTCCCTGCTTAAAAGAGAAATAGATCTCTATCTCATCTTATTGAAATAACCCGGGAATCCGCAAATAAGTAAGTTAACTAATAAGTTTATTAGAGCAAGTATTCAGTTAACGTAACTGAATAATAGAAGTTAAGTGTTGAAGGATTGAGGTACTTAAGGATGCAAATGGATATTTGGACTTCTGAATTGCCTCCATCGTTTCGTTGTGTTATAATGTTTTGACCACCGACAAAAAGATGCTGAATGTAATTCTATAAAATAATTAATTATAAACTGAATTATGCGCCACGTTTACAACATTACACCCTCCTTAAATCTGTTCGTCCCGAACAGACTGTTCGTCCCGAACAGACTGTTCTCCGTGATATTTTGCCAGTCGGTTGCTGTGTACCACTTTCATTTTTGATTTCGGCGTTTTCTGTATGCGGTAAACCACATTGTTTATCTTTTTTACAACTCGAAATGGTCCTTCCCAATCTTTTTGAAGTTTCGGTGACCTTCCCTTCTTTCGCTGAGGATTGTAGAGCCAGACTTGCTCCCCCTCTTTAAAACACATAGCATTCGCTTGTCTGTCGTACCTTGCCTTGGCTTGATCGCTACTAACAGCAATATTTTTACGAGCAGTACGATGAATATCAGTCATCTTCTTTTCTAAGTTTGCAACATAATCACAGGCTGATTTTTTAGGTTCCTCCGGTTTCCCGAACACTATATCGGCAGGAAGTCGAATATCCCTTCCAAATGTCATTTTTGCAGGACTAATTCCCGTTGTCTTGTGAACTGCTGCTCAGTAAGCCATTAGAAAAAGTGGCAAGTATCTGCCCCAGTCGTCTTGCTGCTCGCTCACCATTTTCTTTAAATGTTGTTCCATGGTTCTGTTAAATCTTTCCACCATTCCGTCAGATTGGGGATGCAGCGCAGTTGTTCTGGTTTTATGAATCCCTAGGCTTCGGCATAGTTCTTGAAATATTTTAGATTCGAAGTTCCTTCCTTGATCTGAGTGTAGTTCTAACGGTACCCCGAACCGACTAATCTAATTATTAACCAATGCGTTTGCAACAGTTTCTTCTTCCTGGTGTGGTAAAGCGAATGCTTCGGTCCATTTAGTGAAATAATCTCCTATTACCAGTATGTAACGATTTCTATAATTTGATATGGGGAATGGTCCAGCGACATCCAAGGCTATTCTTTCAAAAGGCACTCCCACGTTGTAAGACTGCATTAGCCCTTTCGTCTTTCTTTTAGGTTCCTTACTGGCTGCACAAGTATTACAGTTTCTGCACCATTCTTCAACATCATTTTTGTAATGTAACCAATAGAATCTTTCCCTCACTTTCTCCATAGTTTTGTTAACTCCAAAGTGTCCCCCTGAAGTACCATTGTGGAATTCTTTCAACACTTCAGTAATGCGGGATTTCGGAAGAATTATTTGTAGATGAAAGTTAGTGCCATCCTCCGTTTCCCATTTCCTGTGTAAAATTCCCTTATCCATTATTAGGGAGTCCCATTGAGCCCAATAGGATTTAGTGACTTCCCCATGTTCGGCTACCTGTTGCCAATTAGGCTTAATTCCAATTTCTATCCATTGCATTATCGGTGCTAGATCTTCGTCATTCAGTTGTTCCTCTCGCAATCCACGTTCCGTCCAGGTTTCTGGGATATTGACACAAATTTGTTGGCAAGTTTCACCGCCTTTCCTTTCTGCATTATTGCAATGTTTGCACATAGGTTGGCATGGGCGTCGGGAGAGTGCGTCTGCGTTGCTATGCACCTGGCCTTTTCGATGTTCAATGCGGAACTGATAGTTTTGCATTCTTTCTATCCATCTCGCCATCTGCCCTTCTGGATTTTTGAAGCTTAAAAGCCATCTTAATAAGGCATGATCAGTCCTTAATAAAAATGGTTGGCCGAAAAGGTATTTTTGAAAATGTTTCATAGATTCTACCGCTGCCAGAAGTTTTCTTCTGGTCACACAATAATTCCGTTCTGTTTTGGATAGTGAGCGACTATAAAAAGCTATTACTTTTTCTCCATCGCTAACTTGCTGAGAAAGGACTGCTCCAATTCCACTGTTGCTGGCGTCAGTGTCAAGAATAAACGGACCCCCTGGAATTGGGTATGCCAGAACCGGTGCTGCTATCATTGCCTCTTTTAGAGCATCAAATGCTTCTTGGCAGCAATTGTTCCAAATAAATGATTTGCCCTTTTTAGTAAGCTCATTTAGAGTTCTGGCAATGCTTGAAAAATTTGCAACAAATCGTCGGTAGTATGTACAGAGTCCTAAAAAGCTTCGTAGCTCCTGTATATTTCTTGGAACAGGCCAGCTTTTAACTACCTCAACTTTTTCCGGGTCGGTGCTGACAGTGTTGTAAAAATTACCTCATTTCGGTAACTAGTTACAAGTAAAAGTAATACCTCAAAAAGCTACTTAAGTATAAGTAAGAGTATTGTCTCAAAAATTTACTCAAGTAAAAGTTAAAAGTTACAGCGTCCAAAAGTTACTTTTAAGTAAAAATTACAAGTAACTTTGATGCCGCCATTATTGTGATCATACATCATTCCGTATTATTTAAAAGGAATTGTTTCTCTTATCGTTAAAACAATTACTGGTATTAACTGCTAGTACTAACAGTCATTAAATAATAACATTTGAACTAATGCATTCTTTTGGTGTTTTTATTATTTATTACATTACAATCACAATTTTTGTTAATTTTTAACATAACTAAGTCCTCGAATAGTTTGTCACTCATTATGGTCCTTCAGCTGTTCTTTGTCATATCAGAAGAGCTGAATAAACGTTCAACAGCTGCACTAGCTAGCAGAGGAGTGTTCAACTGGATAAATAATTTCTTCAGGGTATCGCTTCCAGTAATAATGTTCATGTCAACTGATCGGTCTCGAAGATACTGCATCAGAATATCAGTTGACCTTGTGCAATTGAAGAAACTGTCTTCAATACTGTCAGCATCAGATGAACGAGAGCTCAAAGCTCGTCCATCTTTGCTGCATTAGAAGATGCTATTTTGGCTACCAGTTTCTCATCAAGCTTGACAATCGTTAGCAAAGATATCCCATATTCCTTAACTTCTGTTGGATGCATGCGTTCCACGTGCTTCTTCAAGTTAGATGAAGAACCTTCATATGCTGAACATGTAGTTTTTGTTTCTGTTGGCAGAGTAGGCATGCATACTTATATGATTTGCCTTTGATTGAAATCTGAACATTTTGTTCAAATACGGCCACGGACTATCTTCACCCTTGTTCCTCTTATCTTCGCTAACGACACTAAAAATGGCTTCAAATGAAGCCATACTACGATATATTAAATCTTATCTTATATTATTATATGTATACAATATTATATATTAAAAAAGCTTCGGTATGACTAATCAACAATTCCGATTTAAAACAAAAACGACCGGCGATAACCACAATAACAAAAGAGCGATGATCGGGAAGGGGAAGGTTCTCGAACGAACCAAAGAATAACAATCTAGAATTTAAATTTTTTTTAAATATATTAAACTAATTTAAAATGTTATTTATGTTACTTTGTAACGTCTTGCGCCAAAAAGGTAACGAATTAAAAGTATGAGCAAAAATAGTAATTTGTTACAAGTAAGAGTACAAAAATTTTTTTGTAATTGTTGCAAGTAAAAATTACCAAAAAATGTAATTAATTACAGTAACGAATTACATGTAATTCGATACTGCACAACACTGGGTGCTGACACCATTAGGGGAGACTATGTGGCCCAGATATTTTACCTCTTCTTTGAATAGAGAACATTTCTTAGGGCTGAGCGTCATGCCTGCTTTCCTAATTCTATTGAATACTTCTCAGATGAGATATCAGGTGCTCAAATGTTTTTCCAACAACGATTATATCGTCTAAATAAACCAAGCACGTCTTCCAGTTAAGTCCTTTTAGAATTTGTTCCATTAATTTTTCAAATTTGGCGGTCACATTACGTAATCCAAATGGCATGACAGTAAACTGCCATAACCCCTCTCCGGTTGAGAAAGCTGTTTTCTCTTTGTCGTCGGGGTGTATTTCTACTTGCCAATAACCACTTTTAAGATCCAGAGTTGAAAACACTCGAGATCCTGAGAGGGTATCTAAAGTGTCGTCAATTCTTGGTAAAGGGTAACTATCTTTTTGTGTGATCTCGTTCAGCATTCTGTAGTCGACACAAAATCGCAGTGATCCATCCTTCTTTTTTACGAGAACCACCGGTGAACTCCAAGGGCTGTTTGATGGTTCGATGACTCCCTGCTCCTTCATTTCTTCTATCATTCTTGCAGCGTCATTCCTGGTTGCCAACGGAAGCCGCCTAGGGGCTTGCCGAATTGGTCTGTTACTGCTTGTATTAATCCTATGTTGTACCAAATTCGTTCTTCCAAACGATGTATCATGTTCAGCCATGATATCACGACATTCAGTGACTAAGTTTTTGGCTTTTTGGTATTCTTGCCCTTGAAGCGTTTGTTTTAAGTCTTGCAAAATAGCTCTCACCGAGGGTCCGATCGGAATATCTTTGTTGTTTTTATCTCTGGACAGGTCGCAGCCTTCCGCTGATTGAACATGTTCAATGTTATCACATTTCGCGATAGTAGTGCCAGCTTTGAGGTGATGCTCGTGGCTGGATAAGTTGATCACCCTTACAGGTATCTTCAGATCGGATTTGACTTTTGCCAGTGTGTGTCCGATCAGTAATTCCTTGTGGATTACTTCGCTGCTTGGTTCTATCGTTACAATGCAGTCTCTCCTTAATTGCATCCTTTCAGTTTACCCCATATCACAATCTCTGACCGGGCAGGAATAATTGAATTATGAAGGACCTGGACACTTGATTCCACGCGCTAATTTCCAAAAATAAGTAACCCCCAACACAAACCCTAACATTGTTAAATTCCTTACCTAACTCCAGATATTAAGTTATTAAAATATACTAAAGACGCGCGAGCTTAGATATACGATTATGACGGGAGTCCCGCAACAGAGGTCTAACACGCACTATCTCCGTGAGATGCGAAGCCTTAACCACTGGGACATGCAGGCGAACTGAGTACATAGCGTTTTGACTCGGATCGTACTATTGTAAACTTAGATTTTTAGAAATGAATTAAGTTTATATTGCTAAAATAATTAAATTTATATTTAATTATATTTGGCATCTTTTTCGGGCACGTGGTATCTATTTCTGCTACAGAAAAGCCTTCTCGATAATCACCTGACAAACAACGAGAATCAAGACAACTTGGAAGCCCAAATATCCATTTGCACCCTTAAGTACCTCAATCCTTAAACACTTAGACTTCTATTATTCAGTTCCGTTAACTGAATACCTGCTCTAATAAACTTATTAGTTAACTTACTTATTTGTGGACTCCCGGGTTATTTCATTGGTGTCAGGAGTGGGATCCCAAAAAGTAAGTCATGAGCAAGGCTTTAGAAGATTTAACTGTTGGTGAAATGTGACGTGAGCTTAAGTTCAGGCAAATGGATTGGAAAGGGTCCAGGGAAGAATTGCAGGATCGCCTGCAGTTGTGTATAATAGAACAAGGGCAAGATCCAGAGCTCTATTTGTTTATTAATCCGTTTTTCAAAATCTTAAGGGATGAATTATCCGAAGTATTGAAAAGCTTTGAAGCTGGTGTCACGAAAAAGGTAACTGAGGTTTCCTCCGACAAGGCTGCCACTAGCTACCAACCGGAGGAGACTCCAACAAGCACCAAAAACATCATGCCAGCCGAAGCATCAGCAGTGCACCCGATTGCCACACTGGTTTCGGTTGAGAAGGAGACCGAGGAAATTGTAGATGGAAGAACTTTGGGAAGCGAAGTGTTTTTTCCATGGAGTGAGGAATCGGGGAAGGAGCTGAGGGAAGAGCTGGGTGAGGAGACCTTTGCTGAGGTGAGTGGGGCCAGTTCGGTGGTTGACGGGGACAGTCCAATAGTGGAGCTCCCCATAAATATTGAGAATGAGGACAACGGTGAGCTGAGGGAGAGTTTTGCAAACCCCAAAGAGGTCGCGCCAGTGCCCAATGAGACAGTTCCATGCACGATTGCCTCGTTTGTCTCGGTTGTGGAGAAAACCGAGGAAATAATTGAAGGAGGGACTTTGGTAGAGACCAGAGTGGAGCCTCCTCGCGTTAAGGAATCAGTGGAGGGACTAGACCTGGAGAGCAGTGGCGAGCAATTTGAGTTGGGGTTTCCAGATTAGATTCAGCTATGGATGTCGTGGAGATTGGAGCTGCGGATGTCATTGTAACTGAGAGTGGAGATGTTGGCAGTGAGGTACTCGGCGGTTGTGAGTACGTGCTTGATAAGGTTGAATCGATGTCTGAGGAGTTCATTTGTGGAGTTCTCAGCCAGGGCGGGCTTTCTGGCCTTCGGAGACTCGGGGCGAGCCTTTAGCATTGTTGTTTGTTTTGTTGATCTTTTTCAGCAAGCGTTTTAGTAGAGATGCGAGAGGAGGACGGGCTCGCATTGAAACAATGGTAGGACATGGGCACCATGTTAGAGATTGTGTCCCGAGAGTAAAAATGAAGGCGGCACACATTCGCCGAATGGCGAAGTACCACGGGGAGCAGCAGTCTGTTCGGGACGAACAGATTTAAGGAGGGTGTAATGTTGTAAACTTAGATTTTTAGAAATTAATTAAGTTTATATTGCTAAAATAATTAAATTTATATTTAATTATATTTGGCATCTTTTTCCGGCACATGGTATCTATTTATGCTACAGAAAAGCATTCTCGATAATCATCTGACAAACAACGAGAATCAAGACAACTTGGAAGCCCAAATATCCATTTGCATCCTTAAGTACCTCAACCCTTAAACGCTTAGACTTCTATTATTCAGTTCCGTTAACTGAATACCTGCTCTAATAAACTCATTAGCTAACTTACTTATTTGCGGACCCCCGGGTTATTTCAGTACGATAAAAATAAACAAATATCTAGGATAACCACTGGAGTTCATGAATATTCGCATATATTTAGTATAAAAATCGCCACGGCAATTAATTAATTTATTAACGTCCATTGCGTAGCTAGGTAATTAGGACGTTGCTCCCGCGACGGAGTTCGAATCCGCGCTGTGATCGTGAGAGGCGCAGCCTTAACCATTATGCCATGCGGGCGAACTGTCCCACGACAGCGTTGGTTAATGACATTAAATACATTATGAGCACTTGTCGACGGCAAAAGACAGTTTACAAATTAAAGACAATAATTACATCAAAATTAACAACAAATAAGCACCAGGGTGTAAAAGAATGATGATGAAGTAAAGGTACAAGTGATTGCTTCCAAGAGATGGGCCTAAAAGAACTGCCATCAATAAATGTCACTGATTGCTGAGCATGCTACAGCAACAAATATGCTACGTCATAAATGACAATGAGTCTCCTGCCTTGCTTCCATGAGCTTCCAAGTCTTCCAGAATGTTCTCTCGGGCAAAACGCATCGAGGTCTGAACCTCTGCAGTGATGTGTCGGCAATAAATATCAGCTCATCATAATTGTCAACTGAGCATTGACCCTTATTCGGAATGATAATTTTGTCGCATTTATGGTTGGGAAAGAAGGAGCTGTAAAATTGACGTCGACTCGGAAGATGGAAAGGAATAGTGATGTTTCTCCTCTGAAGACAAAACCTTTTTGGAACATTGTCAAGATTGAAAAGTAAGATTTTACTGATGGACACCGTGATGATGCCTCGCCTCGACCTCAGCGCATGACCTGCGAAAACTGCACAAACCACAAATGTCAGGTTATCAAGCAATGGTGCATTTTGTTATGTTTAATTTATTGATTTCAAAAATCTACAGACATTGCCCGAAACGATGCAAAGAACTCAAAACTTACTGCTTCCAGCCGAGCAGGCAGCATATGAGAGTTCAGTTTGTGAACAACGTTTGCATTCTGGAATTGAAATCATTTTTATTGTTGATGATGTGGTAGTTCCTAATTAGATATTTGTTGTGCGCAAGAGATATATGTTTAGATGTTCCATTAGTCATTCGGTGATCAAGCCAAAAGGAAATACATAGGCGTGCTAAACAGGTGTATGCTCAAGAGTTTTTAAAGTTCATGCTGGGATTGTTAACAAATTTCTGGAATTAAAATATTCTATTAAGTTAAGTGTTAATTATAAAAGTATTACTCGTTATTTCATGCTGCTCTGTTAACCACAACCTCTTAAGAACAGTTTTGTCAGCCCTGGGCAGGTTTTGTCGAACAAGCTGACAGAATTCTAGTCGGAACATTAAATGATGATTACGAATGTGGAGATGACTGATGATTATAATGAAGACGATTATTTTTGGATTGCAATCGTTAACTTTGTTAATCAAAAGAAATTGCTGAAGGCACCAATGATATTGCTCGGCTAAAATACCTCTCTCAAAAAACGGAGTTGAGATTCAAATTTAAGGACAATGATCAATACAAATGTTCTCCCGCACGGTTTAATAGCTATGACTTTTCCTCCCACGAAGCATGGATTCGAATCCCCTTGCGGTAGAACTGTACTAATCATCCAGTACTAACCCAGTTAATGAGCGATTAATTTTTTCGAACCACTTCTCTTCGAATAACTGATGAAACTAACGTAATAATGATCTCACCAAATGAAATAAAGTCAAAACATGAACAATGATAACTTTTGATTACATTCGACTGGGTGGTCGACTGATGAATGAAGTCAAACACGAGTGCCATTTATTTACACGCACCCCATACAGAAAAAGTTAAGTTTAACTTGGCCTTAACACTGCTTATGTGCTCATGACTGCAAAACCACGCAGTTGACGAGGCTATGAATGGATGTGATGATGGTGATTATGATGATGGTAGGTGATTAAGGCGATACGTCGAGCGTGTGGAGGTGTTTTTATCTTTGCCCTCTGTTGGTGATAATTCAAATAGTTTTTGGGCGTAACTGAGGGCGTCTGTCTGTGATTTTGATGTTTTAAGTGACTGGCGAGATTATGATTAAAATCATCTCAAGAGTTATAAATTTGATGGCCATCATGCACTTCTGTTTATAATTAAGATTACATTATAATAATTATAATTAATGTAGAAATTTATTTTTAACATTTAGGATCAAAAAAATAGAAGAACGAGTATAAGAATTAAATTTATAATATTATTATTGATAACTTGTAAGCAATTTCTAATCAAAATTTATAGAATTATTATTTATATTATGAATATACTAACGCTCAAACGGTGTAGGTTTTGACCACATGTAGAGCAACTGGAATTTGCCCACCAGTGACGAATGGAGACTGGGTGACGATTCAATATAGAATTTAATGGGGTCATAGGTTAAAGTGTTGTAGTTCAAACAGGATTCCATAGCGCTGGAGATAATAAACATAATTATTTATTATGATATTCAATTAGAATTGTGATAATTGAAGATGATGACGACAGGTTTTCTCACCTCGATGCGAAGCTTGGTCCTGGCATCTCTCTGAGCATCGTAACATTTACCGAAGAATTTATGACGACGTAACAAAATTGGATGTCATCGATATCATCACGAGTTGGAGGTCGCAAAGCCGATATGAAAGAAGACGTTTTTGGCTTTCTGAAAGTCAACTCAAGTCCGCCAAATGGATAACGCCAGAGAATTTCACCCCCGTGACATGACGTTTCGAAGGTATGAACTACTTTGCCCTCCTTTGGTGAATCACTTAAAAGTTCAATGATCGTGACAGTAAGTATGGGTATTTTTATTAATACATCATGAAACACTAATTTTGTTAATATTAGCTACCGATTTCGTCCTTTTATTTCTAAGGCTAAAAAAACGAAATATCTTTGATTTGCTGACATTGTTGGAACTAAAATATGTTACACGCTTACATTCCTAAGGAATACTCTCATAAATTTGCAGTTGTTGTGTGATGCTGTTAATATTTCAGCAGAAAATAATGCCACTATTAGTGACAGCATTAATTATAACAGCAACATCCCCTCTAATGGTTATTTGCTCACTAACAGGTGCACTTAACTGATAACAGCAAGTTATTAGAATGTAATTCGATAATTAAGTCTACACATACTTGCAAAAAATCTTTTTAAAATCTAGTCGAAAATTACCTAAGCATGTAATCACACACAGTGCCCATAATGCCATGCACTCCATCCACTGACAATAATAGCAGCAGGATGAGCACCAGACAATATGGAAGAACAAGTGGATTCCAAAGCGGAGGATTTCGTCGAACAGAGAAGGATATCATCACTGGATGTGTTGAACCTTGGAATGCACTTTGAATATCATTTTTGTCACGTATTTTGTACTGCAATGAAATCAATCAGTCAAGTTTGTTAATCTTAATGCAAACCTACTTATACTTATTAATAATTATATAAAATATACTTGCAGTTAAGAATTATCTATCCCCATGATTTACTTTAAAAACTTGCCATTGATTCACAATGACATCATGACAACTGTCCACATAATTAGCAACCATTATCATATCCCTCCTTAGTATTTCCCAGCCCCAATAATTTGCCAATAATAATCAGAATCTAATGGTTATATTCAACAATGACACTTCGCAATTAGCAATAATTTTTCGATAATTGTTGTCAAGTTAGCTTCAATTGAAAGTCGAACATCGACAGGCAACAGCTTGTGTTCTGTGATTTGGAGACCCACAAATGGTTCTCTTGATATTAAGCACTTGACTGGTTCGTGTTGTGCTCACTTTTCAGACTATTTGTTTGACTTAAAAATTCTTGGTTACAATAGTTGTAACAATAGTAATAATATTAAAAAATATGTCATAATAATATCAATGATATTTATGTGAACCCATGAACAATAATTATATTTAAGATCCAAAATGCATAATGGCTTCAATAATAACAAAATATTAATTGATAATATCACAGTAACAAATTCTCTTCCTTAAAAAGTAGATAAATTAATTAATATAAAAAGCAAGTAAAAATGTTCAAAAATTGCTTAACAAGATCACCATTTGGTAATGGGAGATTTAGAATAAGTAATTATTTTGTTATTTACAGAAACAACGAAAAAACAACAGCAATAAAAGTAGTATCAACAAAAAATTCTTCTGTCAATATGCACCTAGCCAGACAAAGCCCGTAATTACCTTTGATGTGCAAGATATTTTAGTTTAAATAGTTATAAATTGAAGACACTTCTTTTGAGTCATCTCTTAGAGATGGCAGTGGTAACGACTTATATGACGACGACGATTCTTATTACTAATAACTTGAGATTATGGTGGTGAAGACGTCCACGATGGAGGAAATGGGTGGTCATAATTAAGTCACAAACAGCTACTCAGAAGTTAGTGTGAAAGAAGAAGTGATTACAAGAAATTAAGATGAGTTGATTAAAACTGCAAAGTGACTTCATCGCGAAGATGAGGATTGTCATCATAACCATGACAATCAAAATGATAATGTAGGCTGCAATTACGATAAGATAACAGATGTTTTGCTCATTTTTTATAAAATCTCCCAAAGATATTTAAAAACAATAACAATAATAAATGCTTAAATTTCATTTTACTTTAATCCAATTTGTCTTTATTCGATTTCACTTTTAATTTTATTTCAGTTGTCTTTGTTACGGCCGCTACAATATTGTTAATTGCACTGCATGTTTATGACAGAATTACTACTACTACTATTACTATTGTCTACTCGAAAAGTAAAGTTTATCATCTTCATCATTTCATCATAAAATTAAGTGAAAGTGAATTTTATATTATATGACGAGAGGTCAAGCTATTTCTAGCAAGATAATTATGACACAACTTAATTGGTAATGTTACACACCAGTTTTGCAATGTCAACCCAAAATTGAACTAATATTGTTATTAATGACAGTATATTCCTTTATCTAATGCTAAGAATTAACAGCAATGTCAGTGAAATCAACAATCTATAAAGAAAAAAATTTCTTTCAGGCAGAGAATGCTGGTTAAAATCTATGAAGTAGAACTAAAGAATGCCAATATGATCTAATAACAACATAACATCTTTGTTTTAACTTAAATTTAATGTTTGACATGGTACATGAAACTCTGTGATGATGACGAGAAAGAAGAGGTGGTTCTATTGCTCATCGACACAGCACAGAACCAGTCATATAAGTTCAAAGTTACTATGAAGTGACAAATTTATGAATAAATATTCATTTGCAAAATCATAATTAAATTATTGCAATATTAATTTATTCTTAACTCATTGCTTGTATCGCTTGAAATCATTTTAAATATAACTCGTTTGAATTATTAACTTGTATTACTATATTATTTACTTAGATATACGGAGGTAACGAAAGACTTAGGCATCCCGTAAATGAATAACCTAACCTCAACATTCAAGAAACAATTTGATTTGAAACAATAACTTAGACTTACAAAATGTTCTTCCCTATTATTATGTCGAATTACTACTACGTATCAATTTATTCGTTGCATATACAAAAAAGCTGGCAAACATGCACCATGTAGCGGTATATACCAACCTAATAAACAGGTAAGGATATTCTCGAAATTCAATTTCGAAGTTTTGATGTTTCTATCCTGAATTAATCACCAAAATAAAAATAAAGATTAAGAGATTGGCAAAATGTGCGTTTACTATTGACCAACCCAGAATGTTTTAAAACTAGATATCACAATCAAAAGTCCAACAAAAACAGTCAACCTGGCCTCGCTCGAACTGGCTATTATTTTTGGAACTCAACATCAAATCTAATACTACCATTGTCTAGGCTAGACAGCCCTAGTCATTCTTGTCGGTACTAAAGAAAGGCATCTCTGCACTACCAAAAGTTAACAATTTATATACTCGGTCCGACAGCGGGAATGAATTGATGCGCGCAGACGACTTCTTTCAACGGTGTTGTAGCGCGTGCTAATGTTATTTCTGACAAAGTTATTAAGTACATCTTTAAATAGTAACTTTTCAAGTTTGTTTTTTTTATAAATAATTTAGATTTTAAAGGGTAATTTCATTTCACACAACTTTAAAATCTTGTAAATTACACACCAGGTTTGCAATGTCTTAATATTAAATTGAGATTTGTTTTTAAATTCATTACAAGAATTTCTGAAAGTTTTGCATGATTAAAGAGAAACTGATAAAGTCTGACACACAAACGAGGAGCCACAATAATGAGAATTAATTGAATCGGAAGGTAAAAATAGAACCCAGAAAATTTGTGTCTTTCTTTATCGACTTTATCAATTTCAGATCACGGTTATCGTTGTCTTTCTTCTGAAATTCTAAATTTCCATCAAAATCATTACCATCATAAATTGTTTGATCCATTAATCCGCGATCTAAAGAATCCCTTGATGTTTTACTGATGATTATTTCAAAAGGAACCAAGCCCAGCAAAAAGCAATCGTTATTAACATGTGATGATGATGATGATGATGACGATGACGATGACGACGACGACGACGATGGTGATGATGATGATGATGATGGTGGTGATTAGTTATTTCATCACTAGATTATCAGGACTCCTCATTATTCGACAAATACTTGGCTTATGAGTGTAGAGAACATTCACTAGAGAAGGGTTTTTGGTTTGTAAGTCTCAACAAAGAGGCCAAGTTTGTTTTTAAACAGTCTGACAGCCGGAAACATGGCTTTCAAGCGTCACAAAGGTATTTACAAAGTTAATAATACTTTGAACGAATGGGTATCCAAGAGGCATACTCTTCAAAGAAGAAGGAAATGTTGATCATAAATGAACAAATAGAGTTTAAAACAGGATTAAATTAGTTTGACGTACTTTAGCATGAAATATGGAGAGTTTACATCCTTGTTGACTATGATTTACCAGGCAGCTGTCACAATTTTTAATCGTTCGCAATTAAATTCTTTAAAAATAACTTTGCGAATCGTCCGGTCTAAGGTAAGCGGGAAACCGTAACGATGATGTTAGAGTCCACAATTAGTCACACTATTTAGTCCTTTTAGTATGCCGAGAAATGCTTTTAGTAAATGTCCCATTTACTTAACTCTCTCCTTTGGTATCTCTTTCTTTTCTATATCTTCTTTTCGTCATCTAATCTCCAAGGACTAGAATCAATTCGAATTCCGCAGGTAACCAACAACAATGGCAGGCTAGGTTTTGTTACGGACCAGTCTTCATCCAGGTAACAAGTCAAACAATACCAAACATAATAATAATAGTTTCACCGATAATAGTTGATCGCAACGCCCCTCCCCCTTGGAAAAAGCTGAAATTACGCCCCTGCGCACAAAATTAGTTATGAAACACGACCATCAATGGGCACGAACTTTTCACGGCAATTGACGATTGCAAAATACTGCTCAGTAATCGGAATAAAGTTATATCAGAAACTCTTTTGGATCTTCTTGGTTTTATTGCTTTTATGAAATGACTTATTTCCAAATCTTTTAATTTCACTGCAAATTTTATTAACAACAGCATTTTCAATTGCAAACGAATTCTTGTTGGATTAAACGTGGAACTTCTTTTAACAGAATCTATTAGATTCTAATGACTTTCAAATGTGCCAAGAGAACAAGCATTCCCAAACATTGCAGTGAAATGAGATTTTTGTAAAAGTTACATCAAAACAATGCAAGAATTGTCTGCAGTGCTTACACAATTACTCAACTAACTTTGCTTTTTAATAGAATGCTGATAAAAAAAAGAACAATTTCTAACAGTTTATTGCATGATCTCTACAAATAAAATAATGCTATTTCTCGGGTCACGTTTGCTGCAACACTACATTACTTATGAATCATTGTACCTGATGCATTAGGTGACTGCATCTTGAAAGATAGAACCCATCAATAATTATAAATATAATTTTTTTGATCAGTTACATGAATTTAGTAAAGTATGACCAGTTTTGAGGCATTACGTCTATTTACCAGTGTTATTTCATTAAGATCATTGCAGGCTGATAGGTTAAAAAGGCTTATAAAGGCATAATTGCTTAGTGAAGTTAATAATAAAATGAATTAATTTGAGGTGTCTTGATAAGGCACACTACATGACATTCTCATGACAACTGGGTAGAACCAGTCTATGCTTATTAAGAAAGACTGACTTTTTCTTCACAACTTGATGATAGTTAACTAAAACTTCACTTGATCAATAATTGTAAGCAATTAATATCTACATTAAGAGAAATGACAATTTAATGACTACCCAAATATAATTGAAAACGAAACAAATAGGTGTTAGCAGAACCATGCCCATAACAAACTCAAGAAAAAGGCATTGTGAGCCAAATTAGAAGTGAGATTCAGAAATGGAAATAAACCCAATGTCCACAATTCAGTGCATTTAGAGGAAGTGATTTATATACAAATTGATTTACATAATATTATTTATGATGCTGTATCCTACAATTTTGAGTACAACATGATAATGCCAGAAATTTAAAAAGAATTTTGGAAAATAAGATTGGTTTGGATATGGCATGAGATATTTAGTGATAATTGTGTTGTAAATTTATATTAGAACTAAATATTGAAACTTGAATAAACAAAATGTGTGGCCAAAAAAGCCAACATGAAAACACAAAAATCATTCAGGATGGTCCTCCAAAGTGAATAAAGAGACAATATGGCTTCATTCAGTTTGTTGGTGGTTCCCAGAAATCTCAGAAAATAGGTCATAATTAAGTAGTCTTTCCCTTTGTTGATGTTTTGTGACTGTAAAATCTGTTAAAATATTAAGCAAATAAAAATCAATAAATGTGGCGTCATAAGTACAGGAGAAATTTCTATGCTAGATCACTTTTTGTCGCATAGCCTCTTGAGAAATGAAGCTGTACATAATTTTGTATAATATATTATATTTTCAATTATAAGACCCATTTTTGCATACATACAAGAAATTTTTCATTTAAAAATTGCCTAAATGACTAAGTCATTATGTAATTATAGCAGTTTGATACTTCACTGATCTTGTGTTAGTTTAACCATAAATCTAAGCTCTTAATAAGGCAAGCAAAGCAATTTAAACTAACATTTCATATATATATAAAAAAAATGTTGCCACTTCCATAAAAAGTTTCAGACAATGTGGAATATTTTACTATTTAAACTAACCTGCTGTTGACAGAATATGATGAAAATTGTTTGCAATAAAATAAACTGATAGATGGCATTCTGTAAAGTATTGAAATATCCATTGATATTTGAAAAACATAAGAAATATCATTAAAACCTCATAATTTGTTTGCTATTAGGTTAAATCTAATGTTAAAAATAAAATATAACACAACTTGCATACTTAAGCATATTTTTTTAATAGTTTATCACACAATATTAGTAAAACGTTACCTGTTTGAAGACAAGCACATTCATTGATGACTCAAGCATTAGTCTTAATATAGCCCCAGTTACAAGCAATACAAAAAATTTCAATTTTGATCCTTTAATTTCATTTTCAAGAACTCTCTCCTCTTCAAGGGCATTTGTGACATTATCAACCTCAGCCATTTTTTCATTTGTAGTTTTAGGCCTATTTATAAACTCATTGGATGAAAATGTTAATTCTGCCTTTGATTGCACCTTCAAAGGAGCATCACTGGTATGGTCAGAAGACTTAATGTCACCTTCATCTTTGCAAGCATCAGTCTTTACAGCAATTCTGTTATTAGGGACCTCATGTTCTAAAAAGTTGAATAATTCATTTTTGAGAAAATAATAAATAACTAAACGAATCAAAATATCATGAATATACTGCCAGTGTTAAAAGCCATGCAGTAAGTAATTTCAAAAGCTTAAGAGAGCACATTTGATAAATCCAGCACATATTTAGAAGTGATAATGGTTCAAACAATCAATATCTCAAAAAATTGTTCACTAATATTTCAAATTGTAAATAACAGATAAAATATGTATGCCGAGCAAACCTGTTGAAGAATATCCAAGTAATTTTCTCATCCGATCATCTGAGTTACCCAATATTTTAGCTCTTCTTCTCTCCCTTAACATTTGGATGTCGCCCATATCTGTCAACTATTAAACCATAAAAGCAAAATGCCAATGAATGAGACGATGTTACACCACAACAAATCCAGATAAATACACGTATCAATAAAATAAAAGAAAAGCAACTAGTTATAGTATTATCATAAAATAAACTCAACCAATATTAAATTTTTACAAATAAATAAAGATAATTATTTGCAATATTTCAATAATTTAATAAATGTGTAGCGTAGTACTTCATGAGGTAAATGCACTGACATTGGATGGCATTGTATACATTCCATATACAATTATAAATTATAAAACAAAATTTTACTTTGCATATTAATTTTTTTGTTATTGTTGAATAATAAAATGTTTTAGAAAATTTTATTAATGTATTAAAACTTAAAAATAAATATTTTATAATTAAAAACATAATGTTTTAACAGTTTAATTAATAAATGTTTATAAAATTATTCTTTTAAGGCGTAGGAATATTAGCGCAGTAACTATTTGTTGAGCCGGTAAGAGGGGGGCAGCCTCCTTCCTTTCATCAAAGACTTTATTAGCTGTTTGTTTAACATGTCATATAGTGAGACTGGTAGCTACAAAAGGTTTGTTTTAGGGCGTTAAAGTAGCCGAAACTCGGTTATTTATTATTGTATTTCAGAAAGTGTATTTTACGGTTATTGTTGGTAGTTATTTCTTGTCTCTTGGTCTTGGTAGCCGAATCATGGCGTGCGGAAACGATGTGCGCCGTATTTGATGGGTACGGTGTGTTTTTGGGAATATTCGATATGTGGTCAAGTTCAGTGCCAACGTAGTATCCAGTATGTGGTTTTATTTGAATGAGGAGTTTTTCTATGAACACGTGTTCATCGCCAATCGATGCCCTATCTCCGTATCCCATCGATCTTTGCGTAACTAGATAATTCGAACAATCTATGCTGCTGACGTAAATAAAATACTTAAAGGTTTGACCATGTCGTCACTTGTTGATAGACGTTGATAATACGACAGCAGATCGCGTGATCAAGCCGGACAATCTCGTGGCAGTAGAGAGCGCGACTACACAAGCAGATCCGAGGACCGACAGAGGTCCGAGCAGAACAACTCTAGTGAATATGGTTCCCAAGTTATGCAGCCAGATGGGCTTATTGAGGTAAAACAATAATTTCTATATGCCATGAACAGATTGTGGTAATTTGTGTCGCTATACCTATGTGTGAAATCTGGTTCATGGTTATTTTAGAGCAACTGGGATGAAACGGTGGAAAACTTTGATGACATGAACCTCAAAGAGCAGTTGCTGAGAGGTATATATGCTTATGGTTTTGAAAAACCATCTGCCATCCAACAGAGGGCAATCATCCCCTGCATCCAGGGCCATGATGTCATTGCCCAGGCCCAATCTGGAACTGGAAAAACGGCCACATTTGCCATTACCATCTTGCAACAGTTGGACATGGAGCTGAAGGAATGCCAAGCTTTGGTGCTTGCTCCAACCAGAGAACTTGCTCAGCAGGTACCACCTCTGTAATGGCTGTGCTTGTTGAACAATGAGTTAGTTATAGGATTTTGTTTCTGTGTAGATCCAGAAGGTGGTCATTGCTCTTGGTGATTATATGGGAGCTGAATGTCATGCTTGCATAGGTGGAACTAGTGTCAGGGAAGATGCTCATCGCCTTTCCTCTGGTGTTCAGATTGTTGTTGGAACACCAGGAAGAGTGTTTGACATGATCAACAGAAAAATTCTTAGTTAGGATGGGTTTCATAATGTGATAATCTAATCACTGTATTTGGATTTTATTGTTTTAAGACACCAAGTACATCAAGATATTCATTCTTGATGAAGCTGATGAAATGTTGTCAAGAGGATTTAAAGATCAAATCTATGATGTTTTTAGAACACTTAATGAGAGCATTCAGGTTTGGAATTTTATATGGCTTAACCTGAAGTCAGTGTATGTGAATAAATGTCACAATCATAAACTAAACCCTAATCTGGACAGGTTATCTTACTTTCTGCAACAATGCCTGCTGATGTTTTGGATGTAACAAAGAAGTTTATGAGGGATCCAATCAGAATCCTGGTCAAAAAGGAGGAATTGACTCTTGAAGGCATCAGGCAGTTCTACATTGAAGTTGAGCAGGAAGTGGGTATTGTTACACAAATATGGTCACAAGATATTTGCTTTGAAACTGGAGCTGTAATTTGGGAAATAGGTCACATGGATATAATGTGATAGTTTAGCACATAATAACAAATTAAGTTTAACACAAGCATATTTCTACAAGTGTAATTCATAAAGTCACCAGCAAAGTGTCTGTTTTTTGTTGACCTTTATATTAAAAGTTACTACTTTAATAAATTAGTGATATGTATTTGGTTATTAGTAGGATCAAGCCTTTCTTGAAAACACAAACAAGAAGCTGGTTTTTCAATGAGATTTCATGTTTTATAAGATTTAGAAGATTTACAGCTTGTATCCTTATATTGGCTTGTTTGTCTATTTTTCCACAGTTTCACCAGAAATTAAAAATATTTATATGTGCAAACCAATTCCACTATTCAAAATCTGTTTGACCAATTTGAACATTTATAGCAAATCCCAATAATTCTAAGAGTAAATGATTAGATAATGTTTTAAAGTTGATTGCAAAAATAGCACAGATACAATTGGAATCTATAAGTATATTTTACTAGGAATGGAAGTTGGACACCCTCTGTGATCTCTATGAAACACTTACCATCACTCAAGCTGTTATATTCTGTAACACGAGACGTAAGGTGGAATGGCTCACTGAAAAGATGCATGCCAGGGACTTTACTGTGTCTGCTATTGTTAGTAATAAGTCTGTTTGGATTCCTTGAGATTCACATGTGAAACATAATTAGATTAATATATTTTAAAAGTGATTTTGGTGAAATATAAATGATAAATAATTTAATTTTAGCATGGCGATATGGATCAAAGCCAGAGAGATGTCATCATGAGGGAGTTCCGCTCTGGTTCCAGCAGGGTTCTCATCACGACTGATCTACTTGCCAGGGGAATTGATGTTCAACAGGTGTCGCTGGTGATCAACTACGATCTGCCAACAAACCGTGAAAATTACATTCACAGGATTGGTAGGGGAGGACGTTTTGGCAGAAAGGGTGTTGCCATCAACTTCATGACTTCGGAGGACAAGAGGACTTTAAAGGACATTGAGACCTTCTACAACACCCAGATCGAGGAGATGCCAATGAATGTGGCTGATCTCATCTAATAATGCAAACCTTGAGGTTGATGATGGGATCAGTGTCAAAGAGTTTTATTATTTTTAAGCCTTGATCATCTCTAACATTCAATTTTATGTCATCTGAGGTTTAGGAAATGTCCAACTAAAGTTATTTTTTGTCAATAAGTTCTGATTAGCTGATATTGTTCATGACCAAATCTCCTTCACAACAATTGGCGTTTGCAACATGAGGTGTGTTAATTGTGGTTTTGTCATCAGTAAGGCCAGTTGGAGTAACTGTTTTGTTATGGGGTGGCATGGTAGGTGCTGGTGGTCGATATCCTTGCTTGATCGGGTTGCGTAATATTTTTCAGTGAAGGGACAGGTGGGTCGGGCTTGCAACATTTCTCTTTGGCGTGGGGTGCGCGCGGTGGCGTACAGACCGTTTTTGCCCCCTTCTTGACTGCCAAACTTCAAAATTTTGAAAAGCTCTCAATTATTTTCGTGGAGCTACAATCAATTTAGAAATTTGCGGGCGGATATTACGCGCTTATCTTTCCACAAAGTTTATTTTATGACAGCTTCAAAATTCGGTCCGTCGACAAGTTCCCTCTCTACATAGAAGACCGCCAAGTCTGTAAGTCGTGCCTGGCTCATCGATGACCGAAGCTAGCTTTTAGTAGTTTAAGTTTGTGAATGAGCGCTCACAGCTAGCAGCACTAACAACCTGGGTTAAGAAGGTCGAAAGCTGAAGGGGTTATCGATGTTAACGTTTCCCGAAGCCTCAATAAAACATTTCAATCTCTTTCTTTCGTCAAACAAATTCTTCTTTCTCTGTCTTCATCAGCTACGCCATTCAGACATTCACATCATCACAAGGTGAGAAAGGCGTATTTGTTTGCAAAAACCATGAACTTGCTGATATCTTATCTTCCGACTATTTCCTCTGTCAACCTGTCGATGACACACATCATTTCCCGTCTCAACTCAGCGTCAGATCCCAGTGATGTATTAGTCGATTCTTTACCATCCATTCTTTTCTTTTTTGCGGATTCGACACTCCACACTTATCCCCATTTCAGAGCAGAGTTTTTTGGATTCGTCTATTGCATGTCTTTTTCTATGGAATAATGCGCCCCTTTCTTTCACTCTCTTTATTATGGACTTTCTTTGAAAAGTCACAAAAAAATTCTGAAAAATACAAAAAAGATGGAAGCTTCAGACCGCTCACAAACAAAATATAAAAGCTGGTCTTGGTGTAGAACGAATTGACGTTATTTAATATTTCACGAAACATTTTAAGAAATTAATAAGGTGATTTTCTTTGATGGCTCGTACATCAATTGATGCGTTATACCAAATGCCAAATTGAAATCTGATCCTCCAATGGACAAAGCAAAAAAAAAACTGGAGAAAAGGGACGACCCCCTCAAAATGACGCCCCTTGGCACTTGTCGCCCGGGCTGGACCGCCCCTTGCTTGGCACGCCACTGGTTGCGTGTCGCTAGCAGAAAAAGTTGTAATTTCATGTTACATTTATTGGCAGGGCCCTAATTTGGGAGGAGGGCAACGGCAAAAAAAGGTCATTTCATATTTTACAAAGGTTTGCCCCCCCCCCCCCCTGAATTTTATCTAGAAGCAAAAAAGATCGTCTTCTGAAGTTTGTGCGAGGGTTTGCTCCCTCTTTTGAAAAAGCCGGAATGACGTCCCTGTTTCTTGGCTCGCAAATAAATAATTTCTAGTTAATTGCTACAATTAATTTTAAGCCATAAAATTGGGTAGGAGTATATACCTAAAGTAATTTGATGGAATGATGAGTTGAGTTAATTGAGGGATATGGACGTCATAACTGGCTTGAACAAATCCCTAGTAAAACAGCGTTAAGAACTAAGCACGAGTATAAATGTTTAAATATAAATTGAATAAAAAATTAAATAATAAACTGTCTGGGGTATGCATAATTACTCAAAAATGTTGAGACCGGCTTGCATTTGGTTTGGAAAATTAACATTATGTTTAAAAAAAAAACTTATGGGTTTATTTTTTATTAAGTAGGGTAAAATTTGAAAACGTAATATAATCATAATACAATTTGTCTATTTGTCTAAAACCCCGCCAGATCCATCGCAGACCACGATCTTATTTTGTACTAATAAGTATTTTAAAAAAACAAGTAAATTTATTTTTGTGTATGCTTTAATTACTTATAATAAATTTTTCCCTCGAATTATTTTCGGCCCTTTTCTATATCGTTTCCCTAGTCCGGCTATTAGATTGATTCAAGATCAGCAACATCCCTTTTTTTTTGCTGTCGATTGTCGGTAAAGTAGCCACAATGGATGATTATAAGAAGAACCTCAATGTTGCCGAGATCAACAGTATTCAGAAGCGTTGTGTTTATGAAGTAAATGAGGTGATAACACCCCTTCGTGCCCTTCCTGTCATAAACCATTTGGAAACAAGATGGATCTAGCTGCCCATCAGAGTGCCTCTAAACATTTTGGAGGTCTAAATTGGACGGCCCATTGCTGCGGGACTTTTTTCAGGAGTTATGAGGACTGCTTCGCCCACTTCAGGTAAGTAAAACCACTGCAAACTAATGTTGTCATATTGTTTGTATTCGTAAATGTAAATTCTCGTTTTGATATCACAGACTGGAACATCAATGCTTTGAAGGAAACCTGGAAAACACCTGCAACTCACCGGTATGCCGAGAAAAGGGCAGAAACTTTCCCCAAAAAGAGTGACAGATGTCTGATGGAGTGACATAGTGTGGTTTTTAAATAAACTCATTGATTTCACCCAAAAAAATGTTTAGTTATTTTGAGTCAGAAATAACCTATTTCTTGATAGAATAGTGTATAAATCCACATTAGGGAATTCATTTTTAATTTAGGAAAATGTTTCTTACTTGGAAGAGTGTAAGCATTCCAGTGATATCTGCAAAAGACACTTAAAAAATCTTTTGTTATTCATACCTTATTATCTTATTTATTCATCATATTGTATGAATCTTAATTAGTTATTAGATATTTATCATTTGGAGGGGAAGCAAGAAGGGGGATTAAGTAGTTTTAATTTTTGATAAAAAAATGGAATGTTATAGCTTTCCACAATTTTATTTCATGTGGCCTCAAAAAGAAGCTAAAGGTGGTGCTCCCAAAATTTAAACAAATTACCAGGGTAACAACATTGCCATTAAAGTAACATATTTCTAATGATATGGGTTTACTTAAATACATTTACATATGCCTACTACTGATGACCAGTCAAAATAGACCAAAACTGCTTCTTTAATAATTAAGATAAAAGAATCAACTCTATCAACCAATCCAAAAAGTCAGAAATTTGAAAAGCAATTTTTGTTATAATTTAGTGGATACATAGGTGGGCTAAATAATGACAACTAAGTACAAAAAATAAGAGAGCCAATAGAGATTAAACCATCTGGAATTATTCAATATCTCGAACCGCCAACGAAACGAGCAAGAACAATTACTCAAGAAGACAATCTTTATTGTGGCGTGAGTCCGAATTACAGGACTTCAAAGGTACCTCCTTCCTTCTAGAGGCTCATTGGAACCTTTTGGTCGGCGTCTGTTTCTAAACTTTATGGTATTGACTGCAATCCCATCTTCTCTGCCAGTATTTTTCTATTGTTCTGGCGACGATCCATTTGGCGTCTTCGATAGATGCCTGGATTAGGCGGTCTATGTGGCCTTTGGATGTCGCATGCTTCGCCAGGATGCCGGTCTTCTCGGTTTTCATGAATGCCCAAGTGAACAGATACCTAAACAAGCGTTAATTGATCCGGGTCCTTGAACTCTGAAATCAGAGATGAAATTCTATAAATTTTAGAATCATGGTTGGCATTGTTTTGATTTTTAAGCACTGAAAGGCACTAAGCGAATCGTTTAAAATAGCAAAATCTCCTTGGTAGGAAAAAGTAGAAATAGTGACCTTAATGGCTGAAAATTAGTCCAAATTATAATTCTTATTTAATTTTAAAATAATTGAAAGTCACCTTTCGGAGATTGACATGCAAACTATAAACCAAAGCAAAAATTAATCCTAAAAGACATCAATTGTGCAATAAAATTCAAGGAGAGGACTGCTAGTTCTGTTACTTCCTTCAGGCGAGGCTGTGATACTGAGCTCCATTGTTTTTTCCTATTCCTGCCTTGTCCTTAATCTTACGTCGGTGTAGCGGAGCAAGTCCCTGAGTTCCTCGATCTTCTCTTCATCGACCAGCATCATGGGAAGAATGTCGGGCCTTATCGCCAGAGTGGAGCTATGAGACTTCCAATGACCTAGTGATATCCTTTTGAATGCTGGTAGTAAGGTTTTAAATAAAAATACATTTACAACTATAAAGATAACTCATCTAGGTTGACAACTGTGCCAAATTTCAGATATCATGTTAATTTGATCTGTTCAAAAAGATGCATAATGACTGCTTTTATTTATGAAAATCAATAAAAAAAACGTTTTAAAGAATTTCAGTTCCTTCTTTAATATCCCATATCTGACCATTGCGAAGGTTATGAAACTTATTGTCTAGGAACTTGAAATGTTTAATTTGTGCTTTTATGTTTCATTACCACAGCCATTCTTAAAATCTAGAAATCTTTTAATCTGGTAGCACAGTTCAATTTCTGGGTGCGTTAGTTTTCAAACGTGAGAATATTTGTTGCCAAATGTAGACAAAAATGAAAACACCTTTGCCTCAAAATACTTTAAATTTTAAACTCTTAGAATATTTAGCGATGTAACATTTCAAAACTGTAATCGTTATTGATGAATCACCTCCGAACAAACTTGATTTTATGTGTAGATATATTTTGTTGTTGAAATAAATAAATAAATAAATATGTATAATAGTTTCATGTATTCATTTCATGTAATGTTCAATGAGTTTGTTGCGTAAACATAATAAATTCTGAACTTGGTACGCTAAGGAACGGGGCATGGATTGGCCTCTACAATTGGTTGCAGCTGGAAAACGCAAGTGCTTGACGCCGAATAATGGTTTCTCTTGTTCATAAGGTCCTTATATTGATCTGACGGCAAATTAGTGAAAATTTTAATTCATATTTAATTTTAAAATAATTTAAAATTATTTTTGCAGCGGCTGATATGCAAACTATAAATCAAAGCAAAAATAATTCCTAAAAGCTATCATTTGTGCAATAAAATTTAAAGTCAGTACTTTGTGGACGCCTAAAGATTAATGTTAAACCCGAAACTTGTTGTTCACTTATTATTATTCCTACCTGATTTCATCGCCTCTTCAAAAACTTGACAAGAGGGCCAAAAGTTGATGATGAGATAGTTCGGGTCCCACAGTCCTTTGACTTTGTGGATACAATCCGATGGGGCACTCACTACACCAGCACATGCCCCCCAATAATTGAGAACATCTTTGGCTTCGCAGGCATAATTGTGCTCAAATGAAGCCAAATCATGCAAGCACAAGTCCAGAATTTGCACGAAATTCTTTGTTGGTGCTTTAAACAATTTGATAAACTTAATTTGAATTAATGCCTAACAGATTAATTGAAATAATCTATAATCAGTGCAGCACAATCAAATATTTATGATTTTAATTTTATGATTTAGGAAATTCAATATAGTTAAATCTTCAAACTACAGTTAGTAATTGTATACAATGAGTACTTCGTACTCTTTTTGATGAGATGTCCTCTGACTCAGCATATCATTATCCTACCCCAAAAAAGCCACATCCGATCTATGAAACTACAGATTAATACCACTCACATCTTTGTGTCGCGGTGCAACGAACCAAATAATCAATAAAAACTTTCAAAGCCAACTTCAGGCAAACAATCCTATACCTCCCGATCAAGATCCACATGCCACAAGCTGAGTGAACTAATGACTGGTCAACCCCGTCAGGGCACTAGGGCATCATTTACTCTGATTTTAAAAAGTGCTTAGATTTAGTGTCTGATCAAACACTACTGACAAAAGCTACTGACTTAGGACGTATGGCGTCCAAGAAAGGCCTTAGTTAGGGGCCCTACCATGGGCTACCACGGCATTACTCCATAAACAATATCCGTGACCTCGTTGTCTGTTAGCTTATTTGTAAAGCCAAAATAAACAACATTATTCACAAGACATTTGACGTAATACGTCTAATTTTCAAAATGTCGCTCAAGAAACTGAAAAATTATGACCATAGGGTATTGAACCTATGTCCACCCAATCCTCGATTACCATTGCTGCCCAGTCTACAGCTCCCATAAGAGGCATTCATAATTAGGATTCAATGAGTTCAAATATTTCACGAGAGCCATTCCAGTATTGAGAACATTACCTTACAGAAGCAGACTTCAACAATCGGGACTCAAGATTTTCGAACATCGATCCACATCAATCACGATTCATGCTTCTACTGTAACGTAGTTTATAATTTTGCTCAATGCATCATTCCACACATTCTTGATTTCAGATCATCTCGAACACGTAGTCATGTCCTCCGTCAACGCCACAAAAATGCTCTACTAGTCGCAAGCTACGTCAACCAAATCATCAAACCCCGGAATTCTCTGCCCTCAAAATCATCATTTAAACAACCCAAACTCGATTCCAATCTTGTATTTTTTCCACCGATCGTAAGAAACACCTTGTAATTAAAGGATTTAAATTCTCGCCTTCATCACTAAATATATTGAAAGCCTATGTCACCGCAGTTAGTGGTCATTCGCATTCGTGACCCTCATTTTTGTTGAAATGAAATACAATTATAATGTAAAAAAAAGTAATTATATATTTATCAGAAAAAAGTGACAAGTCTGTGAATCAGTACTGCTTAAGTATTAATAATTAACGAATAGCAAATGATCCTTATTGATAACAATCCAGAAATACCTGGTATATGCCTAAGGGGCACAATTAGCATGTCGACCCCTCGTAACCAATCTGGCTGCTTTATTTCAGGCACACTGTCCTTCCACAGCTCGGCTTCCCTGAGACTTTTAAATGTCAAAATAGCCACACCCATTGTACCGGGCCAAGTGCCTTCTATGACCCTGAGCTAAGCATTTAATACTTATGACTTTAAACACTAACAATAAACGTTTTTAAGTAGTAATGGGCAATAATTATTAGGATTGAAATCATAAGCACTAAATATTATGTATGGTTTATTAGCAATTATCTTACAGCTAGTTTCATATTTGCATATTAATGAAATTATGCATAAATTACAGCAATAGTTAGACAACTTAGGACATTCATTGGAAAATAACCGATGTTGTTATTCCGGATATGCAGCCGCTGTAATTGTTATGAATGGACAAGGTCTTCATCAGAGCATTCTTACAGGTCAAGGTAAGGTCGTAAGGGAATCTTATGATGACAAAAACAGGACCCTGGTGCAAGAGATGGGTTTACATGAAGATCAACATACATGGATGGAACTTCGCATAAATTGTAATGTAAACAGCCTTCGCACTGCGAGTTTTGAAGCAGTCGCAAAATCAGTAAACAAAATAGTTTTTATAAATAAATTGTTTAATTCCTGATTTACTTCTGTTTAATTTAAAAAAATTTTTTTAAATGTCACTGTATGGTAAAATCATCACCCTGTGTTGTTTCAATAGCGACATCTCAGTTTATCTAAAAGAAATGATTTTTGAATATTAGAATCCTTGATTTAAAATCATACAAAAGTTTAATTAGTAATCTTTTCAGTTTATAAAATATTTTTAGCTATCATATGTAAAGTAATAGTAAAGTAACACCAATGAGTCAAATAAAATTAAAAACCTGGTAAAAGGCAAAAAATGGCTCTATATCTTTGTGAGCCGTGTTGGGTTTTCTGGAAAATGACGTCGCTCGCTTTGGTCACACATACTTCGTTTGTAAAAAGTAAAACACAATTAGAATGCGCTCAAGTAAGTCAGATAAAAGTGAATGGCTTTAATTGTTTAAATCACTTAAGTGTTCGTTTATTTTTATTAAAATCTTTATTGCAAGAGTTGATCAAGTTAAGTACTAAGTCATTGTTATTAAACTAACTCAAGTTAAATTTTATAGAATCTGCTTAATCGTTTATTTCTTGGTTGATATAAAAAGCGTTTAGGATTTTGTTAATGTCACTTATTTGATGATTGTTAAGTTTATAATGGCCTATTGTTATATCTTTCTAATATTTTGAACAAATTGATAAATCTAATAATTTTATTTTTAACAATAACAATATAAATAAATATAAATTTAAGGTTGTCAAAAAAACTAAACTAAGAAATAAAATCAACTTCAAATATTCAACACGAGTCTAACAATTCTAGAAACTAAGAAGTTAACTTTTAATTTATCTCAAAACATGTCTCCAGTAGTTTAAAATGCTGATAGGTGGAAGTCTAAGACGTGGACGAGGCAGAAGTGTTTCAAAGATGCTCCGATTAACAAAATGATGCTCTCATAATAATCCATCGAAAAAGAACATCAACAAAGTTAATCAGATGTCTTCAACCGCACTCGGTCTGCAAAGGGCGCAGTTCAAACGTCAACGAGAAATGTAGGCATTATTCTTACAAAGTGCAGTTGCAATTAAACTGCCTATATAATTCGCCTGCATGTGAACGGCTAGAAATGAGATGATGAAGTGGAGTGACTAGAAAGGATGGGATGTTTGGTAAGGTGACCGACTAAATGGAAGGATGGGTGAATAGTGAGTGACTGAAGCGATGAGAGAGAAGTAAACAATGCTTTATCGTTGTTTTGACTGGAAAGATGTTTATTTTCATTTTCCATCCGCTTTGTGGAGCCGCTCTCCCCGTGCACTCCAATGGCGTCCAATCAATAACATCATCCAACCGACAAATCTAAATTCTTCCAAGGTTGAAAACAACTCAATGTTGTTGCAATTTAGTGGAAAAATTTTTAGAACGCCGCGGCATTTGTCTGGAGTTACCGTGGTCCCCGGCCTCAAATCGCTCTTGAAGCTACGTCACAAATGATTTAAGAGGGGCATGTTGGAAACATCTGATGCTCCAGTGTAAATCCTAACAAAACAGCAACTTTCTAATTTCATCTCTTCAGGCCTGAAGTCATAGCTTGACTTGGCGACTTTGGTCATTTTTTTAAGTGACCGATTTAATGAAGTTATTATTTTTAAAGCAATAAATAGGTAATAAGAATGCCTTGAAGCGTTTTGTGTGACATTATATTTTTCTATCAAATAATATGTCGTGATTATGTCAATGACCTACTACCGAGTTGTAGTAGTGGATATGCAGAAGGCAAAAATAATAAATAAACGCTGAATTTAATAGGTTAAGTACAACCACATTATTTGCTATTATAAATTAATTTTTATTGATTAAGCTTATAAGTAATTGTTAATCTGATTCTAATAACATCTCATTGTTAAAATAATATACTATAGTTATATACTTACAAAAATAATAATAAACTACTAAGGTTACAATTATTGCTATTTTTAGCAATAATATTACGGAGCTTCTGCAGTAGCGAGAATTACGACGTAGGCGAAAACTTCTAGGTATAAAAACTGGCCAAAAGCATGTGTTTCTAGAGTAACAAACAACAAATAGATAATTGTATTGATAACAACAGCTACAACTTTTAACAATTGCACAACGTAATTATTGTTATAAAATTAGCCTTATGTAAAACTAAAAAACTAAAAATCTAAGTAAAGAAACAAACAGAACAACATTTTCGTCCACGGTAGTATTTTGCACTTCTTGTGCGAAGCACGGAATATTTCCGTGAAAACAGTTTTGATTTATTGTTCGCCAAAACATGCTTTGGTTTGTCTGATGCTGACGCGACGACGTGAGAAGAGGCACCTTTAAAAAGTTTTGATAAACCGAATTTTTTTAAAACTCATGTCCACTCAAATTTGGAACAATAACAATAATAATTTCGCTACGGCTAAGCTCTAAAGTTAAAAAACAAAACAATGCTTGATCTGATCTGAAAGCAAAAAAGACCACATCGTTACAAAATTGCATGCAAACATCCATGCGGAAATACGAACACGAATCGAGAACAAGAAGAAATGAAACTGACACAAGCACAGCTTGTACGTAAGCACAAGAATGGCAAGGGCAACGCTAAGCAATACCTCTTCAACAGTGCATAGAAGTTTGCAAACTTGCTTCGGAAAGAGCTTTGAGCAAGTCGGTTGAGTCTGCAAAGGTTGGAAGCAACGCTGCAGCATCGGAGACCTTGAACTATAGAGCTGGGAGTTTTTCACATGAAGCTTTATCATCGCATGATGTTATTGTTGTTGTTACCGTCATCATCATCATCGTCGTCGTCATCACCTTATTATTATTATTATTATTATTATTATTATTATTATTATTATTATTTTCGCAAATATTTACATTCCATTTTTCAATTATTTCTAATAATTAAAAAACTAACCCATGAAACTATTAAATTAAGTTCCTCGCCTACATTTACCTTCGCAAAAAAAAGATTCAGGACATTGAAGTAATGTCGGACGTCCACGAGCTGCGAATGATTAAAAGTGAACCAGACTACCCGCGCACCGTCAATAGTGACTGGTTGAATGCAAGGTAAAACTGTAATGAGGATGGGCTGTGGTAATGGTATGATAACCTAACAGTTTAATTCGGGGAGTTCTTTGTAATTTCCTCTTGGGAAATACCTCACTGATTACAGGCTCCATGACGTGGTATCGGCATCGAGAGGGAATGAACTCTCCCGACCAAAACAACCACGTGGAGCCAGTCGACATGGTAGCGTCAGTCGTCTTTAATGTGAGTAATAAGTGCATTGAACTCCCTCGGGGAGAGATAACACCGACAGTTTCTGTGATATTTAATCAGAGGATGCGATAAGTAAAGTTTGCGCAGAACTCGTATGGAAGAATTTGAGACGTCTCGACATAGTGGATGATGTTCAAAATGAAATTCGTGATGGATAGATAAAGTAGCAGCAACACTAAATGATGAATGTGATGTGTCTGTCTTACGTACACGTGAATACGAACCACAAATAATAACAACATTAAACAGGTTCATCAGTCCCAGTTACTATTTATAGGATAGTTTATAATGACCAGGGCCTGGCTAATGCCAAGGAAATAGTTATAAAACTGGCGAATAACTTTACTTTAAGCTCTCGGATGTACAAATATCACTCTCCCAACGCCTCATCTATATTCAGTTCCATTCATCTGATTATTGTAGCGCTTCATTCGCTAATGGACATCCGATGTTTTGAATTTATGAAAGAGTTTAATTGAATTAAAGTGCTAACTGATGATTAATGAATATACATTAATTGAGTCCTCAATGAATGATTGGCACGTGGTACACTAATTAATAAACACGAGAAGCCATCCGTCAATCGCCCGGTTGTTATTGAAGATGGATATTAATAACCACTATCCAGGTGGTTGTCAAGAAATTATCTTTAGGTTATCTTTGGAAATTATGCTATCACGGTAACCACGATTAAGTCGGCAAGTCGTGATGTTGGGAAGTATACCAGCATAATCACTTATATCAAACATTACGCTTGAATAAAGTTGTAATTTGTAATTAATCAATATTACCTATTTAGTAACAACCACATTAAATGAATAAATATTAATTATATAAATACTATGATGTAGGATATATTGCGAAAGTAGTGCATATTATTATACAACCATATATATACACAATATACATTCAACAACTGTTTCAAGTTTAACAAACGTTGATATGTATCCTTATACACATTATCGAAATAATAATTTTTAACCAAAAAATATGTAAGGAAAGAATCATAATTATGCAATTTCCTCCTGCTCACCCTCAAACCGATCTCCACATCGCTGCATGGAAAAATGTGGCACCAATAGCCAATACCATCACTATCAACGTCATCATCACCAGTATCACCATTCCGTAATCGCCATCATTACCATAACGACCGGTAGTGGGCACGAAAGTTTGTGCAACAAAGTAGCACAGTTCTTTTGCATCTTCAGGCAGGAAAACTTGAGGCGCACAAGATATCTGGAGAGATGAACAAAGAATATAGAAGATGATGATGTGGAAAGTGAGAGAGGGCACTGATGGTACACGTGGAGGCGTGCAACGAGATAGCAACTATCTGCACACGTACTTACGATCCGTCGGAACGTTTCAGCACGTACGCATCCTCACACATCCTCAGATTCCGTTGCGTGCAATTGGAAAGCGCTTCGGCCATTGTGTACAGACTTGGATGCTACAGGCTGTCGGCCAAATATAAAGGAGTCGAGATGTTCGACTAAGCAGGATTGAAAAGTTTTCAGACTCTTCAACAGTCTTGTGCGATCGTTTACAAAAGAGAGACTTGGGTGGTGCTTTCTCGTCGATTTCTGAAGTTTTAGCTGGTTCTCGATTTCTCTAACCGAAGTCAAAGTATTGCTGTAATGTCCAGCTTCCTTGACGATTCAGATCCGGTCGCCAGTGAAGTTTCAGTCAAAGGCGACATTGCGTCGGTTTGTGTGGTAGGTTTGATGGAGACGGAATTTAGTTATTCCCATCTATTAATCATCTATTTCTTTCAACGATGCCATCTCTCCTTTTTTCCGTTCTCTCTTTTTTAGCAGGAATGACGAACAGGCAGTGATGGATGGGAGGACGCGGACGAACGTACTATTTCCTCCAGCGCATGAAGAAAAGGTTGCTCTCAGGCCAAGCCTTTGGAAGCTCAAGTTATAGTAGAATCTCTGCTTACTCTACCTCTTGGGTTTTGGAGATAAGGAAGAAGAAGAGGAGATTACGGAGTCGAAAAGATGAAGCCAAAGAAAGAACAAAGATTCAAAAATGGTGAGTCAGTAGTGGCAGCTGTATTCACTACTACAACCGCCTACACGTGGCGTGCTCCAAGGTGGTGAGTCGACGGCTGTGTGCCACAACATCTTGGGCTGCTGAGGCTGTTCTTGTCTTGAAGCCTCGGGTTAAACGATCGGGATTTTTATGTTTTTGAGACCGTGAGTGTTACGTACTTTTTTATGTTCCGTAGTTGTACTTTCTGTAACCTATGGAATGTAGAGAAGTATGCTGCGCTTCACGAGATCCTACACATCCTCAAGTTTAGAATTAGAATCTTATTTATCTTTTGTTGTTGTGGTGATATTAAATTAAAATTTAACTGAATTTGTAGCAATACATTTGAATGCTTATTTCCGTTGAAGTGTAATCATTGGAAACATTATGCTCATTGCTTTTATGTATATAATCAATAATTTGTAATATTGTTTGCTTTGCTTTGCTTAAATATAAAGATTTACTTTTAGAATGTCTTACTTTACTGTGGCTGTAAACAACCCGAATAAGACACCGACAAAATCACATGACCTGCTTACCTCGATTATAATAAATTATGCTAATTCGTGAAATTAAAATTTCCAAGTTACGAGCTGACACGAAGAGTCAGTGTCTGCTTTCTCATCCAATAGCACATTCACTCGTTCCTTAGGAATAAATGAGTAGCACAAAATATTCAGAGCTAGGGAAATCGGAACAACTACTGCAATAGCATCCACCGAAATGTTTCATGAAAGAAATGAAAGATGGTGTTTTGACATCACATAGACGGTTATGGGTGATTATTTTTTTAAACAATTATGTAAATCTAACTTTGTAAATAAACAAATTGAGATGTGAAATTCTCCGCTGTCATGGCTAACTAGGTACGAGTACGAAATTCTTAACGTTAGAGACTCGAGCGAAGTCCAAGCTGTTTTCAATTTGCATTTGGAGGCTATGATAACGATAGAGTTTGTGATGAATGATTGTGGTGATGGTGGTGATTAGAACGAGTTTGGAGTTATTGCAAACAAACATGTCACACATGATAAGATGTAAACTAATCTTATGCAATTTCAAAGAGAATTTTCTCATTGTTTTGGCTATTCTTACACTTTCTATCATTACGTATATAGTTCATTATTCCTTGGTATTTAATCCTTTAAAAAATCATTAATTTAAGGTTGCTGAAAAAGTTAACATCCTTAATCTCCTTTGTAGACAGCCTTAATTCATTATGGTCGTAAATATTTATAATTTATTATTTATCAATAATAAGTAATCGACTACAATTAGAATAAATCCTCTAACTGTTATATTTGTAAAGAGACCAATCTTTTATCTTAGACTATTTGGTCTTTCACGACGTTGCAACGGGGTATTCGAATAATCTAAAATTAGGATAAATAAACAAATTATTAGCGAAATTAATGTGTAATTGAAAATTGTAAAACAAACCAAAACTTATCTAAGACTTTTTTAAGGCAAAATATATAAGTTGCTGAAGCGTTTGAGCAATTCTGGTGAACGTCGGCAAAAAAAACATAGTTTGGGAGGGAGATTCATTTTTCAACATTAACATATCAATAGTATTAGAACTTTTGAAATAAGGAATAAAGTTATTTTTGAAAAGAAAAAGTTGAACATTACTGATAAAGTGATTTTTGAGTGCCTTATGAATCTGAAAATATGTGAAGGAACTTTTAATTGATCTACCATTTATATATATCGCCGCTAACCTATGGCGCACAGGGAGCAAAGCATAATGGTTAAGGCTGCGCCTCTTACGATGGCAGCGCTGATTCGAACCCCGCTGAATGAGCACCGTCCTAATCACCTAGCTATGCAACGGACGTTAACATAACATTTCGTTATTTTGGGCGCTCCATGACAGTACAGGCTGGGTTGCGAACACGATATATTATGACTGCAGCACACTATCACCGGCGCGTGCAGGAACGCAACCCTTAAATTAATGCTATCGGTAGTTTGTTAAAAGGGTGTGCTTCTTTGTGCACGATTGGGTCGGCGGCAGTCCTAACGCGCCGCTAGTCAGTTCGCAACCCGGCTCTGATTTGGGAACGAATGGTGTTTGGCGATACTACTAATAAAATAATCTCTCCCAACAGCAGGACTTTTGGAAGGGAGATTGAATATTTGACATTTTCAATTGAATTTAAATCTTCCAGTGAATGCCATCGACCGGAGGGCCACGGGTTAACAACATTTCGATTTTCACACCAATTATATGCAAATTCTCATAAGCTCAAAGGGGCGTGGTTATCATGGAGAGTTGTTTATTTTTATCATAAGTCCCAAGAGCAAACCCAACTCCGATTTGCTTGCATGGCTTAACGGTTAAAGCTTTTATCCTCACGTTGGCAGTACGGGTTCGAGTCCTGTTGAGAGAATCTCGTTGTAACCTGTTTTAGTGTATTTTAATAATCTAATATCTGGAGTTGAAGTTGTATAAATATAGAAAACATATAAAATATATGTAGAAAATTTATATAGAACAAATGTAAGAATTTTAAGTTTTAACTTCTGAGGCCACGACAACGACCCCTCAAAGTTCATGAATATTCATAGCCTCGATTGGAGACTCAGTAAAATTTTTAAAAAGATTAAAAGTGCCTTCACTTCCTGTTCGAATACGCAAGGCGTTCAAAATATCGGTTAAATATGAAGTAAAATAATAATGAAGCATAAAATAATATAGTAAAATACTGAGTTGGCAACTGAGTGATACGGTTTAATTAATCTTTAAGAATTGTGGAATTTCATAATTGACTCAGCTTAGTTATTTAACTGTAAGAAACAAATCATATAAATGAGAAACACGCCTGTAAATGTCTGCAATAATGTGTTGCTAAAACTTATTTTGATTAAGCGATCGTGTGCAAAAATGCGTATCCTCCAGCAGAGTTTGGTGCTTGGGGGCGGAGTCATTATGACCTACTTCTTGATTCAATTTTATTCTATTTTTTCGGAAATAAAATTAAATATATGTAAATAATATATAAAAAAATAACCACCATATTAATTGTGTAAATAACACGAATTATAATTTTTCACAATCTTTGAAGTTTTCGAAATTTGAACTACATAACGGTCAAGCCGTGGGATTACAACACGTTAAAAAAATACAATTTTTAATAATTTAATGAACTGCACTTTTTGCATAAAAATTACTTTTGCTCAGAATAAATTTTATTTTGTCTAAAAATAAATTTCCAATTATGACCAAAATAGGAATACAATGTATCTGTTGTCCGTAGCGGGAAGTCAATTTGCGACAACGAATACAAATAACTCCTGACATCTGCCGACATTTACAGACGTATTTCGCATTTACATCTCGTAATTCTTATCCTAAAAATCAATAACACTTTAAAATAAAATAATTTTCTATAAATTCACAAAATTAAATAAAATAAAATTAGCGAGCAATCATTAGGTAATGCGACGGGCTTATAAGGAAAGGATTGGCATCTAGCGGCGAATCATACAATTCAAAGCAATTACATTTCAATAGTGGATCTCTAGTGAAATTAATATTAAAATAAGTTTTCTGCGACTTTATTAATATTTAAATTATTGATACTATAATAATATTAACATTGTATTAATATAATACTTAATAGCGTCGAAAATTAACATCGTATGTCAAATTTTGCGCTAAAAAACAATTGAAACGCTTAAAAAATACAATCAAAATCAACCAATGTTGTAAACGTTCAAAAATTGAGAAACCATGAAACAAACTCGAAAGTAGCAGTGGACTGAAATGAAAATTAACAATTATTATCACTAATTAATGCAAACTCATTAATATGCGTTATTTAATAATAAAACTTATTTTATTGCATGAAACAATAGAACATCTAATGATAATACTATCAACATGGGCTGGCACTTCTAGTCAGGTACTGCTGATAGAAGTATCATAATTCCCATCTAAGCCATTCGCTATTTCACCTTCCATTTTTCTATTCAACTCCTCACCTAGTCATCATCTTCCCCTAACTTCAAAAGTGTCGCGATTCGAAAGGTCTAGGACAGCAGGACTTCAGGAGAACTGATTTGACAAACTTTGTTGTCGTCTTCACCATTTATGATAAATGCTTAATATCGCAAATATCACAAATTTGTTACTCAAGTCAAGGAATTCAATTTATGTGGTAAATTGTAAAACAACAATTTAATCTGAAAGCTAAAGTATATTTTCAATGAAGTAAAGAATTTCTAAGTTCTCGGACTCGGCGATGATGGCGATCATCGTGAAATGTTGGCGAGAGTCAATTTAGAAGTGAGTATATTTTTAGTGTTTATTTTTACTTGCTTTACATGCACATCAAACAACGCGACCCGGCTAAAAATTAAAAAAATTATATAACATGAATTAAAACATTGTCAGCCATAAAGAGTTCTAACAAAATATTGATCAACTATTTATTAATGGTATTAATTTAAATCAGTTAAACTTGTAATCGTTTTGAGCAACTCAGCCTTCATTACGATCACCGTTATCATCACCCCTAATCACATTCACCATGATCCTCATCATCATCACCAGTAGCGTTCTAGGAAAGTCGTAATAAGGGGAGGGGTCTCCATCTATTTCTGGGCATCAGGTTCAAATCCGAGGTCAAACCCGAGGTGTGCTAATTTATTACTGAGAGCAGATGCGATTCGAAAACAAAAACCAGGTCCAATTTACGAGCTCTTTGGTGCCCTCTTTTGGGCCTTGTTGTATCTCACCCCTAGTAACACATAAACATGAAACAATTGATTTTTGTTTCCATGCCTTAAGTCGCCACGCCGACAGTAATTGCAATGGTTTTTTTTGTTGGTTTCGATTTATTACAATACTTATTTAGTCAAATAAAAAAATTGGAGGTTCAATGGTGGTCTCACCTCGAATAGTTGAAGAAATCACAGATTATGAACAATAAGCATTTTTAATTAATAATTTTAATTAAAATTCAAATTCCTGTCTTCTTAAAAAAAAAAACTGCTGAAAACATGTGCGCACTTAATTAAGACAGAACATCGGAATTTTTGATTTTATTTTGTTTTGAATTTTGTTAATTATTGTTTTTGTTGGTTAAATTTAAAAAAATATTTTGTAATAAAATAGAATTGTCCACAAAATTGTCCAGTTTAAAAGATGCTAAAATGCAGTCAAACTCGGATATAATAGTTGTTTATATCGCGAATTCGGATATGACGCGGTTTGGACTTGCACCCCTTCTGCTTTGGAGAAGATGTAAAATTGCAAAATTTGCCATATTTTTGCCAGAAAGTGCGAAAATTAATTCATTTTTAGAGAACTGCTCGCTAGAATTAGAAACTTGCTACTTAATACGTAATAATACGTAATAATGCTAATCCCTTTATAATCTTCGATTAGGAAAAGCGGTTTCCGACTGAATTTTACAATTCTAAACTTGCGTTCACACATATTACTTTTACATAGACCGCCATGTAACCGACCTACACCCGTTGTTGAGAAATGACTGCGCCAGAAAGGACAAAGAGTCCGGCTCTAATTACAATCTATCTCAAACAAAGTATAAAACATGGTGAATTTGTTGCACAAAATCAGTTCTCTGAACATTCTCAGGCTGACAACAGTATTGTTTCTGATCGACGTTCACGCTTAACTACATTTTTTCGACCTGATTATCGAAACGAATATACGACATTCGACATCGCGAAGTAAAAAATGCTCGGGCACACCGCGATCTTCGAGATCTTGGATATAGCAGAAGTTTCACTGTATTGTGTTTATGATTTGATTTTTAAAACATAAAAATAAAATAATTTTAAAACAATATTTTGAAATCTTAAAATCCACAAAATATTTGGTTCGTTACCTGGAGCACAGTTAAGATCAGTGGCGAAACTATGAGTCCGCAACTGCAAGGGGGCAAGATAAAAAATCGAAAAATTCAAGCTTTTCTTACAAGTTTATATATGCCATATTGACATACATGAAACAAAAGTAACTGGCACACCGACAAAAATTTGGGACCCCTGTGCATATTTTAATATCTGGTGTACATTTAATTCTGTTTGTTGCATATCATCGCTCTAGCTAAAATGACTACGATAAGTTTTAAAGATTTAAAAAATGCGAAGAATGCGAAATTTATGGAAATGTCGGGGGTTTGAATCTAAACCAAATTTGCAAGAACTGTGTGGAATAAAGCAGTTCATGAAAGACGTCGGCGAAAGACTTGAACTCACCGGCATCAATAAGGAACAAAGTCAAAAAATTGAGTTGCTCGAACAAAATGTGGAGACTATAGAAAGCGGTAAAGCAGGAGGAGATCTGGTGGAAAATAAAGCTTCAAAGCTTGAGGAGAAAGTAGAGAGCTTACTAGTCACAATCGACGCTGACATGACAGCCAAAGCTGGCAGTAAAGGCAAGGGCCTTGCATGGACAGAAATTGCAAAGAAAAAGATATATGCAAAATTGAAAACAATTGAAGACAGAGTACAAGTTGTGGATAAAAAAATTACCATGGCAAACACCATTGTTCAGGAGGAAGTAGAAAGAGAAGTGAGAAGAAACAACATTATACAGGCTCGAAGAAAGCAAAGCTAAAAGCGAGCCAGAACAGAAAACTGAGGATAGGGACACTGCGATGCACTTCATCAACAATATACTTGGTGTAAAATGTGATAATAGTGACATAAAATGTGTATTCATGCTAGGTAAGGATACAAAGGAGATAAGACCATTAATGATTCAATTTAAGGAAAGAGAATTAAAGAACTTTGCAGAAAGCAAATTCAAATGCATCTTTGTCTGCCATGACTTGACTAAAGCAGAAAGAGACCAGTGTAAGAAATTGTTGGAAGAGGCTAAGAAAAAACAAGCTGAGGATCAGTCGGGGACTACATTTTCAGAGTGAAGGGCCAACTAGGTAACATGAAACTAGATAAGCTGAGGATGAGGTAAAATTAGAAATTAAAAATTTAAGTAAGACAGGGTAAGAGTTTTGAAATGTGTTTTTACTAATGGTAGAAGTAAAATAAGCAAGGCTAAAAGAACAGAACTCGAGCTAATTGTTGATATGGAGGAGTGAGATATAATTGGCATTACTGAGTCTTGGGCAAAAGATAGTATTCAAAACTCTGAGCTAGCAATTGATGGCTATGAGATGCTAAGGAAAGACAGAGAGGGACAGAAAGAAAATGGACATGGATCAGGAGGGGTATTAATTTATATTAAGAATCATATCAAAGTAACAGAAAGGAAGGAATTTCAAAATGAAAACTTTAACGAGAGCTTATGGTGTGATATTTACATAGGTAAATTCAAACTTCTTTTAGGGGTTTGCTACAGGGCACCAAACTGTAAAGAGGATACTGGACTAAATGAGATATTATACAAAGCCAGTAAGGAATTTATGCTAATAATGGGTGACTTTAACTACCATATTAACTGGAACACTTTAGAAGGAGAAAGACCTGAGGATATAAACTTTATAAATGTAACAAATGATAACTTCTTAATCCTCACTGATACCACAAGAGGTAAAAACACATTAGACTTAACAACAGATGAAAACTTAGTGGAAGGCCTAGTTGGTGAACACTTGGGAACAAGTGATCATCAAGTTGTCAGATGGAACATTTATTTAGGCAACGAGGATTTAAAAAAAGAGAACCTAGGTTCTAGAAACTTGTTTTAAGGCTGACTGATAAAATATGAATGAACTCGGGAAAACTTAGCTAAAAAATAGAAACTGCTGATGTAGAAGAAGCTTGGGCAATAATCAAGAAAGAGCTAAATCTAGTTGTAGATAAATATATCCCAAGCAGAGCAGAACTCAGAAAAGACATCCATGGCTTACGAAGGAGGTCATTAAATGCAAAAGAGCTAAGTATAAGGCATGGAAGAAATTACAAGAAATGACAAAAATAAAATTTGGAGAGGAAGAAGAAAGAAAGCTTAAGGATTTAAAACAAAAATATCAGAAAAAAAGGAATACATCAAACATCACTAGAATATGAGAACAAATTCGCAAAGAATGTTAAAAGTGACAGCAAAAGCTTTTTCAGATATGTTAGATGTAAACAAAAAAGGACAAAATTGGACATTGCAAAATAGTGAGGGGCAAACAGTTGATTCAGTAGAGGAAACAGCCAATATATTAAATAGCTACTTCAGTTCAGTTTTTACTAAGGAAACAATAGACATGATCTGTTCTTAGTAAAACCATGTTGGCTCTTCCCAATCATTTCGTTTCTTCCAAAAAAAGTTCTTACCAACCTACTTGAGTTTTTGGAAGAAATTTATGAGTGGATTGATCATGACAAGGCTGTAGATGTAGTGTACCTAGACTTCGCAAAAGCATTTGATAAGGTGTCCCAGCAAAGGCTTCAAAAAAAGCTCAGTGCATGTGGGATTGAAGGCAAACTATTACATTGGCTTACAAACTGACTGACAGATAGGATACAGAAGAAATTCAGAGTGGCAACCAGTGCTTAGCTGCGTCCCACTAGGATCGGTGCTTGGACCTGTGCTGTTCTGCACATATATAAATGATCTGGGTGATGGCATAAGATCTAAGTTATCCAAGTTTGCTGACGACGCCAAAGTTTCAAGAAGTGTCAGTAAGTAAGAAGATGTGGATACACTTCAGGAGGATCTTAAAAAGTTATTCAAATAGGCAGAAGATCGGCAGATGCTTTTCAACGTAGGCAAATGCTCCATTATGCATATGGGATGCAAAAACACGAAAGTTGAATATATATTTGGAGCAGTCTAATCATAAAAGAGATCTGGGGGTAATAATGCAGAACAAGGGAAAAGCATCTCTACAGTGCATGGAAGTTGCTAAAAAAGCAAACAGAGTACTTGGAATGATAAAGAGAACAGTAGTGAATAGGAACAAGGATGTAATACTGAGATTGTATAAGGCATTAGTAAGGCCACACCTTGAGTACTGTGTGCAAGTGTGGAACCCTCATTTGAGAAAGGATGTAGAAGTGTTGGAAAGAGTACAAAGAAGGGCAATCAGGATGATAGAAGGTTTTGGAAAGCTGAGTTACGAGGAAAGATTAAATAGATGTATATTAACGAACAGTTTTTCGAAGACACAAAAAGTGCTTCGACTAGAGGGTAGATTGTAAATTATATAGGAAGGCTTTGGGAAACTTGAAAAACAATTATTTCAGCTCAAGGGTGGTTTCCTTATGGAATAAACTAGATAAGGAAACCATCCATGTGGACACAGTAGATAAATTTAAAATGTACTTGAGTAAATTCGGTTATTAGGACTAAAAAGAGTGGTTATTACACAGATCCAGGTCTTCTTAACCACTATAAATAATTGTTATGTTGTTATGTTATGTTAATGGAATCTCAAAATCTAATTTTGTCGTGCATTGCGATTTTTTTCATAATTTGACAATGTAAGCCAACCCTACCCTTCAAATTTTATTTACTGAATTTTGATTTTGTGTTGGGGGCCTGCCATTTGAAGTTATGCCACCGGTTAAGATCCGAATGAGATTCAAAATTAATTGACTAAGTACAAAATGTTCACGATATCTTCCGCTGAACTGCACAACTTTAAGTTTTCTTTCATTTCTATGTTTCGCTTTACCATCATGAAACTAAAATCGAAACTCAATTCATTTTTCGGAAAGAATTTTCAAATTTTGTTATGAAATACTTTTATTGAATTTTAAGGAAAACTTTAATCGTGTTAAATGGAAGAAGTTTCAAAGTTTGTGCATATTAAGCGAGTCTTGAGCGTCTTGGTCACATAAGTGATCGACCGACCACACACCCGATTGCGAGCGTTAAGTCAGTCATCCCAAAACGCAATCTTTGGAAACACTTTTCAGGTAAATGAATTAAAATGTAAACATTACCTGTTGTTTCAGTGTCTGAATTCACAATTCTTCCCAATACTCGCCGGTTCAACCGCCAAAATTATCAGACAACTGCGAAAACGTGAACACAAAAATATTATTAGAGTTCCGAACCGAATTTACGTAAATGCAATATATGTAGATTAACATATTTTATTACATCCCGGCGATATGCAGATAGTTCCAATATTCTTACACAACAAAACGCCGTACGGACGATCATTAGGCAACGCGTGGGAACAAAAAATATGTGAGTATTTATATATATTTATATATATAAAGTCAGGACCGATGAGAGGGGGGCGGAGGGACAAGATAAAACGCGGTGTTTTGAATTGCGATTGGCTATGTGCAATTGTCTTTTGCGCAAATATCACACCAAAATTTCAGGTTGTAAACGTGTTATGTTAACGTTTCAGACTCAATAAACAATAAAAAATAATTCAATGACTTCATGGTTATGGATATTATCTGGGGGTCTCTGCAATAGCTCGAAATATTTGAGATAGGTCAACTCCAGCAATTTAAGGCGGTTGCGTAACAGATGTGTGGGCTGCGAGTTGCGGCATCCTTTGAATCCTGCTTTAGTCACACCTGGTCTTTGAAGTCGTGGTCTCGACTAGGCATGCGAGGGTTCCTCCGAATGCCTCACGTTGAACGTTAGACATTCCTAGTCTGTTTAATGAAATTATTCATAAATTATTACAATACATCATTTCAATCCTGTTAATTACTGGGCCTCGAAACTTGGGTGGTCTAGGCTAAGCAAACTAAGGGGCTGCCCTTTATATATTCAGCATTCTGGGCCTCTTGGAAGAAATTACGAATAAATTATTGCAATACAACATTTGAATCCGGCTGAATTAATGTCACATCTGGACTTCGAAGCTTGGGTGGCCGAGTATATTCAACATTCCAAGCCCGTAGATGAATCCTTAGAATGGAGTCAACAATATGTTATGTCTTACAAATATGGGTAGTCTTCAATGTGCCTCTTCATGTGTGGTCTTCAGCGAGGAGAATTTTGTGAAAGCGTGTCACATGAATAAATTATGATAATGAAAGTAAAACAGTAGGGAGTGGTTGGCCTATTGCAGCTGTGCTCTGTAAGGCTTATAAATTAAAACTTCGAGTGGCGATGTACCAGTTTACTTCGGGATGATTTGAGCTCCAAACCTTTTGTGCATTGAACATTTCTGGCAGATTTTGAAAACACATATATGGCTGGGATTTGCGTCAGATGTTTTAAACTTTAATTATGTATTTTTAGTTTTGATCTCATTTAATGTTATTAATTTTATCTTCATTGTTATTATTAATATTTATTTTATTATTTTTGTTTCATTATTGTAGTTATTACTATTACTATTGATTTTTATCCTTATTACTATTATTATCGATCTTTATCCTTATTAATTTTTAAATTTCATTTTGTTTGTCATTTTTAATTTATTTTTGCTTATTAATTAAACTTGACGCCTCGTTTGTACTAAAACTTTCGCTTGATGTTTTGACCGCGGAGAGCGGTTGATAAAAGCCTTTCAAGTATTTTTAAGCCGAAAAGTTCTCATCCCACGAACTGACGATTTTGCTGAAATCATGACTTGGTGGAAGGGACGCAATTTGGGGGGACGGGGACTTTGGATGCAAAATAAAGTCATTTCCTAATTTACGAGAGTTTGCCCCCCTGAATCTTTGATAACAAAAAAAGGTCGTATTCTCAGACTGTGCGAGGGTTTGTCCCCATCTTGGAACAAACTGAAATTACGTACCTGCAACATTGTTGGGGCACGGGCACTTGATAATTGCGAGTTCAGGGGTCACTCGTATGCGGTAGAAACTGTTGACTTGGGATCAAAGCTCAGCTCTGGACACGATTAGTTTTTAGTGGAGTTATTCGAGTCACTGGCTCTCTGTTACCAATATATTTAAATTTATTTAAATTCGAATGCGATGTAAAAGAAGGTTACTAAATACTCGAGGCTGCCATTAGTTATCGATAGACGGAAGGAAACAAAAAAGGAAGGAAATGGTGGCTACACTTCTAGGCCAAGGGGGATTTGGATGAGGGCATGGCCGTCATTTGGAAAACATAAGAAAAAATTAAGTTAATCTATTATAAAATAAAAAATTAATAAAAAAATGTAAATTAAAAAAAATGCATTTTAATTTAAAAAGTTCTTTAAATTATTTTATTAATTTACTATGTTGGACGACCAATTTAGTAGTTGTGCCCCTCTCTACTAAATCTGCCCTATGGTTCAAGTGTATGCCTCCCGAGTAAATGTTCTAGATCTCGGCTGATTGATGCTGGCTCACTAACCGACAAGGGCGGATCTAAGAGAATGGCGGTAGGGGGAGAAGTTGCGGATTTAGGAGGAAAGGGGTTGCTAAATTCTTGCACAAATTCGTAAATTACTGAAATAAAAAAAGTTTAAATTAAAGTAGCATTAATTTATTTGTTAGATTTTAAAAATTACGAGGGCCATGACCCTCTCCCCGCCATCGCACTTCTATAATCGATCGGACAAGTCTTGTACCCTTACAGGAAGCAATTCATTCCTTCGTCACTTTCGTCATCATTATATCCGTTCACAAATATGTAGTTTCGATGTCTGAGACATCCCGGTGATGCTATTAATGGCCTGCAGACCTATTCCCAATCTCAATGTAGATCACTTTCGTCTACAGATGAGGAGTAGGGATTGCACTCGAAAAATCCGAGAAGATAATTAGTAGCTACGACATTATATTTGCTGATGTTGCTGATTTGATGTCGATGCTTATTTTAAGTCAACACCGCTATCATCACCGTTGCCGTCGTTATCATAAATGCCTGCTAGAATGTATAGAAAAAAGGTGCTAATCCGTGTTAGATCCTAGAGTCACTCGTCTTCATGATCGTTATCGTCCTCATTATCGTCATCGTCGTTGTCGTCGTCTTCATCATCATTGCTGTTTACTTCCTGCTAGGATGACAGAAAAATCGTGCACACAAACGCTTAAACATGAGCACACGCAGAATACAAAGTTGTTATTTTTCAGGGAGCATTTTAATTCAATTAGGTCTCGAGTGAACATCGATTCTGATTACGATGTTGCGCGGCCACCAAGTTGGCCATCTTTGTTTCATTCCTTTTCAACTAATCAATCTTCTTTCGTTTTTTGTTCTTTGTATTTAAATTTATTAAGATAAGTCGGGTATTTCTTAATTTGTTTAGGCATTAAGAAACATTTTGTTGTGCGTTGGCTTCGCGAAATTATTTCAATTATTCCACCAAATGACTGAAAATGATGACGAGGAAGAAAATGAAACAACAGCCGTTATGAGAATAGTGATTCACATATATATCATTATAAGAAGTTTTTTGTTTTAAGATAAAATCTATAAAAATAGATTTCTCTAAAATTGAAAATTGAATTAAAAATGTAGAACCCGTTGAGAATTTATATCGCGTGTTAGGAATAATTTATGCTTAAAGATTTTCCTTTTAAATTAAATGCACTTAATTTGTTTTAATTCTAAAAGTTACATGCCTTACTATTTTTTTTATTCCTTATTATTTCTCTGATGAAAGCAATTTTATAAAATGAAAATGTGACCACATCTTCTTTTATATTATTATAAATGGCGCAATTTGTGCGGCTTCAACATCGCCATTGTCTTCATCGTCTTCGTCGTCGTCGTAATCATCACACCATCATCGTGTGGCCATAATTAATTAGCTTCTCTAACACTTAGAGGGTAATTCGACCAATCAAAACTGAGCAGGAAATGACGTAAATTGTTTACGTTTTGTTTTGCTTCCGCTGAAGGCTGACACTTGATTGGATGATTGCGACGGAGAGCCAAGATGGCGGCGACCCTTGACTGTGTTGATGTTTACATGGTTATTTTGTAATTAGACCAACTTTAACAGATAATAAGGAAAATATTCTACAATATTTTAAATGTTTCATCACACAGTGTAATCATTTGTTGTTATTATTGCAAATATATAATATATAATTCCTGGGCCAGACATTGAATAAGAGCATTTATGTGTTGTTCTGAAATAAACAAGGATCCAGAACAAGTAGACCAACTAATCAATCACAACCTGATGCCTTTTGACGGAACCATAAGTGAGGTATCCGTACACCTTTAAATCCATCCAATCATCTGTCTATAAGTCTCAAAGAAAAGCGTTCGGAATGTAAAGGAAACTTTAAACTGATGATATAAATTCCACCCAGGTGGACCTATGTCCACCTATTCATTTCGCCTTGGAAAATCGAATCCGTTTATTGACTGCTCAGGAATGCCTAAGGCTCTTAAGACGCTTAACGATTTTGAAGTTGCAGTTGCACAGTCTTTATCTTGACGCCAGTGGATTCATTAGGGGCCATGAGGGAGCTTATCCATCCATCAAACATATTTATAAATATTAATGCAACTCTCCATCTGCAAATCCATGTCATTGCATTGGATGTATGAGCCCATTCAATTCAGGCCACTTCTCAGCATTCATTCACCTTCTTCCTCATCGTCGTCTTCATCATCACCGTAGTTTGAAGTAGATTTGAAGCTTTCATTGAGTAGGCGGATCATTCACTGGTTCTTTTAAACTCAGCCGAAGGGGATAAATTGAAATTTATCAATGAATCTCAAGGTTAGATAAAGTTACAAACTTAAGAAGGGAAAAACTACACGATCTAATTCAATAATTAACTGGTTGCATTGTTACGATTTCTCGAGCTTTCGATGGAAGCGAAACCCTTTTATACAGGATTTCAGTGTTCTCTATATTCTTCCGTTAAGATCGCTCATCCGAGAGGCAACTACAAAGGACCCGCATTTCGCTTCGGAAGGCGACAAAATTTTCTTCCATCTTAGCGTGGATTTAAGGTGGTCGCCATGACTGAACACGCGTCATTGCTGGTTTTATCGTTGCTCACCGTGGACATCGTTACTCGAGCCACTCCGGCGTCAATCACCACTACGACTGCGCCGGCGTTCGAAGCCGCCACCTTCTCACAGATTCTAAACTCGACCGTCGTAACTCCGGTCAACTTATCAGAAAGATTTATTCCCTCTCAAAACTCGTCTGCTGCTTACACGTCAGACCGGTTGAACATCATGGGTCGCATAGGAGCCATATTCATCGTCGTCATGATAATATTCGGGTCCACTGGCAACCTCATGGTTCTAGTTGTCATCGTTAAGTTTCCGAGACTGAAGAAAAGTTACAACACGTTCATAGCGTCGTTGTCTGCCACCGATCTCCTGTTCAATATCCTCATCATGCCCTTCTACGCTGACAGTTACCTCAACAGGGAGTGGAGGTTCAGCATGGAGTTTTGTCGGTTTCACGCCTTTTTCGGAACAACTCTCGTCATGTGCAGCAGTTTCCACGTCTCCCTCATCGCCATCAACAGGTTGTTTTTAAATAATACTTTTAAATAACATTTTAATAAAAGAATATAAACTAGTTTTTAAACTCACACACCCAGGTCATCGTCAAACCAATCAACCAACCATCCACACATCCATCCAGTCATCCATACATCTATTCATTTATTATACCATCCATCCTACTATCTGATGTCCAAACCTTGTCGTTCATAATTAGGTCATTAATTCTCACGCTGCGAATCTCCTGAATCAGCTTTTTACGACTCTCAATTAAACAATCGATTTTGAGCCACTACCGCGTCTGTAAGATCTTCAAATTACTATTCAAATTCTGTTCAGTTTTTTTAACCTTAAGCTTATTCATTTAAGCTTGGACATTGAAAATCATTCTAAATAAAAATGTAAGTAATTTTTACTGTAACAGGTATTTCCTGGTTGTACATTCTTCGTGGTATCCAAAATTCTCTAGGAAGTGGGTCCTCGCCGCCCAGATAGTCCTTGTCTGGATTTTAGCCATATCATCAGTAATACCGGGTGCCCTCGGATGGAGGGCTCTCGTCCAATACACGGATCAGATCAGTCGGTGCACGTACGTGAGGTCGGAATCAAAAGAATCCCTGGATATCGTCTTCATCCTCGGTTTTATCATTCCTTGCATCATCGTCTTCTTCTCGTACACCCTCATATGGCTGAAAAGCAGAAGAAGCAAGAAAAGGCTGAGATCATATAGCTGCAACTCAAATCATCATCATCATCATCACCAACGTCATTATCCTCAGCAGGAAATGTCCTTCTTGGGTTGGTTGACCTCAAAAATTGAACCCCACAACAACCTCCATCATCTTCACCAAATCCAGGGCTGGCCCTTGAGGAAAGGTTGGCAAACTTATTTGTTTCAGTTTCGTCATTCTCTTCCGACGGCCCTCGAGGAGACAAACTTTGACGAGCAGTCTTCGGTCCCTCTTGCCAAGATCAACTCGGGCAGGCAAGATATCCTGCCATCGGAATCAGAAAACATTGCGAATGACTCTCCAAGGAAGGCAATTTTTACCTGTGGGGAGGAAGAAGCTCATGTCGAGACGCCGAAAGTGAAACTAGAAAGCGCCACTGAAAAGATGCAGCCTGTTGTCAAAATGGAAACTGCTTTGGCGCTGAGAGTCATCAAATCTTACGTTAGAAAGAAATCCGAAAACGACCTAGTGAAGCCAATTAAGTCATGCGCCAGTTGCCCAGAATTGTATGATTTGAATAAGACCCACTTCATCATACCCGTCTTGGTTATTAGTCCAGATTCGAGCAACGTGACAAATTGCTGGGGAAGAAACATCAAGAAATTTATGAGGGATGATAGATATCTCACTCCATCGAATGAACCAAGCATCTCTCCTTCCGACAACGAAAGTCCGGACTTAAGCATTTTGACCAGAAACCAAGACTGCTTCGGATGTCTAAAGATTAAAAAGATTCAAGAAACTAAAACAGGAAACGACGAGTGCTTGTGCAAAGTCAGATTCTCCGTCTTGGAAGATCAAAATGATAGCACTTTATGTAACGAGACAGAAAACCCTTTGCCCCAACCTTGCTCTCAAAAGGAATATACAGAAGAATCATTCGAGGGAAGTGAAATAGAGAAAGAGAAACCAGGCCATAAGAGCAATATTGAAATTGGTTTAATTTTGCCCACTAAAAAAAGACAGACTCCGCTGAGGGCAGATAAAGAAGTCTTATCGACATCCCATGCAGCGAAAAGATCTCATCCGTCAGGAAACAGAGTTTCCGATTTGAGCTGCAGCGTGCTTTCTCCAATAAGCATCATCAATAGCGGTCCCGAATTAAATTTTCCACTCCACAATAGCAAACAGCATCAGGGGGCAAACCATACGCCCAAGAAAGGCGACTCTTCCGAGAAGCGACGAAATTCTCACAGAAAAAGGCACTCTACCAAAATCATCCTAACCATATTCTTTGCTTTTGTCTTTACGTACTTGCCGTACACCGTCGTCAATCTGGCAGATTATAAGGGGAAGTTAAGTCGCAATTGGTACATGATAACTTCACTTGGGTTCTGGGCTGGCTCTTGCCTGAATCCTTACATTTATGGAGCGATGAACGATCAATTCAGATCGGCTTATTGTTCGATTTTAAGCTCTATGATATATTTTGTCTGTCGCAAAAATAGAAACATTTCTGGCGTCGATAAATAAATAGCCGCCTGACGTTCACCACGATAACATTCCGCAACCGCAAAGTAAATATTATTTACTAGCGGAGAGTTATTTTTGTATTTACCGTTAAGTTTTGATGTTATCAAAATTTCTTTGTAATGTGCTTAGAGCAGCAGCGTACATCTCAACAGAATGCTGCACTGTACCTAAGATTTCCTCCTCTCCACCATAAATCGTCTGAAACGACCGTCGAAGTTAGAACACAATAGAAACTTTTTTTGATTTGTCTACATGGCTACAAGAACCCCCGTATGTTCTCTGAAATGTTGTCACATGCATTCCAGCAGCAACGAAATTGCCTGTGATGTAAAATGGATAGGAGCAGTTATTTGAATTACTGTCGTGTTGCGTCGCCACCTCAAAAATGCACTTGTTTTAGTCTAGTCAGTGTTGTCAAGTAATTTTGTTGACTATTGCCAAATACAATCCTTAATCAAAGTAGCGCAGATTATTTCTAATATTGAAGTACACAATAGACAATATCATTATTTAGAGCTAAGGAAAACATGTTGACAGAATATTTCAAAAATAAGTATTATTTTTGTCTTTTTTTACTTGGAAAAACAAAATTATTTCAAATAAAATTATCTCAACAGCTCATCTCCCATTAATGCTAAGGAAAACATGTTGAGGGAGTATTTCAAAAATAAGTAACTAAAAATTATCTCAACAGCCCATCTCTTTGCTTATTTACCTACCTCAGGGAACCGACACATGAATAGAGGTGGTTCTTCAGACATGTGGAAGTGGGTGCTAATCGGCGTAACGGGAATGGGGGTCGTTGCTCTCCGCAGATGGATAGCGGGAGCAGTTTGTACCAGCAAAGCATCAATGCTCAACAAGACAGTCGTAGTAACAGGAGCTAATTCAGGGATCGGAAAAGCAGCGGCGTTCGAACTTGCAAGAAGGAAAGCACGAGTAATTTTGGCTTGTCGTGATGTTAAATCTGCAGAAGCAGTTGCAAGCGAAATAAGCTCCAAATACCCCGATTCTTCTGTCTGCGTCAAGGAGCTTGATTTGGCGTCTTTCAAGTCCATCAGACATTTTTCTGAAGAATTTTTAAAGACTGAGACAAAACTTGATGTGTTAATAAATAATGCTGGTGTTTACCAGTGCCCTTATTCACTCACTGAGGATGGCCTGGAACTTCAGATGGGTGTCAACCACTTAGGACACTTTTTGCTCACAAATCTGCTAATTGAAAAGATTAAATCTTCTGCTCCTAGTAGAATTGTCATAGTTTCATCAGGTCTGAGTAAATATGGATCAATTGATGTCGACAATCTCATCGCAAAGGAAATTTCGTATGACCCAGCAAAAGGCTACCAGAACAGCAAGCTGGCAGGTAACTATTTTGCAAGAGAATTGAGTCGAAGACTGGAGAATTCAGAAGTTCAAGTTTGTTGCGTTCGTCCCGGGATGGCAAGGACCAACCTTGGCAGACATGTCATGCCCCATTGGTTAGTGAAGGCTCTCCTGTGGCCTCTAGCCTGGCTGCTCGTCAAAAGTCCCCATGCTGCCTGTCAGACGGTCATTTACTGCGCAGTGGCCCCTGAAATTCAAGGTTCCAAGGGATGCTTCTATGCCAATTGCAAGGAGGAAGAATGGGAAAAGATTTCATCGGACCAAGACATTTCAAGAAAATTGTGGATGAAGAGTGAAGAACTTACGGGGCTCAGATAAGTCTGGTCCCAATCTGGTATTGCAACATTTTTTTGATGTCTTGGTAACATGTGCATAACATATGTAATGACATTTATATGTGCTTAGCAATGCAATAAATTCTTCTGTGCAGTCTCATGAATACACCGTCTACTAAGTGCCTTAACTTTGTTTGCATATCAATTTATAACTATTTAATTTTAAAATTGGACGTGCTCCCCAATCTAATGGATGATATGACAATCTTAAAAACAGACAGGATCATCAAACCAGACTTGTATAGTTTATAGCCTGTGGTTGACGCAGTTTGAGAGCTAAATGGGCATTTACATTTCACTCTTAGTTAGTAAAAAAATTGCTACTTTTTGAAATTTTAACTTAATAAGGTTTAACTTCCCTCATCCTTTTTGGTGGTCAAGCACATTCACCTTATAGAAGCAATAATGCTCAACTGCAGACAACAATCTTTAAAACGTTGGGCTAAACTTTACTGTTAACTGCATCATGAGGTTGTGCCATGACATTATAGATAATTCCTAGGTCTGCTAATTAGCTGATAGTCTAGATAATTTCATCTACCATTCATGTCCCTACCTGAGGGTGATCCCTGGTGCTGCAGGCTGAGTTGTGAGCACGACACAATACAAGAAGATCAAATGGCCATTATCGCTGCTCTCGGGCATGCAAACCATTCGGCCAACCTGCATGTCAATGCACACTAGACTCGGGCTGATGTACAAATGCAAGAGTTATTGGGTTAACACAAATGTTTGCTAAAAAAGACATCTATCAAGAAACAATGAGTAGAAACTTTTTTAAAGAAAAAAACCTTAACTAATGCAAGTCTAAACATGTAGAAGTGTTGAGAATGAAGCCATAGGCATGCATTAGATGTGGGTTTGTTGTCATCAGCACCATAATCTCTTCATTGTCGAGTTAGAAAGTGACCAAAAATCATAACAAAATTTCTGCGGACACGAACGAATATATCTACTGGTGATAGAAGGTCAATGTTGATACCATACCAATAGATGCTCAGTTAATCAAGTTCATTGTAAAGCTTAAAACAAATTGAAAAATGCTTATTTTTTAACATTGGCCACAACAACATCTTTTGGAAGACCAGGCATTAAGAAACAACAAAGATATGAATGAACATGATTTTTTGGTGTGAATTCAACAAATAGCAAAATTTGATCTGCGTCTCTCGAATCTGATGTGTGGTCTTTTGCTTCGTCCTCATATTAACTGCTCAAATCACTTTGTGCAAATTATATCAGCATAAAGATGATGACAAGCAATTATTTACTAGAAGTGAATTGTTACGGTATGACTATTAAAGAGCCAATGACTCATGAGAACATGTAAATAAAGCATTTAGATGGTTGATATCTTGACATCATGAAATGGGTCTCAAAAATTCTTTGGTCTGTAACTTAATACTGAGTGAATTAATAAATGCATTGTAGAATTATGTTAATGATGTAGCAGTTTGAGTTGACAAAATGGTATGAGGAGTACACGAATACTAAAAGTTGAAGAGCTCTACCAGAATTAAAGCAATTCTACCATAATGTGGCACAACCTGTGATAATGCCTTCCAAACCACTTTTGTGAAACAACAATTCAGGCAAATTAGTCAACAAAGTAATCGTACAAATATTACAATAGAAAGTACTTAATATTAATGATACGTACCAATACAAACATTGCATTACACGAACAGCTGCAGATGACGTGGATTCGGGGAAATTTTAGCAACAAAGCGAGGAATTTTTGTGGACAGAATTTCTAACATGGCATATTAGGATAAACAACGAATGATGAATAAATAATAAAAATAAATAAGATTTTAGGAGGAATGCATGCACAGTTTGCATCAGATGAGAGGTTTATTGAAACACTGGAAACTGGAAACTTCCCATCAGAGAAACAAAGAAAATCACTTTTTTAAAGCAAATTTGACAAATAAATTCATTCAAAGAACCATAGCTGAGCTGAAATAATCCACCAAAAGTGACAGCTCAAAAGAAATTTGGGCAGAAATAACTTGAAATATACACAAATTAATACCCAGGAAGGAGGCATGCTTATTTGAATTTTGGAAATTTAGTTGGGAAGTTGAACAAATGTTGCTCATATTTCGTCATTAATAATAAAGTACAAGCAGAATAAAACCTCATTACTATCAAGTTAAGCATATCTATCTAATGTGAAACTCACAAAAACATATCCTAAAAGATGACAGGCAACAGAGAAATCATATCGAAAAGCCACTTCACTAACCAAGAAACATAAAATCAGACTTCATAACACTCGGGGATACGAAAAGGTTTTAGAATTCAAGAATGCCAACCTGTTACTGCTGTAACCTATCGTTATTAAATACCAACAACACATAAAATGAAACGAACCCCCTGTTGAGATGAAGGATTCTCAATGATTTGAGCCTTAAGATTCTCAGAGTTAAACGATAATTATCGCATGTCATATATGCAGAGAGTTGCACGAATTCACCAGTCTAGAAATTCGCAGTGGTGATTCATCAAAAAAGTCAAAGTTTACAGAAATCTACTTGAGGAGAAGATTAGAGACTTCTAAATGAATGAAAACAAAGAGCGAAAAACAAATGTCTATTGCAAGTAAAAATGTCAATGCCATCGACAAGACTAGGCAACAACTACAAGGAAATGTCAAACAACAACATCATGGCGATAGCAAATCAAAGATGGTGATAAAGCCTAAACATGAGCTTTTGGTCGGAAGGTAAAGTAGGTAGAAATCCATCTACTCTAAATAAAGTCTAGCAGAAAGTATCCAGGTCAGCTGAGGCATGTCAATCTGATTGAACATTCGTAAGAACCAACCAAGCAAACATTACTCCGATTGTTCAAGTGGAAAACTCTTTGAGTCTGGTGGAAATTCTCGTCGCAATGTCCTTGTCTAGAGGGACGTCTTCTTCCTCGTGGAGGATTCGGTCGAGACATTCCTTGATCTCGTCCAGTCTGTGGCAGTGCTCGAAGTAGCACGAGTTCGTCAAGACCAGGTGAGTGAGCGCCAAATATTCGGACCTCATCTGGATGCGGTAATGAAATAAAAATAAAGCAAATGATTTCTTTTCTGGAAGGAAACATCACCAATAACCACATGAATCAGCACAAATAAATGTTCAAATAATACTTGTGTCAAGGTCCTTTGAAATAGAATTTAAATTATGGTTATTTTTAATTGCAATCAAAATTAAAGTTCAGCCACTCACTCATACTCTCATTTCAATTACATTGTTAATTCATCATCACCACGAAAATGCTCTTTACCTTATCATTTCATCATCATCACATTCATGACATTGAACAATCCTAATGAGAGCAAGAAAAGCAGCAACAACAACAACTGCAGCTACAAACCTCATCTCCAGGGTTCAAGTCAATAAGTTGCCTGAGGAGAATGTCAATGAGTACTCGAGCATCGTTGGTGTAAAAGATGGCGGACGTGGAGGGGTGCGAGAACATGTCGGACAGGAACTTCATCACCGAATTTGGTGTCTTGTACTCCAGACTGGGAATCCTTATTGGATCCTCTGAGAATGACAATGTAAATGGTGGTGATGACCATTTCAAGGAAATGTGAATAAAATTATTAACGATGATGCTTTTGATGTTGAAACACGTTTGACTGTTCTTTGAACCTGGTTTTGTGCAAAATAACTATCATCTGCATGCAATTCTGCACTTGGGAACAATTATTTCGATGGTAATTATGATTTCATCAAATTATGATAGAAATAATTGCCACGAATCAAGACTGTTGCACTCTGCACTCATAAATCAACACCCTGTCAATCCAAGAATCTGGTGCAGACCATGAAGATAATATAAACAAAAGTACAGTGCAGAGTGGCACTTGAATGCCATATCAAGAAATTGCATAAACACAGACAAATCATTTGCCCATCCATCAATTAACTAAAACAAACAGTCACCATTCTTCTATCCACCAATCCATCCACCCTTCTATTAATTTGTCCCTCAATTGATCACCTTCTCTATTAAACAGAAGCAGTATCTGCTCGGTTAGGTACTTGGCTGACTGTTTCCTCCTGAGAGCTTTCATGCAGAGGTTGTCTTTTGGCAGCTCAAAATGCAGGTTGAACGAGAGCAGGAACTTCACCAGGAGTTCGGGAATTTCCGGGGACTGCTGGGAGGTTTCATTTTCGCCACCGATGGAGGAGAGGATGAAGAAGATGAGGTCCTCGTTGAGATGGGCTGAACATCATCATCATTATTATTATCATCAGCATTAAACACTTCAGCAAGATATCCAATATGTCCTACTGATTACTTTCTCCTCATCACAACCATTACCATTACCTGATGGTGATTGCCATCATGACCGTCATCACTAGCACCTATAATGTGTTATTTGTCGTAAATTTTGAATACCAACAGTAGTGGTTGTGCGGAACGGTCTCTCCAGTCGAGAAGAGCATGCACAGGACGATCGCCACGTAGACGAGGTTTTGTGGTTCTGAATTTCAATAAAAAAAAGATCTTAGCATCGACATCATCATTACCACCATCATCAAAGAATTAGATCTAACTACTGTAATATCAATTTAACTATTTATTAACAAGTTTATGCAAGTACATCATAAAAGTTTCAGTTAATCAATATGAAAGTGTTAGTAATAAATTAAATATATTAGAGCAACGCTTTTTATAAAAATGACAGGACAAAGTAATCACAAAGTGATCTGTCGCCACCAACTTAGCCACATCCATTGAACGTTGTTGCCAGCATCACCATCATCATCACCACCACCACTGTCACTACTATCATCACCACCACTATCACCATCATCATTACCACCACTATCACCACCATCATCATCACCTGTTGCGGGATCCTGCAGTTCTCTGGCCAGTTCAAGTGGAAGGATGGATGCCATGAGCTCTGAGATAAAGTTCATTCCCAAGGAGCAAATGTTGGCAAAGATTTCCAAAAGGAGCATGCGAATTGACGAACGAGTTTCCTGTTGATGATGAAGATACCATAAAAATGTTGATGATGATGAAATTTAGTCTATGGATTGTCATTTAAGACTATTATTTAATTAATTATTATTTAATTTGAGTATGACTTCATACATGCTGTGCATCAATGCAATCATCATCGGGATCGCCCATAACATCATCACCTGTTGCAGTAGTAATCATCCTCACCGATTTATTTCACAATCATTATCAAGATTCTTTGTTAAACAATTCTCATCACATCAAACAATGAATAAATGTCACAGCATGTCAATTTGTTAAGCCTACCATTTGATAATACAGTATGAGATCGTTGCAGGCCACAAAATGGTCCTTGGCAACAACCATTCTGCATATTTCAGGATTGGCATTTACCTGGAGTGTGATGAATATTATTGTAAGCAATCGTTAAAAAATTAAATGTAAAATAATAATCTTATTAATTTTTTTGTTCAAATTGCAGGGTGGATGTCTTCATTAATAATACGACCATTCTAAGTAATAAGTCGATCATTTCTGTAGCTGCATTATGACTCTAGGAAGTTATTGAATTTCGTAATTGCTTTGGGTCTGCATGTGTAATTGGTCAACTGAATAAAATATTCAGGATTAATATTTACTGCTAACTGCTTTGTATGTATGTAGTGTTCATAGCAATAAAAATAAATTAATTAATAAATCACCAATATAATAAGGATATTGCAATAAAATAATCTTCCATCTTAATCACCAATATACTCAGGAGTTTCTTAAGCATGTGCGAGATTGCCTCTTCATCTTCGTGAAGTGCCCAACTTCTTTGTTGACTGTCATCCTTCGTCTCTGAGAGTTCAGAGAATATTTCTTCGAGGTCTTTTGCATCCGTTGTCTCAAGGATGGATTCAAGCTGCAAAATATTTCTTTATTAAAATTAAATTATCTCAATTTTAAAAAAGATCTCAAAAAAACTCAAAATTTTGTCTGAATTCAAGCAAACCAAAAATGTCATCATCATCAACATCACCAGCAACAACAAAATAAGGCAGTCTTCTAACCCTTCCTTTATCATTCTCCACTTCAGCGAAATGGTTGGTACTCTCCTGCTGGAGAATGTCTTCCATGATTCGTTCCAAGGACGGGCAGTTCCTGCCGAGCCTGTCGAGAATCAGTCGAACGACAGAACACGAAGAGCCGAAGTCCATGTCGACGGAATCTCGAACCTGAGACACCAGAGACCAGAAGAGATTCTTTGGAATCGGGTCGTGGCCTTCTTCCTTCGATGAGTCGCCCTTTTCCATTCCTTTGAGCCTGTTGTCATGCATCGATGATTTTGGGAGTCGATCCACTGAGGAAGTGGTGCCTGGAAATTGGTTCAGTGTCATAGGGGAAGAGGTGAGCGGAGGTGGTGGTGACATGGAAGTAGATAGTCTGAAGTTCGAAGATGAGAGAGAACTTGATGCTCTTGAACTGCTCTCTGGTGCAGCTGCTGACAATGAGCTCGGTGATGCCAGCTAAAGCGAGGTTAGAATTCACATTAAGCCCTTTATTCGCTTCCCAGTTTGAAATATTATCGTCTCGAAGCCTTAACAACAATTAATCTACTAGTTTACACGATAAGAAATTATTTCCATTGTCATAACTAAGTCGGTGGATCATAACTAACAGCATCATCAGAAGATGTTGAGTGCTTCCAGCCAAGATTGGTTTCTGAAAAATTACTTAATTCGATAATATGTCTTCATCATTAGTAACATTTATTCCAAATTAATAATATGCGGTCATAATTAACAATAATAATAATGTGCTTGTAATAAATTTAAAGCAAAACAGCCAACAAAAACAACAGAAAAGCCATCTTGATCTGACCTAGTTAATTCATTCAACTGACCTACTCACCTCCGCAAAGTCTCTCGTCACTGTCATTGGATGCCAATGTTTTTGATTTTAAGTATTGATGTAGATGTGGATGGCTAGAAAGCAGTTTCTCCTTGTAACATTCGAGCACCCTTAATTAAGTTAATTGATATTAAACTATTTCTAAATTTACAACTATTTGCATTATTACTACTAATAATATAATTAATTGATGAACAGGTTGATGATTGTAAGGTGAATGAATCGCAATGAAGTCAATTCAAAGTAGCAAGATTAATTGATACAACAAAGGAATGCAGTACATTGGAATCATGTTTCAATCAAATAACAAATGAATGGCAATATTAAGCTTCACATATTGTTTTGGATATATGCAAATCAAATTTGAATTGTGAATTCACTTGGCAAAAAGCAATAATAATATGTAATACATAGTATTTTATGTAATAGTATTACTATTATTATTTTTTTTTTTATTACTTTATCAAACAAAGGATCTGAGCATGTCTAATTAAAATCTTACAAGATACAACAACTTGCTCAAACAATTTATTATTTATCTAACTTTCTTGAGAGAGGGAGGCAATCTTGAGAAAAATACATCGGTAGGTATGGTGCTCCTTTAGAAGAATCCATGATGAATTCAAGGAATTCCAGTGGTTCTGGCTAAAGTTTAAGAACTGTGATGAAATAGATTGCTAATAAATCAACAAGGCTAGTGTGTATGAAAATGGTTTTGGACAATGTTGATTTCAATTACATTAATCTGACTTTAAATTTTATATGCCCATACAACATAACTTCTGACACCTTTCAATAAATAGGGAAAGAAGATTTGGAGATGTTTCTGTCTATCTTTCTAAAATTGTGCAATTGCAGTATATAAGATGCCACTAACCAGGTATTACGATTCGTACTTTTGCAGTCAAACTCAAAAAAAGAACTTTTAAAAATTTGTTTAAGAAATTTATATGCAGTAAAGATTCATGCGCAGCTCAGAACCAATGTACGAATATTACCGTATAGGGCACAATGTAGTTGGAAGGAACCAGGCCAATGTGTCCCTGCCTCTTTTGGGCCAACCACCAACTATTTTCATTTTGTTTTAGAACGATCATCTTATCCCCAGCATTAAATGACAGGATTTTTGGATTTTCATGACAGTAAGGATAAATCGCTTTATACATTTTATTACTGGTTAGATTAGCGGTTCTGGACCTCCTCTGAACTGAACAGCCCAATTTCAAGTGACTGTTTACAGAATTATCGGCGACGACGAAGTAAATCAATTACAAGATGTGTATAGGGAATTAAATGCATGAGTTTTTATTGTTTTATTATTTATATTTGTTGCTTGGCTACTTGCAAAAGTATCTATTACAGTTTTTTTTAATTTATCTAATAAATTATTTGTAGATTTATGATGCAATAATATAAAAAAAACTATTAACAAAATATAAATGCATTAAGATAAACAAAAAATTACAATAATTCCTGATTTATAAAATCACAACAACAAAGACTTTCTTTGGTCTTGAATGTCATCGCCTGTTTAGGTAGAGCGTGTTACTCTGGGCAGAAGTTAATAAATATAAAATATAATGAAGGAAGAAATGAAGAGAGCTTATGTTGCGACGTTGGAAGCTGCCAAATTTATTTTTCAATGGGGTTTCGTGCCGACAATTGTATATCTAGGTAATGCAATTACTTTCTGATAGTCAGTTGTTGATCATAATATGCTTTATTGTATTACCTTTTTGAATTATTCTGAGTGATCATTTCTAATTGCAGGTCTCAGAAGGGGGGCTGATCCAGGACAGCCTCCATTTAACATATTGAGGTGTGTTACAATTTTTGAATTTGAAATTATTAAGAGATACTGTAGAAAATGCTTGATCATTTGTAATTCGATTCGGCATGCTTAATAAATATATTTTTGCATAAATATTTTATGCAACCAGTTGATTCATTAATTTTCTAATCAAAATCAATCAAACTTAACATAATATAGCATGCAATCAAATCACAAATTGCTGACTAGTGTTGTTTAGAGACTATCTGCAAATGCTTGAGGTGTAAATTATATATTAAAATTTTTTATTACAGTGTTTTGTGGCAGTAAAGAGTCTTTCAAGAATGAAAATGTTGCATGCTTGAGACTGTTTCCATTGAATAAATTCATTTTGATGTAAGGCCATGCGTATTGTTCATCATTGAATGGTTCTGGATTTGTTAGAAAAGTATTGACTGATTTTGATGAGGCTATGGTGTTTTCATGATTGGCAACAATATAGCAGCAGCAACAAAACATGTAACATGAAAATTTTTCAAAACCCATAATTTTGGGCAGTTATTTGTTACCTGCTGCACCACTTATACACTGATAATTTTAGGCCAATGATTTGCAAGTGGTTTCCATCGAATCATCTTTGACAGGACTCGAATCAAAAGTTCACGGGATGAAGTTTATTGTCAAATCTAATTTATATGTCCTAAGCATATGAGAATTGAGATATCATTCATTAAATACTAATTGTAATCATTATAATTATTTGTAATAAATGCAATTTGGTGTCAAATTGTGTTCAGCATAAAGTTTGCTTTCATCTTTGGACAATGTTCGGTATCATTGGTGCTCCAGTACCTTCGTAAGGGTTACCGGCGGGCTGGTTCACTAGGAGGGCTGGATAGTATCCAGTCTGTACAAATGGGACAACCATACTTGGATCAACGTTTGGGTAAGCAGGAGGTGCTAGGGAGGCATCAGCTCCAAGGTCAAAAGAAACATTCTGTGGTACCCAGATGCCAGATTGTGTCATGTTGTTGGGATCTTGCACTTGAAAGTCACCATTCCCAGGCCAGTTCATTGAGGCAACGTCGGTAACCAAGTATCCATTGGGAACGACCTGAGCCATGTCCGGTTGCTGTGGTGGCACTGGATGTGGTGGAAGTTCAGCACCTGCTTGTTGGTTGATGATGATGTACTGGGGACAGGGCTCTGAGCATGAGGGACGAGTTTCCACTTCAGGCATCGGATAAGCCTCCGCTTCGATGCCAATGTCGTAACTTCTGATGACGTCAGTTTTTGGGGCGTAGTAAAATCCGTGCAGCGATGGTTTCTGGTATAGTTCGGGGTTGATTGGTTCTCGACAAACCAGAGAGCTTTCGTCGGTCCTGCAGTGCCACTTTTCGTCGGTGAAATTTTCGCTGATGTCGAGCATTGTAACGGGTGGAGGCTTGTTGTTGCTTGACCAGCCTCTCCTGTCACCGAATGCTTGCCTGGATTTGTCCACCAGTGTCAAGGCGATGACATTGCTTGGACAGGAGAATATGTAACAATCCAGGAGCGGAACGCAATTACCTCTAGCTGCGGTGACTGTGAATATCGCTGGAAGCGGGCTGGACGCTGCATCCGGAGAATCCAAGGCCTTGAACGTCAATCCGCAAGCATTTGCTGGGTCGTAACTTTGACCAACACCCTTAACAGCAGCACAGCTTCGGAGATTTTGCATTTGAATCCATATCTTCGAGTCCAGGGGGTTTGTAGGTATGGCGTAAATCCCGTTGGTGAATACCAAAAGGTGAACATCTCTGGCGACATCTTTCGATAAACATGAACACGGGTCGACGCTATAAATCTCAGACAGAGGTTTCTGTACGCTTTCTATGCTATCAATTGATGATCCTGGTGCTTTTCTGCCCATAAAATGAGCCACGCATCGATACAGTAGTCTGTTCGGACACACACTTACATCGCCAGAATTCATCTTCATCCGCTTTTCGCAACTCTAGAGTTCTCGCGAAATAAAAACACGAACAGCCAATCGACCAACTACGATTTCGAGATCAAATTACCTGAATGTAAAGGCGTGGGCTCGACTCTCACGCCTGAATGAACACAACCTAGCTGCGCAAAAGTTTGGGAAGTTGTAACTAGAGGCACAAGTTAAACCAGAAAGTCACCAATAGTCTGTAGCTAACTAACTTGAGCCTATAAATGGCATCAGCTTAATTCAATGCACATATAATATAAATTAACATTCATTACTGGATACAATTCTTTCCAGAATAACATGTTCTGCAACTCAACAACTCAAACGAAAACATTTTAGCTGAACAATGTTAACTAAAAATAAGGAAACTTTTAATCATCAACAACAAGAAACCATCATAGAGTTTATTATACTCATGTCATAACAAGCAAAGGATGCAGTCCTATAAAGTGATCCTAAACTCTAAAAGCTGGAACGGAGGCTGACAAAATCTTGACATCATCTGTAGGGCGATCAGAGTTGTCAGTCTCCACCAAGCCAAGACGACTGAGAATCTGTATAAATATCAAATTAGATTTAAGCCAACAAGCCTGCATAACATTGTTGAGCAAAAATTGTAATTATAGACATTCTCTGCATGATCTCAACTTTTGAATAAATGAGAATAAATATAACATAAACCACTGGTCTTAATCCCAATCCTTAAGAATGGATGTAACACATTCAGAGTAACAAAGATGCCTAGGAATATTGATTAATGACAAAGTCACCTTAATTCCCTTTGAAACACGTCCAAATATGGTGTGCTTGCCGTCCAGCCACTGTGCTGGGGCCAAAGTTATAAAGAATTGGCTCCCGTTGGTATTTGGCCCACTGTTGGCCATGGAAATGATACCAGCTCCTAAAATGAACGATAATTTATTTAAACTTTGTTAGCGATGGATCTAACTATATTTCAAAAATCTGATGGAAATTCATGCATTATGCAAATTGTTTTGATCCATCACCAACTGCCATTATTTTAAAGCTGTTGTTACGATATAAATTTACAGCAGATTTTCCAAATACATTAATGATGATTAATAAAAGTTAGCTAACAACCTGTGTGTCTCAAATCATCTGCAATTTCATCTTCAAACGACTTTCCATAGATTGAGGCTCCTCCCTTGCCTTATAGAAAGAATAAAAACAAATGTGACACTAATTGACAATCAAACTATTGCAATCTAGTTAAAAACAAGCCCCAAAAATCAAAATTTGAGCTAATTGTAATCATTAGCTATTCTAAGAAACAAACCACAATAAAAACTTGGAACAGATAAGCGACTATGAACCTATTCCCACTTATAGTTTTAAAAACACAGCCTACCAGTTCCAGTCGGATCACCTCCTTGGATCATAAAGTCTTTGATGATTCTATGGAATTTCGTGTTGTTGTAATATCCTCGCCGGGCCAACTCGGCAAAATTAGAACAGGTTTTCGGCGCATGCTTCCAATAGAGTTCAATTTCTATTGTGCCCATACTGTTAAATAACTTGCTTTATTACTCAATTGACATTTATTCAGTTATGCTCATTCATTAACAACACAGCAGAATATGTCGCAATCAGATAAAAGAGACGCGGTAGGCGAATAATGTCTGATTAAGACCGTCACCTAGTTTCCAGTGTCACAAACGGTGGTTGCCATGATTTGGGAGGGATTCCTGCCATCTTCTATGAACAAATAGCGGTACGCAAGAAAACTCACAAATCCGTAGCCCTTAATATCGATCATCCAAACATGGATAAAATGCAAAAGTTTTAAATACAATGTCGTTTCCAAAATAAGTCATTAAATAAAAAAAGTTCTAAAATAATTTAAATTAATCTAAGTTATCCTTAATCTTAAATAATTTCTTAATAAGATTCACTACCGGCTCCCGACGGTTAGGACGCTTACACGAACTAAGCTCGACTCGCAATTTTATTTTCACATAAAAGGGGTAACAATCAGCACTCTGGATCAACTGGTGGAGAAAGCAAGTGTACAAATGTGATGAAACCACTTAAATAAAAAATACATACCACATCTCCTTGCGGAAATCTGTGAAATGGTGAGCTCATTGCCAATAACCTGACTAATCGCTGAAACACTTTCAAACTTCTTTGACATTGACATGTGATGTTCCTTAAAGCATTGAAAATACCAGACGTCACTCAATGAATCAAAGAGGTCAACAAAACCAAAATTAACTACACAGGTCTCGGAGCTGAATGTGTCGCACAGATGAAGTAGAAGTGTTGATGAAACATAAACGTATTTTCCACGTCGTTTGTCCTGAGGTCAGTTAGAAAGTTTGAGAGAAACATTTAATCATAACTCCTATAAAAAATAGCAGTTGGAAACTTAACCGAAATTGCAGTCGCCATACGATTGGAAATTCAAGGAAATTAATTATGAAACTCTCCAAGAAGAGTGCAGAAAATTTGCACGTAAAGCAAATATTACAGAATAGCTTGCATAAACATAGATGAATGAGGATGAAGCTAACTCTCGATTCTCATGCATGATCAAACGTAATAGTTCATCGTAGTGTTGCCGTCGATCAAGGACCACAAACAGAGCGGCAGCTCAGGGTATCAGAGAATTTTTCATGTACAGGAAAGACAACATCAGTGGAAATTAAAAAGTTCCCAGACTCACCACTAAACATTGCACAACATCCAAAGTTGACAGAAATCAACTTCCTTCAAAATGTGGAATATCCATAAATACAAGACAACATACATATGAGATGCCCAGAACACAACTCCTGTACAGCAATCTACTTATGTAGGCTCAGAGCAGATAAAGGCAGAATCACAAAAATGGCAAATGTTAAATGAACAAAAATCGAAGAATCGACCATCGAAGGAACAAAGCATCTTCAGTACCACACGAACAATAGGGTCAGGATGACTATCCTAAAATCAATGGCATCAATAACACCAACAATGATGATAATAACAACACAACATCAATACGACAGAATCAGACAACAATAGCAACAATCGCCGACATAAGAATGGATTGAAGAAAACCCACTAAGTTTAAATAACCCAGGAGAATAACTGCATCTGAACATTAGCCCAACTGAAAACATAACGAAATAATTATAACCATTTGGGTTAAGAGTGACAAACACATCGATAATGATTTTAAATAGGCTGGTGGTGGTGAATTTGGCAATCTTAAAAGGTGTAAGATGGAAAAGGGAGATAGCAAAATGAGAAGACCCTGCATGTTTGTGATTTTGAAAATTGTTGTATTTCATCCATAAAATGCTTATAATAAAATATACTACAACAACATTATATTATATCATATTTATAAAGTCACTATTAGTATAGCAATAGTAATAACCATAGCCATAAATCTATTATAAATGTCTGACATTAAAGATAGATAATTGAAAAGATGTAAGCCACAAAATATTTAGCATTAATGTTAACCAAGTATCATAACCAGTAAAAGTTTAGACCACAAAAAATAGCCACCAACATTGTATTATGTCAGTGACAAAACATTAATTGGGGTAACTATGTTACAAAATGTTTTGGCATAAAAAATATACCTTGACTTTGTTTGCTTGAGAAGCACAAATATATACAACACCTGTGTTCGTACAAGGTGAGATGAAAGCGTTACTTGGTTACTTGTGTTACTTGCGGAGTTGGGAAAAGCCATCTTCATTCAAGCGTGCGGTAGGAATAATGAAAACAAAACAAATCTGGCAGGTACAGCAACACAGATGGATACAATATACGGACAATGGCAGTAGTAGTAAAGTAGAAGTGATACATTATTTCACACACAGCAGAAGCTTTCAGGATGGCACTGAAGGCAAAGATGCATTGTTATGTTATTTGAATGCAAGTTCGAAAACTTGCAAAGAATCTGTAGCAATTTTGCCAATCAACCCTGGAATATAAAAATAGTTAATGTGGTGTAGATAAAGAGTAGGAGAGATGGAAGCAGATGGAGATAATCTTTTGTTGAGAGGAAAAAAACACTGTGAGATTACCATCTGAACCCAAATAGGCAATTTAGTGCTAAGAATTTTGCTCCTAAGAAACCCAAAAGCTATTAGAAAGTTACAAAATGTGAAAGCAAGTAAAATGAGTTTTTAAAGTTAAAGATGAAAAATAAAAATAAAAAGAGAAATTTGAAATCTACTAAAGCTGAGAATTAGAAATCCAAATGAGGATGCTCTTTTGCAGAGCCCATTAAAAAGTTAATTGAATTTTTCGACATCATTAGACGATCTAGACTAAATCAGTCTAGCGTTAATTTAAAGACTAAAAACAGCACCAAACGTGCGGAGAATAAAAGCTTATCACTTAAGAAGCGAAACATTAAAATCCTTATTAAGTGCAAGTTTTTATTCCCCGGGGACGTGGAAAGAGCTTTAAACCGAAAAGCTGAAACATTGCGATCAATTTGGCCTGCCATGTCGATCACCTACCTTCGCAACCAAGCCACAACAACGAGCAGTCAAATGGTTCTTAAAAATCTTTAATCGCTTGGAATAAAATTCACTTTTAAAATCCGAAAATGTACATTTGGACGATTTATCATTCAAAAACAAGTTGCTCGAGAAGTCCAAAGCTTTGGCTTGCTTCTAACAACATCAATATGTAACATCAACATCATCACTGTCATCACCAATGTCATCATTATCATCATCAGCATCATCATCATCAGGACAATGACTAGATCTGTTTAGCATACTGAACGTGACTGTGTTTGAACTGTGGATGTTCGAGACATCATGTTGAAGATCTGTCGGAGCTTAAGACTTGAGCATTGCCTGCAGCCTGTTCGCACGAAGCTGCAGTGTTGCCATCAGTGATGGCAGAAACGAGAGTAGCATCGGAAGCGGAAGGTGCGAAGGTCTCATCTCCGGCACCCTGGGAGCTCGTGGGACTGCCTGCCGAGCGATTGATTTGCGGAACAGACGACGAGGAAGATGATATCGAAGATGATGTCGAAGACGACTGGTTGCTAGGATTCTCTGTTTTGTCCGACGGGATTATCTCTTCTTGAGTGATTTGAGTAGGTGATGATGATTTAGCCTCTTCTCTATTGTTTGTGGAGTTCGGAGATTCTTCAAAAAATACGGGGGGCGTGGAGCCCACGGGACTGCAAGAGGGCTCTTCAACTTCCCCGATCGTGGTTTCAGCCAGAGAAGGCTCAAGTTGTGGGCAAGTACTCAATTGGTACTGCAACAGTTTGGTGTAGAGCTTGAACCTCTTAATCTAAATGGCAAATCAATATCATCGTTTACAATCTATGACAAATCTTGTTGTGATAACCTGCCCACAGATAAAAAAAACATAACAAACAAGACAGCTGACAAGAGCAAAATAGTACCTCTTCATAAAGATTAATTACATTAATTACAATGCACAACATGATGAAGGAAAGCTCATTGAAAACATGCCGATTAAAGTGACAAATTTTAAAATGCCGTACGATGGACGATGGACGAACGCTCGATGCGTGCCGCGCGTCATGCGAAAGCAAGTACTGACCTCGAATTTTAAAAAGTTCTCCTTGTGGCAATATTCTCTGATGACACGATTCCTGCTCCCCTTTTCGGGAGCTGCCTTTCGATACTCGAACAATTGCTTCTCGTATTGGGCAGATGCTCTCTCGTGCTGGACGATTTGCTCTCTCTGAAGATTTCAAACGTTTTAATGAATGTCGTTACAAATGTTTCGTGCAATCGATGAATGCCTTTGCAGATGTTAATGCAATTGATGTGAGTCGACATCGCGAAACAATATTATGGAAATGGTCGTAACAACAACAGCAGAGGCAATTTAAAGTTATCAGCTGTGAGGGTTAATCAACCAGCGTCCAAAGCTAATTAATAATGAAATGCTCTGCTGGCTATATACATGCAGATGTTGTAAGAAATAAAGACAAAATAATGAATACATATTTTAATGTCTGAGCAACATCAAAGTAGTAATAATTAATAAAAATAAATATCGGGAAGCTATCATATTTCTAAAACTGCTGTGTGTGGAAAACAATTCACGGCAATGCTTGTTATTAAGCCTGTCTTGTACATTGTGCACGTACAGTTTGTGAAATACCAGACTTTTTTTTATCGAACAAGCAAAAAAAAAAAGTGGGATGTAAACAAAGTTTCGAGCACAATTATAATAATAATAATAACAATAACAGCCTCAATGACTGAATAACTAAACAACTTTTAGGCGAACTCATGCATACTTTCGTACAGTCATCCTCTCGGACAGCATGCAAATTATCATCAACATCCTCATAGTCATCACATCATCATCCTCAACGGTCACTCAAGGATAAAGTACTAACAATCGAGAGAGTGCTGCACTCGAGGCTCGTGATTGGTCGATCGAACCACTTGTGGACGTCGAAATCCCTGCTGGGGATGGGAGCAGAGTTGAGGGCCGCCACAACGTTTATGCAGTCGATCCAGTCCTGGCATTCTTTCACGTCGCTGCACGAGGTAACGGTAACGTGATTGTGATGATTATGTCTGTGGCTAATGTATTTCATAAAAATTTACAAGTCAAACAACACTTAACCTGGTTTGTATCAAATATTGCGCTCTGTCGACGGTATGGAGTCTGAACACGTGGCTCTTCTTGATGTAGTCGGTGGCCTTGGTTGCGATGCTGTGGAGGAGGCAGATGGCATTGCTGCCGTTGGCCACGGGGACGGAAATCCTGGAGCCCGGTTCGGGGGGTTTCGAATCGCGAGGGAGGGTTCCGTCCCTCGATCCGTCGGGATTTCTCCGGTCGCCCGTGGAGTCGAGTTTCGACTGCGCGTCGTCGTCGCATTCGTTGCCCGTGCTTTCGTCGTCCAAGTCGTCGCCAGCCCCGATCGAGAGGCTATTCCCGCTCTCTTCTTCGTCGTCAGCAGGCGACACGTTGGCGATTCCAGATTCCTGGCTACCGGTTTTGTTTCTGGAACTTCGAGACAACTTGCCCAGCACCTTGTCCTTGAGAGAGTTTCCGATGCTCTTCTTCGGCGTGGAGGAAGCGCTTCCCTCCGAGTTCAGCTGGGTGGAGCTCTTGGAAGAGCTCGGAATGTTTCCAGTCCTGCGAGACTTTTTGGACTTGCTGGCTCGTTCGCTGCTGTACAGATAGAGGGTGGTGTCCCTGAGGACCGCGTAGAACATTTTCCACCCTCTCCTACCGAGACCGGCTGCAATAAAAGAGGAAAAGATGCACTTCAACTGTATTTTGATGTGAATAGCAACGATGGTGTCGATCGTGCTAACAATCTGCGATTATGATAATGACGTTAATTGCAAAAGAATGCAGTTGTTTGTCTCGAAGAATAAATTAGAATGTCTGAGTCTATACAGCTAATCCAGCCTTAGGAACAATGCCCAATATGGTTAAAAAGCTAGAAATGAAATCTGATGCCCTAAATATGAGATAATAGTGTCATTCCATCACCATCCTTAAAATCACTAATAGCTATTCATCAGTAGGCGATCATCAGCACCATCATCATCATCATAGACGCTGTCATCGTCCCTATCAATCAACTGAATTGCTCAATCCATTTGGGCATTGTTAATACATTTTTTTAGAGAAAAAATTACAATGCATCACAACTATGGAACAGTTACTAGGTTAAGTAAGTAAGTCATCATCATCATCACCATCATCATCATGATGACGACGACGATGATGATAATAAGGAGATAAATCTTTTTAAATGTCTAGCAGATGACACAGCATCAAGTGAATGATATCAGTCATTTTCAGGTAATTGAAAAGGCATAACAGCCGTGACTATCATCTGAATAAACTCAGACATTAGCATCACCCTTATTATCATCTTCGTTATCATCACCAACAGCAATATAAGAATCATTACTTTTCCTTCCATTGGCATCCAAACAGCACTTCCTCATTATGTAACCCTTCTTCAACTCCAGCTGATCATCGGAATCAACCGCCTGAAGAAAAGAATTGAGTTTCAATTACCATTGTAAGAAATAACAATAACAAACACAATTAAATTAATTAAATATGAATTCTTAAAAGTGTGCAATTGTTTTACAAATTATAAAAACTAATAAAAAATAATAATAACTAAAATAAAAAAGCTAATGATGAAGAATACGACGACGATGACGAAGTCAACAGTGATAAGAAGCTATTGAGATGATGACGATGCTAGGAATTTATTTATTTATTGCTTCACATTGAAATTCACGCCTCATTTGTAGGGAATGGGGAGATTCATTCGTTTATCCATTCATTCGTGTGTTCTTCAACCAGGAGTGTATTACTTACTTACTTTACTTGCTTACTTACTTACTTACTTATTACTTACTGCTCCACAGATTGAACGAACGACCGAGCGAGGGGGCAGTGAATGTGCAGTAGGAGGATGGAAAGATGGTGGAGAAAAGAAACTCAAGTCAACGAGGTGAAGGAAATCATCTAATTGAGATCCAAAAATAACAATCGCCAGCGAGGATAGTGCCATTTTGCTTTACTCTAATCATCATCATCATCATCATCATCACCATCATCGTCATCATCATCATAATCATCACCGTCACCATCATCGTCATCATCATCACCATCATTGTCATCATAATCATCACCGAAGCTGGACAGTGGCAAGTCTCGCAACGTGATGGATTTAGACCCACGATCCCAACATGACTGGAAACATGGAAATCTTCCACACCGGGGAAAACCCCAGTAGGCAAACAAGGAGCGGTAAACAAGACGATGGCGTGTTAAAATACTTAATATATGGCCGTGTTGATCGCTATGGCTGGCAGAAGAAGCATTTCAATAGGCGAAGAAAAAGTGCTTTGATGCACGAACAAGCGCGAAATACGTTAATACACCTTTTCGCCATCATCATCGTTATCACCATATCGGCCTTCGGTCAAATGATGATCACCATCACCATGATCATCATCGTCATAATTATCATCATCATCATCGTCATTATCATCACCATCGTCGTCATCCATACCGTTCTGATCATCATTAACCCACAGGCAAGCAAATAGGAAGTATGATGGATGTCCAATTTCATAATCGAATGTGAAATGTGATGGACATTAAAAAATTGTTACTGTCGACGTTGTTGTTGTTGTTATTTCGTACTTACACTTTCGATCCTCCATTACGTTTTAATCTACGGCTTAGAGTTTCTGTTTAGCCTGACGTGCAATAAAATAATAATAATAAGAAGAAGAACAACAACAATAATAATAATAATAATAATAATAATAACGACTACAGTATTATAAATATAAATAACGGCCAGCGTTGCAGTCAGCCACAAAAGAAGCAGACAAAACGCCTCGAAAGAGTCTGAATCAATGAATGGTTGGCGATCAAAAGTGCAGCTAATAACGATAATTTATCGCTCACTGAGAGCACTGAATGCCAATGATTGCGAGGATTGCACTGGATGCATTAACTACGTTGTTCAATGGAGAACTGACGTGTTGAAGAGAATTGATGTCAGGTCGATAAGGAAGCAAAGGATGGATGCACGTCAACGGGGATCATCTGTGGAGGAAAGAGCCTCCTACGCTTTAGCATGGATTTCTTATCGACTGCAGCAACCTGATATTCCTTATAATAGAGTTGAAATTAATAATAATAATAAAACATAATAGAAAAAATAAAATAACAAAAAGTAATAAAAACGAATATACCGCAACAACAAATAATAATAATGATGATGATGATAATAATAATAAAAATAATAATAATAATAAGTACTAAACTAAAATGGAAACATTTGAAGATCAACACAACCATTGATACTGCATCCAGCATGAGCAGTGTAAAAGGAATGTGTCACTTTGAAGGTCATGCATCGTAAAAGAATTCACGTGTGACTCAGTGGCAGTAATATATCTGCTGCAGTGCACAGGAGAAACTGTTCACCATCGTCATCATCATCATCATCGTCATCATCATCATCATCATCATCATCATCATCATCATCATCATCATAACATCAGTGAACAACGAAAACAAAGACAACTTAACGTGTGTCTACGCTGGTCGAATAGAGGCCCTTTTTGCTTGAAATAGAAGCGTAGAAATAGCAAAATAAACATAATACAAAGGAAAATATCTCAAAATATCGACGTCAAGTCAGTAACGTCAGAATAGTCAATGTCATTTCAACAGTGCCACGCTGGCGTGACGTCAACAACTACAAACTATCATCATCATCATCATCACCACCACCACCGTCATCATCAACAACATATCGAAATCTTTAAGTGCTCTCTCATCCATTTCGTGCTGAGAACAAACAAATAGTTCCACAGCTAGTTCTAGCTCCTCGGAGAATGCCCTCTAATAACGTAATGAAAAGCATCATCAGGAATCCAGTCGACGACGACGCATGCGCGGAGACTGAATTGTAAGTGATTACTTATGCATCACACCCTCAGGCATCGTACTGCACAGACCTGGTATCTGGCTGGCGTTGGAATGGCGGGGAGTACTCGAACTAACGAATGAATGAGTGGATGATTGGATGGATGGATTGATTGATCAAGTTTTATGACAAACAACCGTCAATCAGACAACTTTCAGTGCTCTGCTTCCGAAAGTCATTCGTTCGCTTTTCAACTGCTCTCAGAGTTGTTTGAAGAGGACTGAGAGTTGTGAGAATTGAATGGATAAACAAACAAAAGTAGAAACCAGTACTCGCATGACAAATTACAATGCGGAACGGATGACACGCACCGATGATTCACGTGCTATTCCGGCGACTTTGCGGCACAAGCGCTCCTATATTCCTTTCAACTGGAGTCGCGATGTATTAGGTCGGCCGATCCGATTTGCATCCATTCGTTCAATCACATCCATTCGTTCAATCACATCCATCCATTCAATCACATCCATCCGTTCAATCACATCCATTCGTTCAATCACATCCATTCGTTCAATCACATCCATTCGTTCAATCACATCCATTCGTTCAATCACATCCATTCGTTCAATCACATCCATTCGTTCAATCACATCCATCCATTCAATCAAATCCATCCGTTCAATCAATATGTTATGCCTTTCTTTCGTTCATTCATTCGATGCATCGAACACAATGAGAGAATTAAGAGGATATATACAGAAAGGAGCTTACAACAGGATTATAAATAGAATCACAAGGGCTGTCAGGGGAGATATTTTAAACAAGCTATTACGCCTTACATCTCTTGCACAATCATTCATCATTAGACACGTTCATTGCTAGGATTTAATAATTCCAAAGTAAGATCAAAACCTACCGAATTCTTTTCCAGAACCGTCATCACTTGGAGTCCGTTCCTGCCTACCATCGATGTGCCACCGTCAGCCACCAATACGTTGTAAGGGGAGGGGGCGGTCTGAGCCATGGGTAGCACTTGCCCCCTCTGTTGGGGAGTTTGCTGTAGTTGAGGAGCAATCTGTGCCTCCTCTCTGAGGAGCAAATAATAGAATGTAAAAAGAGAATTAAAAATAAATACTGTTTTGATTTACTATCCCTAGCATTTCATTTCCCGTCTGTCATGTGTTTGAGTTTTTGTCCGTTTTAAGTTTTAACCGTATCCTTTATTTATTCATTTATTTGATTAAAGTCCGTTGCATAACTAGGATGAACCACAATTTGGACTTTACTGTTCAGTCATCACATTCACGACTTATCAATGGCTTAGTTCTGGCAGATGCATGAAATGGAGATGCACAAAATAATCTCTAAAAACAAGACCAATAATCTGTTGATTGATTGCCAGTCGGGGAAACAAAATAAATTATTTCCAGTATTATAAAAGTATTTCACTGTCAGGTTTTATCACTGTGAGCTTATCATGTCCCATTACTTTCTATGATTACTGAGTGGATTATTCCCTATTGTGTAATAACTGAAATTTAAATACATACAGAATAAACTGGCAACAAGGAAACAATAAAATAATAATAATAATAAAGTAAATTTAAAAAAAAATAATAATACATTAACAGCAGATATTTTATCAAGTAGGAAATCTCTCAAGTTGCATGTGCTCAGAATGACTTTTAATTAAAATAACTTGTAGCTTAGTAATAGGCATGACTCAAGAAAATGATTTGTCCTAAATTGCCAGCCAATTACTTAATTGATCATTCGAATGATTGGCCATTTAGAGGAAGGACAGGCTGTAGACTCACATTTGGAGCTCCAAGGGTTCGTTCTTGATGGACTGATACAATTGGTGGAGAAAGTCTCTCGTCACCGAATCTGGAATCTCGACGCCGGCGTTGGTTTGGGACTCGATGAAATTTTCCACGAAATCCTGGGAAGTAACTTTCTGTACGGTTGTCTGCAAAAACAACGTTTATTTATTTGCCTGGAAACATCACAACGGCAGGCATTTTTATCGTAAAAAGTGTCGGTAAAAACATTAATTTTGGAAAATATTTTCAACAAAGCAGTGTTTTTAAACTTTAATCAATTTTTGCAGTCGAGTTGAGAAAGAAGCAGTTTGAGCAAAAAATAAATAATGAATTAGAAAAAATTACATGAAATCCCATGCTTGAGTCCCTCTGATGGTAAAATTTAAAAAACAAGTTACTAATTTGCCAGAATATTCATGAATCATTAATCAGATGGAACATTGTAATAAATATTTCCTGAAATTTACAAGGCATTGACAAGATGAGGATTTATGTTGTGTGCTATTGTAAAAGTTGATTTCATTTACATACATTACACACGTAAGAGGCCAGAAACAACACAACATCATGAATATTCAGTCCTACCTGATTATTGAGATCGTTATCCAGAATGAGGAGAGCGTACGACAGCGAGTGGACGAGAGCTGTGCAATTGAAATCATGGTAGAATCTCGTTAGCATAATTAAACTTCACCAGGATGAAAAGTGACTGACTGGTCGCTATAAAAGCTACTTAGCATCACACAGCGCCTCAGACATAGAAATATTTTAAATAACTGCAACTATTACTCATCACAACCACAACCACAACCACAATTGGGCGGTTGAAGCAGTGATGGGCAGAAACCAACACACGGGCAGCGACTTTCGACAGTTCTACGTAGATTTCCAAGTTCATGAAATTGGGTTAGCATTGGAAATGACATTATGTACGAAGAGTCGCCTGGCGTAAGTTGGCTTTTGCCCGTCACTCGGCCAGCAATCCCATCACTGCAATGGCGATCATCATCACCATCAACGTACAACCTTCGTTCTCAAATCTCCCTGGATTGCACTCGACGTATCTGTGAGCAAAGTGCTGTACGATTCGATCCTTGTCGCAGGGAATCTCTTGAATGAACGTCAGATTCTTGAGGAAGATCCTGAGCGAATCGTCGAGTCTTTCCCCGGAGAAGTCAAAGTATTTGAGAAATTCCTCGCCAACCAGCAACGCGAAACTGTTCCTGTTGATTGCACAGAAATGTAGGTGGCTCATTGCATTGCTTGCTCATCAAATACACAACTGCACGCTTAATACAAAATTTAAATTCTGACATAAACATCCAGGCTTTGAAATTCCTCGAATGTGCAGACAAAAGACATATGGAATGTGCATGCACTGGCATAGACATTGACTTAAAAATTGCCATAAAATGACAAATGCAATTGACACTATCGATGCCAGCTATCTGTAATATTGAGATAAATTGTTTATGGATGGGCGATTTGCAAAACACAACAGGTAGAACGAACGGGACAGAATAAAGAAAGTAATATGGCTTTCTTAATCGCAGTACGTCGATGCAAGCCACCAATGTTGTCGATAGCATTTTTGAGCTCAGCGGACAATAAGAACAATGCTTAAACGTGTGACTTCATGATGATGGCCCGAAAAAGCGAGTCGAGTGTTTGTCCTGTAGTTTCACAGTAATAACCGATGACTACAGTAATTGGAAGCCACAGATGATATCAATAAATTGCATGACATATTAATGACAGGACGTGAAACTGAACGCGACAAAACGTTGTAATTACGACATTTTAGCCTTAAAAACAAAATCTGATGACGCACATCAATCACAGAAGATGGAATAAAATAAAAATTGTACTAATTCACCAACCTTTTGCTCAGGTGTCTGGTTATGTCAGACCTCTTGAATCCGTGCAGATGGTACAATCTCTTGGCCAACCGGGCCGCCGAAGGTCTCTCCTTCTCCCGAGACCCCCTCTGAGAACCGAACTTGAAGTCGGCCAAAAGCATCCTCTGACCTGCAGTCAGCCCTCCAAGATTTTCATTCGAATCCACGAAGCCCGGGTTACCCTCGGAATAGACGTCTCGGGGGGATTCCTCGGCACTGTTTTCGTCGAGAGGCTTTCTGTCGGAAATAAGGCAAGGTTCGGGGCTGTGTTGTTTGGTCCTGCAAGAGGAAGTGGGGGAAGCGCTCGATTTTGAAAAATGTTTTGACGACTCGTCTGTTTCGGGAGATTCGACAAAGTTTTCGGGATCAGATTCTTGATCTGCAGGCAACGAGAAAAGAGGCATTGGAGATTTCAAACTTGTGTTCTTCGACAGGATGGGATTGTGCTTCTTCAGAGGCGAAGTTGGCGATGACTCCGCATTTCCGTGCTGGCACGAACCGGTCAACCTTTCCGGTTTATTGCCATTTTGATGCTTCGTAGGAGAAAGTCGCTCCTCTGTCGGAAGTTGAAAATTCTTTTTGAACTTCTTCTTCGTCTGCACCGAATTTCCTAAAATGAACTCATCGTCGTTTGGGATCTTCTCTACGCCCATTTTCATATTCTTTCCTTCCTGGAACCTTCCATCTCTCGCAGTTTGCCTGTCAAAATTCCGCACAAAAAAAACCAGGTCTGAAGAAATGACGTCGTCCTCGTCTGCATCATCGCTGCTTAACGAAGCGGACCTGTCTGGTGGCTCGGATTCGCACCTCGCTTCCACGCGAGGCACCGAAGTGCAGTTTTCCGTGTTGTCGGACACCAAACTCGTCGAATCGTAATTTCCATCCATAGGATCTAAAGATATGGCAACACTTTCATCGTCGAAGTCAAAATCTTCTTTTCTGCTTGCGTCCAAGTCGCTTGCATCGTCCGGATCACTCTGCATTTGATATGTCTCTTGACTTTTGCTGAACCTGCTCGTCAGGTTTCCAGCTCTGATGTTTTTCAGTTTTTGGATTCTTCTCAAGCAAGAACTGTCGTCGACCTCATCCGGAGAATTTTTCTCCAGGCTGAAGGTGGCAATAGTTGAATACTTGTCACCTTTTTTGAGATTAGACAATCCCAGATCCAAATCATGTTTTGCCAAAAACTCCTCAGAAATATCGTGAAACGACTGAGAAGTGGGGGTCCTCTCGCCTTCATCTTCGTCATCATTTTCTTCTTCTTTGTGATTGGTTCTCGATTGGGACTTCATTAGCTCGACTTTTGAATCGCTGCTAATGCTCAGCCTGTTATCCTTTGGCCTTGGCTTAAATTTTGATGGAGAAATAAGGGTGAAAATGGAATGATCGGGGGTGTTCGAGGGCGTATCCGTTTCGGCGCTGAGAGTAGAACAAGTGTCTTGAGAACTCAGGTCGCTGGCATCTCTTTTTTCTGTGATGTCGTCCAGGCTTTCATCTGATTTTATTGGAATTGAATCAATTTTTGTCAACTGAGTTTCAAAATCTTCAAAACTGGAATCAAATGGATTCACTTTCCCTCGATATTTGGGCGAGAGCAAAACGTCAGTTCTAAAAAAACTGGCTTTATCGTTTTTAAATCGTTCACGGTCGTACGAATCCATTTGGCTCTGTTCAGTTGAATTTACGTTGGTGTCGTTGTAGAAAAAAGCAAATTTCGCTGGTGAAAAATTAATTGGCATCGGTTTGGCCATAACGTCTTCTTGAATATCCTTGGAATAACTTATTTTTTTGTCGAAACAGGATTCGCTGTTAAAGGAGTTACTCGTTTTGCTGTCGCTACCGTCGTTTTTAACATCCATCCCCCACGCCAGCAACGATAAAGTAAAATCCAAATTATTTCTTAAAATTGTATATTTTCACTCAAATTTTAAACCGCTGTAAACATTCACACCATAGTCGGCTATCAACAACAAGCCACCACGACGCAACCCTGGTTGGAAAACCAACAAAGTAATTATTGTATAAAACGAAATATTTTTTAAATTTAATTAAAAAACCCAGAAGATAATAATGATCAGAATTTAATACAGGATATCAAAAGTAAACCTTGAGGAAGCAGTGAAAGAATTTGTTATCGATTTCCATTTCTGTCGCTCAAATTATATCCAAGGGTGTGGTCTACCCTTTCAAATGTAAGTCAAATTTAATATCTTGCAGTAAAGATGATCAAATCAAATTCTTTCATAGAAATACTTAAAGGTTATCTTTAAATTGAAAATTTAAACAGTGGGACTTACTGCGCTTATAATTAGCCGATTAAGTTAAGACAAATACTTTACTAAATTAGACTACATTAAATATTTGCTTTTATAGAAAACATTATTTTTTAGGACTAATTGCCTCAATCGTACATAAATTTCGAAACAGACACTTCACTGACCGGAATAATGCAAACTCTTTAGATATCGGTAAGTTTCACAAAAAACCATGTATACTTGATAGTCACTTTAGATGATTTGCTTACACATATAGATCTACCGCAGGTGAGTTATTGTATTCGTGAAGTGTCCAAATATGGTATTATGCAACATGTTACAAATACCACGTTTTAAACCGTGATTCAATGTTGCAAAGTCTCATTGATCAACCTACTGATCTCAACTTGTGGTCTTTTCTACATTTATTTTTGACTTTTTGATTGTTTGCTTCCAATCAAGTATTATCTATGACTAACATAAAGAAGTCGGGTAAATTTCTGGTTGTGAAATCTACAGCGCAATTGGGTTGTAAAGGAATGTCATTCGAAAGCCAGGTAAAAGGCGGTGTTTTCCCCAGCAACCCAAGAATCCATATCTCAACAGCTTTATTTATTCATTTTTATTATAGTCCTCTGCATAACTGAGATGATTTGGACTTTATCTCAACAGCAAATTAATTGCATCTTTCACTCTTAATCGTTATTAGTGCTAGTTATGGACTTTCACTCGATTGCGCAATCACATCTAATCCTATCTCAGTATTCAACGACTGATTGACCATGAAGACTTTGAGTAATTATTTAAACTTATCCGAATACAGTAACGTTACCTGTAATATGAAAAAAACTGAAGTGTATTTGCATAATTACAATTACACACTTTCAACAATTTTGATATCAAACCACAATCAACGATAATAAGCCCCCAATATTTAATTGCGCAACATAAACCGCATAAAGAATCAAAAATAAAATTTTCTAGAGATCTTCCAAACAGAGAAACACAAAAAAGACACATTGTGTCATAATCTCACTCTTCTGACAAGAAAATCACCAATCTATTTTAGCATTATAGCAATCATGAGAACAAAATACTTGTGTGGAGGATTAAGCTAAAGTGATTGGATTGAAGGATGGTGAAAGAAAGATTGAAACCAGTGGTTGTGAAGCTATTTAAGACTTTGTCCTAAGAAATAAGGCAACCTTGGCATGTAGTAAAAACAGTACATAAATACTTGAACTTCTCATTGGATAATGTCAAAATAATTAAATTAATTGAAGAAATCTGCAGTACATCGCATGATTTGAGAAAGAAATTATAAATATATATTCAAAACCGAAATCAAACGGATTCATTTTCCCTCGATATTTGGAATGTGATGATGACAACGTTGACGATGCTGAAACTGCGACTTCAATAAATTCCCAGTTTTGAGAAGTAAAAACAAAATCAAAGAGCCTAATTTCACAGGATAATAATAATAGCAATAAATGAACAATCTCCCAGGTAAAGGCAAGGTTTAGTACAACACAAATATATAATTGCGAGAATGGTGACAATGGAACTGGTCGTGACGATGGAAAAATAAAAATGATTATTGCCACAGGGAGCATCGGAAATGGAATTAAACCTCAAACCTCAAAATATTGTTACTCAAATTATTTCAGGCTCTTCAACAACAAACAACAACAATAATCTGCATAATTTCAGCCCCTGCACGTTTTCATCTTAGATTCCGTTTTAGATCTTCGAATACTGGGACATGATCTTCGCCTTGCTCGATCTGTCGGCAAGGAAGAAGAAGAAAGTGCCCATCAGCGAGAGGATGGTGAGGATGAGCAGTTGCCAGTGAAGGAGGAGGATGAGGCTGTAAACGAAGGCCGACGCTGCTGCCAACGACTGCAATGAAGAAACAGGAACAAGACGTCAATGAGGGAACATGGGCATTTTCAACTTGAATCATCATCAAACATTATGAGGGACAATTAGGTTAGTTTATATTTAAAATTAGAATATGTCTGTGAAAATGTGGATACATATAAGAAAAAATAGCAAGATTATTATATTAATTAATTATTATAATAACTGATGATTATTGTATTAATGATGACATCATTGCAACTATTTTCATTTCCACATAGTGACTTTAACCATCAACATGGTGATGATGACAAGTGAGTTTTATTTTCACCCAATTTACGATTCGATTTGCCACCTGACATTATTGACATCCATTTAATTTATTAACCTGCAGGAACTTGAAGAGGGCACAAGCAGATGAAATATCAACTGGGAATATCAAGCAGAGGATGGGATAGATCTGGATACAAAATCAGTGGAACTGTTTTTAGCAATTAGAAATGGAAAAACATTGTCTTTAGATAATCATTAGTTAATTAGTTTTTGTCTAGAATAATTTTTTTATTTAATCAGCCAATGCTCAAGAAAATTTTCTTAAAAATAAGCTACTGCCTAATAATTTGTTGAAATTGTTACACAAAAATTGTAATACAAATAAAATAAAATATCGATGATAAAGCAATGCAGTAATCATTATTTAATTTATTTATTTAACTTTTGATCGTTCTTTATTATTTGTTTATTTAGCTTATTTAAATTAATTATTCTATTAACTTTCTAATGAAGCTCAACTCAATCTTTACTGTGTTTGACAATTTGACAAATCAAAGAAATAAAAGTAAATGAAACATAACAAATTCATTCGAGAAAGTAACCTGCGTGTTGAAGGCACTGTCCCCAAAGCCAAGAAGGAATGCACATCCGAGGACGATGTATTTGCTGCACAACAGGAAGAGGTGAAAACAATTTATTAGAATTATAATGAGCTGCATAATACAATATTAATTCGCTAGAAATGATTAACTGTCGATAACAAAGCTTACCTGGTAGAGAAAGTATTTAAGTAATTAATAAATTAATTATATTTGAAACTTTAATGAACCGTTGTTATTGAATCTGATTGTCACGGATTCATCGATTTCACAAAAAACTCACTTTGGTGCAAAGTAAGAGAATCCATCGACTTCAATGAGTGGTGTCCACGGGTTGAAGGTGATGAAGATGAGGAAGAACGAAGTAATGTGGGCGAGGAAGCCGATGAAGACCACAAGACTCTTGTCTGGTCTTTTAGAAGGTGCACAATTACCAAGGATACCAAACAGCAAGCCCCCTGAGAGAGAAATGTGATTGAAAATAAATAATCAAAGATTCAGGTCTTAAAAATAAATAGCCTATAAAAATTCTGAATTGTAATTTGAATATTAATTTTTGTTTATTTAGGGCTTTGAACATTAGGAGCAGCATTAAGGCAGTGACAAGTTTAATGAGCCTCTTTTGCCAAACTTTCGCATAAACAAGTACCAGAAAATCACCCACGGATTTATGAATTATTATCATTTCATACGAGGATTGCCAGAGCAGAACAACGGAGAGATTCAACATAGATACGAAATTATAATACTAGCTGCAAATATGACTCCTAACATAAAGTCTAGATTGATGTTTTCCATAGAAATTAATTTACCTAAAATTTGGCCAAGTCCTGTTGCAAGACCAGAGAAGCCTGCCAGTTGTTTGGCTTCCATTCCAAAGTCTCTCGTGTGTCCAACAGAGGTGATAAAAACAGACGACCAAAATGAAGTCTCCAATCCTGGATTAGTTGATCGATAAACGAGTTTCTTAAACACTTGCAATGTGTTGATTTAATTTTATTAACTTTTTGAAATAATTTTTTAAAACTATTTCATTAGTGCAGCTTATAATTAGAATTAATGCTAATTTTATGCACTAAACAATATATATATAAGTATTTCATCATGTTTATGATGTTTGAATGACCAACCAGTATACAGAAATAGAACAGCAAGCATCATCATCTCCTTGGTGACAATAAGTTGAAGAGACCTTACTGTTGATGTTTTTGTTTGAAGTTTATATTAATATTTGCATGTTTCTTAACAAAATAAAAGTTTAAAAAATCATTTTAATGATAATTTCAACAACAGCAATGGATGGCAAGGTTCAAAACCATTTTACATAAAAATAAAAAATAAAACAAAAATTACCGAAGACATCCTTCACGGATTCTCTGCAAAGATTTAAACAGCCAATTAGAAACGTGGAATTCAAAAACCAAATTGAAACTTATTTTTAGAACCAAAGGCCTTCACAACATACTCACAGAGAGCAGTAAAACTTAATGAAGCAGATGTTCAAAAAAATTACTTCGGTTCATTGGATCGCTTCGATGGGCTTCTGAAAAGCAGCATTAGCAACACTCCGATACAACCAACAACTGTGAGGCTGATAAAAAGTATTGTTCGTACGCCTGAGTCGATTTTCTCGAGACCGGAGAATTTGAAATAAACGAAGAGATTTCCCCAAATAAGGCTGGAAATAACAATTTAAAATAAATGAAATGTGTTCAAATTTATGATTGTAACAGTAGCATGCTATTAATTTAAATTAATACATAATGACCTTTTAATGAGCTATAACTTTTAGAACATTATTTATTCTTTTATCAATACTAAATATTTTTATTGATTTAAGATAATAATAAATATTGTCAATCATGTTTACATTAATTTTCAACATCAAAATGTGGAATCACAGGATGATGTGCATTTGAGTGAATATTGACAATAAATTCAAAAAAGGAATCATGAGGTTTTAAATCATGAGTTTGTCGAATGTTACCAAGTACATTATCAAATATTATGTTCAGCGTATCATAATGATGCACTGAATCCAATGCATGGTTTGCATCGGCATCTTATGAGAATGAAAATGAAAAGAGACATAATATTCCAAAGAAAACAAAACATCTTCTTCAGACAAGCACCAATTAAGTGATAAGTCCAAGCAATTAAATGTCTCACTAAAAAGGTCCTCTATTAGCAAGAACATAACAGATTAGGCAAGACTTAAATAATTCAATGCTACTGAAACAATTACATCTTTAATGACACATCTAACGTGTGCACACTTGAAAGTTTGCTGGAATGCAAACGCATGATAAAATCTTGGTCATTAACATCCACACGTGGTCAATTCTTCAGAAATCTTGTGATGCCATGAATTTGAATTGTGAATTATGTATTCTAAGTGAATGGAAACTTGCCTGGATTGGAAAAGAGCCCAGAAGATGCCAGTGTTTCTGGTCATGGTATTCAAGTTGGAGTTTTGGGCAAGGAATTTACCTTGTGCTGTCCATAGAACTAGAATACAAGACATGTTATTTGAAATACAGTCTTATGTTTTAATGATTGTTGTTTTATTATTATTATTATTTTATTTTTCATTTTAAATTAAAGCCAAGTTCCAATTCAAGAAGTTAAACATTAACTGACAGATGTTTGCAACAAAAATTACCTGCAGCTCCCAATCCGACCAAAATAGATGATGTGTAAAGTGTCTCCTGCATGGGTTTCAGGAACAGTCCAATGAAAAGGCTGGTTTCAAAATAAAGTTGATATTATTAACCAAGCAATACTTACTAATATTATTGCTTATATGACATTATCCAGCTATAAATAACAAATAAATAGCATCATTACTGGTATAACCAATAATGAGCAAGACTAACCAGTAAAGTGAACCTCCAGCAATCATGGCCCACTTTGATCCAAAGAGAGCAACCACAGGGGGTGCCACCCAGTTCGAAACAGCAAAAGATCCATAAAGAAGGGCAAGGCTGAAATAAATACAATTTTATTAATGACCACAAGTTGATAAATAATAATAGTTCATAATAATATGTGCAAATGTATTTATAATAAGAAATAATATTTATAATAACAATGTGCTTGATGTTGTATGCATGGTATTAGATGTGCATTGATCCTCAAAGTAGCTTGGATTCTTTGGCTCCTCAAAATGCTAATGTCAAATTGTTTGACATGATATACAAAAATTGTATGAGTAATGTGAGCACAATTAATGATTTTAATTATTCATCATGGTGTTGGAAATGCCAAATGAGCAACTTTAACAAATAATGGCGAGACACATATTTAATGTATTCACCTAGTGTAACCATTTCCTGATGTGTGGTTGGTTTCATTGTTGGCTCCTTCAAGAACAAGCGTCTGGAATATGTTATAGTTTGCATTATCCATAACTTAAATGACAAAAAAACTGATATAATAAACACAAATAATCTTTATTCCCAAAACCAACCTCGACCATAGCACAAGTTTGGAAAGCAGTAAACAGGCTCATGAAAGTGATTCCGAGCATAACAATGTTGAAAAGCTTCCATCCTTTAGATCCATCATTAGCCTCAGAACTTGAAAGGATGCTCCCAATACTTGAATTTACCTGACTCTCCGTGGCACTAGGAAGTGAACTTTCAACACTTTTTTCCATCGGTTACAAGTTCTTTTTTAACTATTTGTAAAAGTTGCAAAGATTTCTCGCGCCTAGTTTGAGAGCTTTTTATGGTTCTCGACAAACTACTAAAAGTGAACTTAAAGGCAAGCAATAGTAAGCGCTATAGTTTCACAAAAAAATGATAAGTTTTACCGAAAAATTGACTCTAACACGAAATATGTTCGAAATAAGAGGTGTGTCGAGAAGACACCTTTAGCTTTTATTGAAGAATGAAAGGTTTTACTAACATCATGTGAGTTAGCCATGTGATAACCTTAATAAATTCTGCTAGTAGGCGGGTTACCAACACCATGAATATTTACCAGATTGTAGTAGTTATAGTTACGTTTGAAAAGCTTAATAATATGTGCTATTTATGGCAGCACAATTAAACTTGGAATTTGTCAAATCAGTATTTGTCCGCCATTTGTTCCAAGGTGGAAATTCCATGGACTTAGTAATTTTGTATTGGGGTATGTTAAAGCTGAAGGTTGACAAAAGGTCCTGATGACCTTCTTTAATTAGCTTATTCGAAATTTGAGGAGGGTCTGGTTTATGTCACTATCAATTTCGTGGTCAACATTAGCCGCTAATATCTTCAAAGTTTTACACCAGAAAGTGCATTTTCCAATCACATTTTTGCGTTTTCTTAATTATTTCCTGCTCAAGTTATGAGTTTTTAAGAATCGTGAGTTTCCTATTTAAAATCACAAACGTACACATTGTAAAAGATCAATGATCAAAAGATCAATTCTTGGCAGGTACATCATTTCAGCTTTTTCCAAGGGGTTTCCAATCGTCACAACTTGAGATGACCTTTCTTTTTATAAATAGTCAGGGGAGCCGATGATGTCCGTTTCTTGGGAAAACAAATTCATGAAAGTCAATGATGTCTCTTAAGCGTTAAAGTATTAGTCTCACGGTTGCTTGTGCAGTTCTGAAACATAATCGTGAATCGTTAATAATCGTCCTGAATTAATCATGATAATTGCTGACCTTTTTTCTTACTCTGTGGTTCGGTTACATTCCGATCTTTGTTTGAAAGTATAATTAATGCTTTCAATTATTCTCATCATCAAGATGAACTCGATCCCCGAACCAAAGAAAGGGGTCGAGCTGTCCATGTATACCGATGACATTGCTCTCTGGACGACCGGGAGGTCCATAGAAACAATGACAGCGGCCATGCAGAAACAGCTCGGCATTACGGCTAAGTTTATATCTACAAACGGTTTTAAGATCTCCGCATCTAAATCCCAAGCAGTTCTTTTTTCAGATAACCAGAATCAGACGAGAAAGAAAAGCATCCGACTGAAGATCGGAGTGGAAGATCCTCCTGTCTCAAACGGCCACCTTTTTGGGAATTGTTCTGGACACAAGACTAAACTGATCGGCCCACACGGAGTCCGTTAAGACTCGGTGCATAAAAAGACTCAACGCGATGAAAGCCATCTCGGGCAACTCGTGGGGGTGAGTAAATCCACTCTCCTTACGGTCTACAAAGCTACCATTCCCGGCGGGAAGTGCCAGACGTGCCCTCACGAAGACGAAAATGTGCGACATTTCTCACGGAATGTCCCGCCCAGTCTGCCTGAGGAGAGAAATCAGAATCAACACGAATCTATCCGATTTGAGTTCCATGCTTAGCAATCCAGCAAGTGCGGACATCATCTATGAGTGGATTTGCAAAAACAGGAGAGGCTTACTCTAAGTCTTTTTACATTTTAATCTAACTAACATACTAGAAATTTTCATTATTCTAATACGTATCATTACTTACTCATCCCTAACACTAACTAAAGTCCAAATTATCTCAGTTATGCAACGGACTATAATCAAATAAATTTCAATTATTCATCTGTTTTATTTGTGAAGTAAACAGATGCATAATTAATGCATGCATTACTCTGCTAATGGTTTATGTGTTGTGTCATGTGTCTTAAACATAACTGTCAGAAAATGATTATGGCCATTTTCTGGTCCTATTCCTCTTAATCACATTTCGAAACAAAATTCCTCTCAAAATCTCAAGCTTATTAACAGAAACTATCAAAGGTCATCTCTGCCACGCTAGTCCAACAAATTTTGCAACTTATCCATACTTAGATTATTTGAGCCTTTTCAATCACTTTGACGTCACATAACTTGAAATTCTCTCACTTCAGGAAGTTTTTTGGTTTTAGCTTATTAAAATATTAAAAACATTATATTTTTTTACTTTTCCTATAAAATTGTCAACACGGTGGCCTGAAGACGTTGGACCTAGGGACGCGAAAAAAACTTAGAAACTCCTAACGTAGAGCTAACCGACAGGGGATCGTTAGAGTCATCAATCGTTTCGGCCCAAACTCCTGACGTTCTCGAGGGGTGGGCCATACCCGTTGATCATGCGGGTGTCCAAGTCGGTGAAAACCCTACCTATCCGACTTCATCGTAACGCACCGCACGTTATATGGTTATCGATGAGATTCACGAGGACCTTTGCGCATCGATCCGAAGAGAATCTCGATACGAATTAGTAAGGTGCTTCCAGTTCGTCTTTACCTGCACGAAGCTCACCAGACTTCGGAGGGTCGAGTAACGCTCTCCCATATCTGTAAGGATCACTGAAAAACTTCCTATGAGCTCTCCTCCTCTCATAGTTCTTTTGCCTAACACACTCGGCTCGGCGAAGGTTTCTCACACGTTCCTTCAACTCTTCCCACACAACTGAAATACTTGCTTTCTCATCTTCTTTGGCACTTTTCCACCGACGGCGGAGTGCCTTCTTCTCGTATTTCAGCCATTCAAGCTCACTTTGCCGTTGTGATTTCTTCGATTTTACAGAAATTTTTGTTGGCGATCCTGGCCTCGGAGACTTGAAAAAAATAATTGTAACCTATTTACGCTGGTTAATGCATTTTATTGTTGATTCAGTACCCAACAATATACAACATCGTTCATAATTTCCGACAAAAGATTAATTGTTAATGTAGCAATTGTAAAAAAACAAACAAACTTGTAGTTTGAAGTCTTTAATTGCTCTGGGGTGCATGGGGAGTATTTTGTTGTGAACGTTAATGTAAAGGCATTGGTTTTGTTCGACGGCTTCCTACAATTGCATCTTAATTAGTTTAAAGGTTTCAAAATCCTAGTCAACACTAAAATTGTTGAGGCATTGAGGCAAAAAGTCATTCTAGTTAAATACCTTGTGATAAAATGAGCCGTGTAGTTAAACTGCACATTCCAGATGATTATCTGGCTCCATCATCGGTTGGTTTTAGGACTTTTACAACTGTACTGACTAAGTAGCATTTTTTAAAGAAGATTTTTTATATGTTATGGGAAGTGGTTCGGCATCTTAAGCAAAATGTTTTCTTCAAATTTTAGGCTTGCGTAAAACCTTTCAGTTTCGAAAAGAAATCTGACACCAAAAGGAAAATAGAGTTTGAAGGATCTGCAGTGGCACCAGAGGTCTGCTTAGTGTCATTTAAATAACATGCTATAATTAATTGTTTAATAGATATGAACTATTTTAAGCTACTTGAGGAATATTTTTTCATAATAAGAACTATTATGGCTATGGTCAAGCATTGATGTTGCTAGAATTTCAACTAAATATTTGTCATTGAAACTACAAATTTTTAAAGCTGAAAAAAATTGAAAAACCAGAGAAAGTGCAGATAAGTTTGAAGGACTGCCTGTCATGCAGTGGTTGCATCACATCTTCTGAGGTGGTTCTTGTTGCAGAACAGAGTCTCAACTTTTTCTATGACTTCCTGTCAGAAAACAAAATGCTAGAGGTTACTTTTATTTTAGAAAAATCTTGCATTTGCTTTTAAAAGATTATCTTTGAGAGTGGAGTAGAATTTTTAATTTTTCCTAGAATTTGGAATATCAAGCTACTCTAGAATGTAGATTTTTATTGTGACTTGAAGATGGAATACAATCCAAAGACACAATATTGAAGTCTTTTCATATTTAGGATTTGCATTAGTTTTGTGATTTAGAAAAATTCTATATTAATAATCTCAGAATAGTCTGGAGTTTTTGTCCATTGACGAGGAAATTGTTAGTGCAACAGGCAAATCATATTTTGAGCCAGTGTAATGCCTCCTTGCAACAATTTTTTGTTGACATTAAGAGGATTTCTACTTTATTTAGTTTCTTCGAAGAGCATTCTTATTATAGGTTTATAAAATTATGAAATTAACGAAGTGACATATTGATTACTTGAACATTACTTATTTTAACTTGTGATTACATGTTTTGTATCATCTTTATAGAAAGACAAAAGAAAACTCATTGCCATATCAATATCTCCTCAAACAAAGGCCTCTATTGCAGTAAAAAATAATCTCTCCTATGAGGAAACCTCCAAAAAACTCAACAGCTTCCTCAAGAGGATGGGTGATTATGATTCTTGTAGTTCTCATAAGGCTTATTTTGTAACTGCATATTTTTGTTTTTTGAAAAATTTTAAAAAATTTATGTAATTTTTAAGTTTAAAATAATTAATTAGTCTCTGGAATATAAATTTATTGTTTAAGTTATATTTTTGTGATGATTCACTTAGCTTCTTTTTGCTAATGCATTGTTGCTGAATCTATAGGGGCTGACATCGTCTTGGATACAACTGTTGGCAGGGAGTTGAGTCTGCTGGAAAGTGGAAAAGAGTTTGTTCACCACTTCCAAGAGCAAAATGACCTCCCGCTGTTTACGAGTGCATGTCCCGCATGGGTTTCCTATGTGGAAAAGAGCATGGAGGAAAATACCATCAAACACATGAGCTTGATCAAGTCAGCACAGCAGATGACTGCCACCATCATCAAGAACCACCTGGCAGGAAAACTCGGAGTGAAAAATCCGACGCAAGTCTTCCACGTTTCCGTGGCACCCTGTTACGACAGAAAGTTAGAGGCTTCAAGGAATGATTTCTACGATGAAGAGCTTGCTTGCAAGGATGTCGACTGTGTCCTTACTTCTGGTTTGAACCATTGAAGTTGTTATGAATTATTGCTAAATAATATCTTCAGATTAAAATGTCATTTTCTTTAATGATGGTGATGGTAATGATGCTGAAGAGGATGGTAAATACCGTCTTGGTGATAATGTTGTTTATCGAAACAGGTGAGTTGCAAGAAATGATTGAAAAGGAAGGCATATCATTGGCTGAACTTGATTACGAAGATTCCAACAAGTGAGCTCATTTGTCAAGCAATTTTGAAATTTTGGAGGGACAACTCAACATTGCTAACCTTCAATATGCTTAGTTTAAATGACCATTAGAGGTAAATACTAAAATTAATTGTTATTTAATAAATTTATAGCTTAGAGCTTCTGGAGTATCCTGACTGTTGGAGCCATGAGAAATCAGAGAGTGATGGTTACATGAATTATGTAGTGAAGTATGCGGCTAAGGAGCTTTTCAACAAAGACCTCGATGTTTTGGAATACAAAGTTCTCAGGTACATTAGCATGTAACGACATGCTCAAATTACTTGTATGATTGACTAACACATCTCCAGACATTCTGACATGCAAGAAGTGCTCATTTATGACGATCACGAGTCCAGCAACGATGCCGACGGCTCAAACGAATCCTCCAAGGGGAATGTAGAAGCCAAGAAACCTCTGCTGAGATTTGCATTCGCTTATGGCTTCCGTAAGCTGCAAGATGTGGCAAGGAAGTTTAAAAAAAAGCAGCTGCCTTATGATTATATAGAAGTCATGGCCTGCCCTACAGGTATTGTGCATAGTATTTTGTTTTATTTCGATGATTTCTGACATCTAGTGAAATACGTGAAACCATCTTCTTGGTTTTACCATGTTTTGCATGTTTTGCCATAGCAGAATTGATATTTTTGACTCACTGATATTGTCGTCAGCATAACTTGGAAGTTTTAACAACATTTTGTTTTGACATTTCCAGGCTGCTTGAATGGGGGCGGTCAAATTCAGACTAAGAGTTTGCCAAAAGTCAGAGAAGAATACAATTCCATTGCTAAGCAACCGGTGGGGGTCCATCCAGCTGTTGTCCAACTTTACTCCGAGTGGCTGGACAAACTGAACCAAGAAGAATTTAACAAGATGACAAAAACACAGTTTAGGCATGTACCCAAAGCTCCTGATTTTCTCGATTTTTAGGCAAGATCATGGAAGAAAACTTTTTTGTCTACAGTTTTGTGAATAAAGTTAATTTTGTATGATTTTATGAAAGCCTGAAAGTTGTAAAACATCCAAGGAAACTTTTGTTTATTATAGTTTAGTGCAGTCATTTGTCTCATCTTCAGCTCGTGAGGACAGCTTTATGTGATAACTATCCATTCATTGTTAGGATGACAAGTATCAAGCAGTGGCGTTTTCTAATGTGAATGAGAAATTAGTGAGGTTAACAAAAGTAACAGTCTGAAAAATTATAACATTCGCCTGAAATTTGGCATCGTTTAATATGGTAAGCAAAGACTAGGTTTATGAGTCATGCATTTCCTACTATTTGTATGTTCAGTAACACTGCTACAGCAGAATAAATATCATAAGAGTTTTCAACGTTGCAACCTGCTAAATTTAAAAATATGCTGAGTTCTTGAAAACAACCCTATAAATTAACATTTTGGGGCAGACTAGGATAAAAACGCCATCATTAAAATCGACCACAAGGTGGTAAATTCAGAAACAGGCTTATGCATATGATTACAACATCCATGAGAGTATGCACTATTAATTAAAAGTTTCCACTGAAACTCAAAAATATTTTAGAGCATAAAACTGGCGTCATTCGTCATCATTAATACTGATTCATTGAATGCTCTTTAGAGAACTTCTCATACAAAATCAGCCCATAAGAAGAAAACAAGATGGAATAGAAAAGGAATCAGAGCAAATAAAGTTGTAGGAATAAAAGGTCTGGTTACAACCACATGTGAAAAGATGTGAAAGGAATAAAACTCATTAATAGCTAATCAATATGCACAGCCATCTAGCAACTCTTGGAAATTTAAAGCAAAACCAAAGAGACTTGTCTTCTCAAATGTAAAAATATTCATTGTCAGATAGCAACAGGAATTTATACATGCATATATCAAACAATGAAAGTTCTTTTATTTAGAATCTGAAGACAATAGAAAGTGAGAACCCAGAACTTAAATATGAATACTCCACAACAGAGTTCTCAGAGGAAATATTTAACAAAATTGGCACACTACGAGGCATTATTCACTTCCAAATGAACAAATAAAAGCAACAGAAGAGATTTTAAGTGAATGAAATACTGGTTTAAAAAACATAACATTGTTTTTTATGATAAACTTATAGAAGTAACCAAATAATAGAAAATAATGCAAACTTAAACAAATAATGTAAAAAAAAAGACTAGGATAATACACAACTTGCAGATGGGAAAACTAATTTGACCAATCAGAGAAATGGGTTGGCACTGCTGCCAAAAGCAGCCAATGAATTCTCTGGAACAGACACCTGTGACTTGAAGGATATCTTGTTGTCAAAGGCAACACCACATGAAAATGGATTTGACACGGACAGGAAAGAACTGCAATCCCTTGCATATAAAAATGAGCTTCCATTCTCAGCGTGCAATGGCATGAAGCGATGAGGATCGTCCAACGAGGAGCTGTTGCCGTTAGAAATGGACAGAGATTCTGCAATGTCGTTCAGCCAGCATTCTGCATCAGACATCTTCCTGGTTTGATTGATTGAAATGTCATGGATGCTCGGACTGAGAGAGTTCTCATTTCTACTTCTGTGAGTCATGACTGAGTTGAAGGGATCGGGGGATGAGTCAGCTGGAAAGTCAACTCCTCCATTCAATGGTACTTGTCTTGGACAGGAATCTGGAAGGAAATTCACGCGATTGTCGGCATTGTTGTTGTCCTCGTCCCCGCTGCCGTCTTTGTTGTTGTTGATGCTGTTGGTGATGTTTTCCTCGTAGATGGTGAAAACATCTCCGTCTTCAGTATAGTTAGATGTAGAAAAGTTGAACTCTGACCTCCTGTGATTTTCACCATTGTTTTGGAGCTGGAGGGAATGTTGTCGCTTGAAGAAGTCACTCGAAGGACGAGGTCGCTTAATCTCAAATTCATTCCTGATGGCTGGCTTGCTGGGCACAGGTTCTGTTTTGAAAAACTTATGTGTGTAATCGCAGTAAGGACAAAAGTAATAATAATAGCAATAATAATAATAATAATAATAATAATATAATAATAATAATAATAATAATAACAATAATAATGACAATGGTTATGACAACAACATCATAAATATAATATTACTGTCAACCATCCAGTATTTAAAACCAGAGGAATTTAACACTTAGTACTGAACTCAGTCCAAGTTAGATGAGAAAAAGCAAGCCTTTCACATTTAAATGCAAGCATCCTGGCATGATTATTGGGCATTAGTGAACGATCATAACATCCTTTGATGTCTGCATAATTATCACTAGGTGTCGCATTAAGAAGGCAATTAGATTCGTGCTTACACACAGATACAACTTCATGCTGCAATTAAGTATTAAATATATAAAATGAAATAGTATTATTATATCTTTTTAATAGTATAATTTATTTTTGCAAGCCTGACTGTCATTGGGAAAGTTGCCCCAAATAAATAATCAAATCATTCATCATTGATATCTTAACTTAATAGATAGTAGTAAAATAGCTGCTTTAGTTATTTAGAATTTCTTAACATTGTTTACCTTGAAATTTAACCTACTAATTGCTATTACAAATCAAAGCCAATACTCCAAAATGTCATAACAAGGATGGTAATGATGGAGATAATGTAAACGTTTAATTTCATCTATTTCCAAACACAACCTGAAGTGAAAGTAAGCAAGATGTGTCAAAATTACTAACAACAAGCAATCCAAATAAACATGTCAAAACCTGTCACCATGGTGACCTGAGGGTCACTTATCCTTTCGAGGAGAGAGGCCTGTCTAAAGAAAGGTCTGGAGGAGCCAAACTGGGAATCCCCATATCTGTTTTTGTCCGAGGCAAACAAGGGTGCCTGATAACTAGAAGACGACACCAGGTTCTTCTGCTTCTCCCTGATTTGCTTCTTTTCCAAACAAACTGCAAATGCACATCCCAGAGCATGGCTCAGACGTTCACCCTGCAGGGATAAGTGAGGTTTGTTTAATGTTTGTGGCCGACTATGTCTTTTGTGGCACAAAAATGCAGTAATAATAAAAATGTTATAATAAAATAACTTGTAATATAACTCACAATATAAGAATCTCATATTGACAATCTTAGTGATATGAATGTATGTTTACATGTCAGTCAAATTAATGTGAATGTCACTGTCTGTTAATACAATTACAATCATCAATTATAGGTAAAAATGCTTTTGTGTTTAAGTGCAGCTGATTTACTGAATTAAAAATAAAATAGTGATAAACAAATAACATTTTACTTCATATATATCTTCCATAATTAGTCACCACATTGAAAAGCAAATTGTTAGCAAGTCCAGCCAATAAGAAACTTAAAATTTATATTATGATGATGATGATGGCAATAATAATAACAATGATGATGATAATGATTATTATTATATTTAATCATATATAATAATAAAATAATTTTATGCATTTGTAGAGCGCCATAAGTGCCAGCGTCATATATAATCTTATATTTAACTCAAGGCATAACAGTAAGATGGGCTTCAAATGATATTTAAAACCATGTAATGTAAGTAAATGTATGACATAAAATCACAGCTTAAAACATACAGAATCCTTGGTTGCAAGAAATCCATGACAGAGCCATCTCTTAGCAGTGGCATCCCTACAAATGTAGGCAAACCCCTCGTAAATATTCCTATCTGGAGCACAGAACGACACCTTTTCTAACGTTTGATCGACCAGCAGAACCTATCAAAATAAATTCATCTATCAACCTTTAATCTTTTTAACAATATTTGATTCAATATAATTGCTGATCAAAAATTGAAAATATTTAAAATGCAAATTCTGTGTGATTTCTTTCCATTAGAAACTAAAGCATGATATTCAATTAATAATAATAACAATAAATGCATTTGTTGAGCACCATAATTTTGTTAATAGGTTTAAGTAGTAAGCCATTAAAAAAAACAACACAAAATGGCTTGCGCTCCAAAGTGTGTTGTCGGACTTGCTATTGCAAGGCATACCTTGTTGGCATCATCAATGACTCTGATTGCATCCCCTGAGACGTACAAGACAGACTTTTTGCATTTGCTTTTACTCTGTATTATGACAAGGCAGTGTTCAAACATGTGCTACCTTAAAATTTTGTTTTCAAAAACATTTTCTGTGAATTTTCAAACTTACAGTCTTCAAGGCTTTTATGGCCTTTTCACAGACAACTATACCTCTCGATTCGAAGACTTCTATGTAACCCAAGTACTTCATTTAAATGTGAAAATTTTATTTCAATATTCGCTCAATAATTTCAATCAAAACATCCTTTAAAAGCTAGATTCTCACCTCAACTGGAAAACTACAAGATGACTCTCTGACACGTCTTTGATCATCTAGCCAAGCTTGGGGTTTATTTGAGTCCCCTATTTCGACATTCTTTGGGCAATCTTTCTTGCGAAGGCTTAGCGATCTAATAAACCTTTCCATTTGACACTTCAGAATATTCCCTTATCCCGAATAAGGTTTTAGTCCGCTTAAAGTTAGCATGCCCAGCACGTACTTGCAGGATGCGTATTTATTAACATAGTACAAATAATTCGTATTGTTCCTTAGGCTTAATTATAAAACAATATCCGGGAGCTTTAATAGCAGACAACGCTTATGCTTTGACCCCTTCATCCGCAACCTTATTAATTACCATAACAATCAAATCGTAACTTTAAATCAGGATACTAATTACCATTTCCATCACACAATCTGCGGAAAACTAAGATCTCCACACACCTCAACTCTCATCAACAACCGTCAGCCATTTATACTAATTATATGATGATGTTTTTAACATAAACGCGGATTATTAATTTCAAAATAACGAAATTATAAGTACGTATAATACTTTTGATGTTTCCAACTCATAGGTTTTTTTAAATAACAGTTAAAAATAATATTTAAATAATTGAACAAAATTATAGAACAGGGTTATTTGTTTTAACCAAAAACTAAACGCATCATGAAGAATAAAATTTATCAAGCAAAACGGTTTCTTCAGTTCTTACTAGCTCATGGGTTGTTTTTTAAATAGATATATTGTATGTTTATTATTTAAACAAAAGTATTAAATAAGCTGATTTCTTTTTTTATTGATAATCAAATATACTACAAAATAAAGTGTTGCGAATAGTTGCATTTCAACAGTTTATTAGTTTATCCGGCAATGCAACGGTCTCTGCTATGGTTCTTGCTAATGACGTTGGCGTCTGGGGGCGCTCTTCGCCGATAATGTATTCAATTTTGGTGGCACTTGTCATGGTTAAGAGACATTTTGCGAGAATCAATAAAATCGATTCCTACAAAAGAATTTATTGCGAATTACAGAGTTTAAACTTGAAGGACGAGAAGAGTGTCGATCAGGTAAGCACAACTTATCGCTAATAAGGAAGGGACGTCATTTGGGGGGGGGGGGGGTCCATTGGCCCTACTGACTTTAGACCTGACGCAAAAAAAGGTCTTCTGCATAGAAGCAAAAAAGGTCATCTCAAATGGCGTGAGAGTTGGCCCCATTTATAAAAAACTGAAATGACGGCTCTGTTAATATGTCACCCATCTGTATTAATGCCTTGTTAAAACAAATATCTTAAATAACTATTAGTGAAAATTAATTGCAAGGTTTTCGAGCTTATAAAAACTCTCCTCTCTGACAATGTACAGTTAGCCAAAATGCTCATCCACCTCATTAATCAGAGCAGGGCGGCGGAGAGGTAATCACATCGTCATTTCTAACTTGAATCGATTAAAAAACATTATTTTCAAGTGAATATAATTTACCAGCGGTAAAAACGTGGTAATAGCTGGCGACCTGTCTTGCCACAAAGTACCCGATTTGTCAAATCTCAGCCAGAAAATCATCAAGGCAGTGCAGAAAATTCTTCCAAAGGCACAAGTTGAGAATTCTGGTAACGCAAATTCCATTTTGACAAACCTCCCTAATGTTGACAAGAATGAAGCACAGACTAGCCAAATCCAGCAAAACATTCCGCTACAAGCCAGCTCTTCGGCTATCAATCAAATGATATTTACCCTCAACAAAAGTGCATGTTCTTCATCAAATTCAGGCAACATCTTAAACCATCAAGTATCTTCAAATATTCTCAAATTGGTGCCTCTTGGAAAAAGTATTCACTCAGCCAACAAAAACCTCACAGTACTCCCATTGCATGACAATTTGGTCGAGTTCCATTCATCATCTTGTAAAGAAATAATTGCTCCGAAGAACATTGAAAATTCCCACAGTAACTCCACTCACTTATACACCATCAACAATATGAAACTTGCATGTCTAAGCAGCAAAATCAACCAGTCAATGGCAGACAAGACCCCCACCATTGCGAGGGCAAGGAATTCAACTTTACCGCACAGCTCATCTGAAGCAAAGCCTCAATTCAATACCATACAGACTTTGCTGACTGCTGCTCAAATGGTTGACAGGATGTCAAATTTCAAGAGTAAAACTTTGCCCCAAAACAGGGTGGGAATGCCAGTGACAATACTCTGTGGGGCAAAGAACCCAATGAGCAGTACTTCAAGGTTGTCTAACAACCCCATCGATGTGTTTGGTCCTCTAGGCAGGGCCACACATCTCAAAGCTTTGGACAATTCAAACAAATTCAATTGTGCATCAAAAAAAGCGCTGCCAAATCTCTTTGAGCCTCTGGATTTCAGCATCCCAAAGCATGGCAAGTCAAATAGCACTTCTAAGTCATGTGACACCTTGCTAAACGCCTGCAAAGGAGAGAAGAATGAGGATGAAGATGATGAGGATGCTCTCATAATAGTGGATGATGATGATAAGTGTAACACCAGTGGATTGATAGATGACAGAGATTGCAAGGTGGAGTTGGAAGAAATAGTTCTCAAGAGCGAGCCATCCAGTCAAGAAGAAAATTCCCACTTTCTATCTCAACTCATCGGTCAACCATGCGATGTGCCACTGAGAGACATTGACCAATCAGAACCAATAATCCACAGAAGGAAAAGAAAGAGAAGTCATCTGCTGCCAAACGATTAGCATTTCCAGATGAACTGTAATACTTTATTTGCGGTAATTACAGTCTACGTTTTTCTAAGTTCATTGAAATGAGTTCATGTTTCAATTCTGATTGATGTTTGAAGACTGCTTTACATTTATTAATATTTCGCTTTAATGAATAGCTTTTGATTTGTCACACTACTGAAAGACATGCAGTCTGCGTATATTTAGCTTTGTATTTTGTATGACAATGCTCTGAGTTACTCAATCAAAACAATAAAACAAAACGTTTGATATATTTTATATAGATACAGGGAACAAAATATTGCAGACATCAGGAAGCCATATTGAATTCCCTATTCAGGTCATCAAGCTGGTGTGCTGCACAAATGGGCAGAAGTTCTGCCCTTCCAAGCAAGCTGAGGGACAGTTTTAGGCTGGTCCAAATTGTCTCCGACATCTGCCGAACGGCAGAGGACGTGGTCTCGGTCGGCCCCTGACTGTTCTTCTGAAGGTTGAGAGCAGAAAGGTAATGCTCGACAGATTCCCTTGAGAAAGTAAAGTCTCATTAGAAGAATGTATTAATGAGTGCATCAGAGCATCCAAATGTACTTGCCTGTAAGCCCTCAGATTATAGCAGGCTACGCCGAGGTTGAACCTGGTCCTGACGTATCCTGGCCTTAGACTTAGAGCCCTGTGATAGGCTTCCAGAGCCTCCTCACTCCGGTTTCCATTGGCCAAAGTTGCTCCGAGTTTGTTCCAGAGTATGGAATTCTGTGCAATGAAGTGGAAATTTTCATATGTATTATCAGGCATCTCTTCCATTTTGAGTTTCTGACCTAATTGCTTTGATGTTGCAAATATGCATAAATATGAAAAGGTGGATGTCACACACAATGCTCTCACGTCAGCCACATTTGTGCAGGCTGACATGATTTGAAGATTTCAATAGTATGCAGAAATTCTATATTAACCTACCTCAGGTTGGACGTGAAGAGCAGTCCTGAAGCAATCAGCTGCTTTGTCAAAATCGCTTGATAAGTTGAATAAGACACCCAAGCCATCCTTTGAATAATACAGAAATTCAGATTTTGTGTTTTATGTTTTATCAGATTATATTTATTTTAAAGTAACTTTATTGCTTAGTTAACTTAAAGCACATTTTTTAATCAATGGATTAGCAATTTGGTTGCAGCTCAATCCTTGTGAATTTGGATATTCCTAATCCTACTGATTTTATGATGTTAAGAGTTCTTGCAAACATTGGATTGGCTTAGCATATTTGATGAGGCAGTAACTTCGGGCAAATGAAGTGTAGTGCCCGTAATGTTAAGGTACCTGTAAATCTGGATCAATCTCTTCTGGTGAGCTCCTTGCTGCCTGCAGGAAAAGCTTGACCAAGTCATCATGGGAACTGGAGCAACAAGGAAATAGATCTCTTTAACTTGGGTTTAATGTAGCAAACAATTTGTCATTAAATTTGGAGGCCTCATTATTCTAAGGGATCTCAGTTCAAAGTGAGAGCCTTAACCATTTGTCTACAGATGCCGCAAATAAATAATTGATAATGATTTTTTATTACATTGTAATTACAACATTGTTACTCACGAAATGGCATTCATTGAGACTTTATAATCTTCAAGAATTTTATTAGAAGCAATTTCAGAATATTTTGGGTTTGACTTGAGCCACTTAAACAGTGATTCAACGGCCTTGTAGGTATGTCCCTCATTAGTGAAACAAACAGCCAATGACATGAGGGCCTTCAAATTGTTTCCATCCAAGTCCAAACATCTAGTGGGCAACAAGTCAAGACAGTTATGCAAAATTTCAGAGGGAATGTTAAATTCAACAATGCTTAATGGAAATGATGGGCCAAAATTCTCATTAGAACCAACATTCAACAACTGACAAAACCTAATTAAATCAGTGACTTGCACCAATAATTGTTAACTGGTTTCTTTTGCATAATGGATGGAGTCTCTTAAATATGCCATTGCTATTATTAATCGGTACAAAATGTAACTGGTAAAAACTGACTTTTCAAAAGCAATGATGGCAGGAATCTCTTGTTCATTGTCTGCCTGACTTCTGCCCAGATAAAACCATGCCTGTATGCAAAAAGAATTTTAATGCATAGCTTAAATACCCTGGCACATTTGCTACATAGGCATAAAATGTTTTCTGTTTAAAATTTAAAACTTATGAACCATTTAATGAATTATCTATAAGTAAGTCACAAGTCAAGCAACACAATAATAGACTTTTATATTACTCTGAGCAACGTTAACAACCTCTGGATTTTCTGGCTCCTTTTGAACTGCCGCCTCCAAAAATAGTACAGCATTAGAAACATCACCCGCTTCCAGTCTTCTGATGCCTTCCTGCAAAGCATCTGGATGTTCCAACATTGGATTTTCTTTCTTAAATGCATATTCCTGCCATGAAAATCAGTTCCTTAGGAGGCGCCAAAGATAATAAGAGCTTGGAGATTCAAACATATAAATGCTGTAACCGATGTAGTACAAATCTTAGGCGAGATATTGCAATAAAAAAACCCCAAAACCAAATTGGATTGAATTAAATCTACAAACGTAACAGAATAAGTAGTCAGTTTGGTCAGGAAGAAAAGCCTCAATCTTATCTCGTCCAATAAAAAACGATCATTAATGGATAAATCATGGTAACAGATTTACTGCTGATAACTGTCCGATAACAATATGTAGGTCTTCACAAGATAAGGCAAAGCATTGTTCACATTGTCATTTGAATTGTTAGCTCCTTAGTGACAGATAATCATGCAAATGCAAAAAGGAAATTAAAAAATAAAGATGCCTACTCTTGATGCATTCATTTCATCAAGATATTCTTGCCCCCAAGGTGTGTCATTCCAACTGCTGACATTAAATCTTAGTCAAATTATAAATAAAGAAACCAAATGTAAAATCATGAATAATGAAGTTTGAGAATATTAAGTTTTAGGCACCCAGAATTTGAGTGGCAATTGAAGTGGATTGATAGCAAACAAAGTTTATACTTTAATAATAATAATAATAATAATAATAATAATAATAATAATAATAATAATAATAATAATAATAATAATAATAATAATAATAATAACAATAATAATAATACTTTGTAATGTCCGACCACTCCCTCTCGGCCCTGTCCCAAAACTCTTTGTCATCTTCTGTTGGTTCCTTGATGATGTTATTGCTGGTCTCTTCCTGCAGTTTTAAAATATGTTTGCAATGAAATTGATTAGCAATAGATTGGGATTTTTGTCAGTCATTGGTATATTGTTGTTGCACTACAGAAACTTACCTGATTTACTAAGGATGCTTCTTGAACTTTTGAATATTCGTGATTATGTTCGTCAAGGAAACCACTGAAAATGAATAAGGGCTTAATTTCAAATAATGAAAATAAACAATTGAAATATTACAATTTAAAATAATAATAACAAATTTAAATAACAATAAATTGCAGCTGTTCAATATTGACAGGTCCACTAAAACCTTAATTACAAATATAAATGTAATTTATTATTTGCACAGTAAATGTACCTCTGTCCTACCATGTAGTTAGTTATTTTAACACTGGTACAGCAATTTCAACTCCAATACCACAACAGTTGCAACAGCTTCTCATTATAAAGCTGAACTTAATTTCAAACTTATTAAACAAAATATCCCCAAATTGTCAATGTACCTGCTTTCTCCTTTTGCAAATCCATCTAACCAATCGTCACCTTTCTGAAACGAAACAGCCTCATAGGAGGTTGGCCATCTTGGAGCAAACCTTGTGAAACCACAGTTGTAGAAATTTGATTGGAGATTCGTTGGCCAATCACTTAAAGGTGCAGATGGAACATTAGTTGTTGATGGCTTGAATTTTTCTGTATCTATTTCATCGAGCCACTTGTGTGCCAACAATGAATGCTGGACTGAAATTTGAATAAAATAAAATAACAAATAAAACAGTGTCACTTAGAGCTTGCGTCACAGCAAGTCACTGCAAAAAAAAAACAAATTGTTAAATAATTTGAGAATAAAATTGATAAATTGTTCAAGAGTAAGGTTCAAGTGAGATTTGAACATGATCCTCTCTGAAGTAACAACTGTCTGCTTACTGATAGATCTTTCCATGCAATATTAAACACAAAACCTATTATTACTTTAAATATGGCCATCTCCAATAAACGAATAATAATTTTCAACATGATGTTACAATAATAATATTAATTCATAACTTAACATGAGTGTTATTGAATAGAATAACACATCACTGAAGTCCAAAACATCACAGAAGTATTTCCCACCGGTTGAAGGCATAATTTGAATTTCTTGAGGTTTGTGCACCATTGGTGGATGATGGTGCTGCAATGGTGTGATGACCTCGACCTGTTTCATCTCATTCAACAGGGATGCCATGTCGAACGTGGCAGGGGCTGTTACCATTGGCAACCGGTTACCAAAAAGGCCTGAGAGGGAGTAGTCATCTTTAGATGCCTGGACAGAGAAATATGAGTTGGTAAATGAAAAATAAACTTGCCATATTTCTAGCAATGGTTATAATGGGTATTTTGACTTCCAAGAATAATAACATAAGTAGAAATGTTACTAAGAAAATCAAATTTAATAATCAAGAAAAGAACAAAAAGTAATCTACACTGACACTAGACTTTTGAGCTAGATCCTCAGATTGTTGGGAATAGCTGTTTACCAAATCCTGAAATTTAAAAAATAATATAAACAAAATAAAGTTTACACGAGCATCAACACATTTTATTTCAATTATCTAAAATCATAAATATAAATCCGTATATCATTATTTCACATGAGATAATAATAATGATATATACCATATATAATTGTTCTATATGTGATGTTATTCCATGTTTTTATAAATTAAGTTTCATATTTTGAGATTTATAATTGAATATAGGGAACATTACCAAGTAATCAGTCTTGTTAATGCATACACGCAAAACATTTCATATTCCGTAAAAATAAATACATCACAATTATTTGAGAACAAGTTAAAATTTATCTAAAACATATTATTAAACTTTACATGCTGTAAAGACTCATTTGCAAAATGTGTTTTCAATTGCAAAAGAGGATTTGACCCTCCACATTCTCCTTCCAATAATCCTTGTAGACTGTCCATTGCTGAAATAGAATGATCATTTGGTCAGAAAGTTTTCATTTCAGAAACTCACTTCCCGTTAATAATTTTCGAGTTTACTTGTGATATTAAATTTATCAGACCAAAACAATTAACTTTCATCTTAAACTGATAAAATGCCTACCTGTCAGGATTGATATTTAAAACAATTAAGCCTTCCCAATCGGCCACCTGATGAACAAACACATTTTCAACAACATCGAAAAATAATAACTATTCTTTGCAGATGACGTTTTGAAAACAAATATATTTATTGTATCTAAACAATTGCATTTTTAAATTTCTGGAAACAAATTCTTATTCTAAATAAGTTTTAATATTTTTATGACTAGTCAAAATGGTGGTATGGCTTCAATTTCGCACTGAAAATCACCGCAGATGGTTTCTGAAAAGAATAAAATGAGTCAATCCGACACTTGCATAGAACTACTCCAAAAATTTGAAATTAGAAAAGAAATCCAAGGGGGTTTGTGGAGAAACTCCGTGAGAGAACTTGTCAAGGATCACACAAAAAGTGACGACCATCTCAAGCAGATGAAGTCAAGACTCGAAGGAAAGAGGCGAAAGAGCAGGAGCAGAATATCCGACCATGAAATAGAAGGATCAATTTTAATATTCAACCCTCCAGATTGGCGTTGGCAAAGAGACAGAGCAGACGATTTGGATCTAACTGTCGAACGCTTGCTCTGGCATAACAGATCTCCGTGGCACATATTCACTGTTGATACTCCTCCTAAACAATGCGAACAAGTATCAGGGGATGGAAACTGTCTTTTTCGTTCCTTAAGTTTTTGGGTTACCGGTTCCGAAGATTCCCACATGGCGGTAAAGTTGCATTTCTTCAATTCGGCAAAAATAGTGTTGCCCAAAAATATTAGAAAATGATACCAAAGTTATTGTAATTTAAAAATTCTTACGTTTCATGTCGCTTAACAGAAAATCAGGAAGCTTGTTTTACATCAAAATAACAATACATCAATTAAATCGAAGTAAACCCATTGATATAGCCTGACTTTCATAATTTCAGCCACCGCTTTTTACATAAATAAAAAATAAAAATCAACTTAGGCTGCCTTCAACCGTTGATAAACGGTTCTGCATAACAAGTTGAATCGAATAAAGGATTTTCTAAATTACTTAACATTTTAAATATTGGAATTTCTTAATCCATGCGTTGTAAAAAGATATATAAAATTTAAAAACACAAGTTTTAAGTTTTAGCAGGGTAAAACACTTTCTAAAACCAAATGATCTGTGGTAACCGGATTGTTGCTCAAATGGCGATTGCTCACATGACGGTTGATCACATGGTAGTTGCGCACATAGACTGTTGCTCACATGGATTATTGCGCACATAGGCAATTGCTCACTGATAGTTGCCTACATAGACTCTTGCACACATGGTCTATTGCGCAAACGACATACAACGATTTATAAAATATGTATTTTTCGATGCAATTTTTAAGGTTCTAAAATTTAGTCGCTCGATTTGAACGACAAAAGCCTTTTATAGTGTTTTATTTATCAAAAGGTCAGAGAACTACTCGTCCGGGAATTTATTAGGCATCCTTCCATCTATCTTCCATTGACCTCTCACCCCAGTGTAGAATCCTACATGAGAGAAACTGGCATGCATCATGAAGGTATATGGGGGACGGAGGTGGAGATATTCGTGGCAGCGACCCTGCTTAGCACGCCCATAGCGGTCTTTGCCGCCTTCGGGGACAGGCCTCTTTGGCAGCTGTTCAAGCCCCTGGAGAAACCCCAAACTTCGAACCGTCAACGCCATCATCAGCAGCGTTCTTCCACTGAAGCAACAACGATGCTTTACCTACACAATAGTAGCAACCACTTCGAACCAGTCATTGAAATATAGCGATCGCTCCACCGTATTTCTGCACACTTTATCAGAGAAATGGGAGAAGATTTTCCATATTCCTTAGACGATCCTTGTTTTAGTTTTTATTTTTAATTGCTTCCAAAGTCAAACAATTATTTTTTTCACAAATTTTTCTAAAAATCGAATAAAAACATTTAATCTCATGCCTCGGAGTGGTTTGATCTAAAGAATGCAATCTGAAATTGGAGTGAACTTGTACAATCTTTCAGTTTACGCTGTGTTAAGCACTTGTTACATGATATTGTTTAAAGAAAAGCAGAATAATTAAGTTTATATTGCTGAAATAATTAAATTTATATTTAAATTTATATTTAATTATATTTGATATCTTCTTTATACACGATGCCTCTTTATTATTGCTATAAAGGCATCTCACTAATCATCTAACTTGACAGTCCAGACAGCCAGAAGCCCAAGAATCCATTTGCATCCTTTAGTATGTCAAACTTAACCTTAAACACTTAACTTCGGTTATTCAGTTACGTTAACTGAATACTTGCTGTAATAAACTTAGTAGTTAACTTACTAATTTGCGGACCCCCGTGTTATTTCAATATAATAACAAATTAACATAAAATTCAATTTAATTCTTGCTTCATCTTACTAAACAGATTTATTAGTCATAGATATTATGCCAATAGAATCAATGTTTCATACGTGTACGACGTTATTATTTCAAAAATTGAGTGAATTCGAGAGCGTTCTGAGACACCCACGCGTCTGTGTAAAATGTAAACAACTTGATGAGTAAAATATGTGAATGAACACCTTTGTTTGACCATGAATGGTTTTTAAAAAGGAATGTTTCTTTTAGAACCTGGGAAAATTTTAACTTATTCTACGTACTTAGAAAACTTTAAGATCGTTTACGCATGATTGTGAATCACTTTAGGTCCATTCATCGTCAGCAGCTCTAACTTCATGGTTCTCAACCCACTGCCTAAAACATGCTGACTAAATAAAGTTAATTAAATGATATTTATTTTAGAGTTTATAATATCAAAAAATGGTCTTTTAGCGTCCACTCGTCCGAAAATTTCCCGTTTTGTGTACCACCCCCCTACTATGCAGACATCCACACTTTTGTAAAAAAAATATTTCGCATTAGTACGCTTTTTAAGGACCCCTTCCCCCTTTTGCTAAAGTCTTTTATGGATGACCCCTTATTTGAAATGAAACTTCACAACAAAATAAAACCAATATATGCCTTTTATTCTTCAGAATGTTTTTGGTTTCTTTGAAGTTTTGAAAAGCGGACCAAACGTCATCATCGAAGAATATCAAATTTTATTTACGGCTATTTACGAACAAGTGTTCTAAAGTAGATATGACGTGACAAAATGCCATTGCTAAAGACTAAAAATGGAGGAACCCCATTATTATTATTATTGTTATTATTATTATTATTATTATTATTATTATTATTATTATTATTATTATTATATTATTATTATTATTATTATTATTATTATTATTATTATTATTACTATTATTATTATTATTAAAAATTATTATTATTATTATTATTAAATCGTTATTAATAAACCTTTTAACCAACTAACATTAAAGGAGATATTGAAATAATACAGGGCTCGCAAACAAACAAGTTAACTGTTATGTTTATTATTGAAACTATTCAGTTATTGGAATTGAATAACAGGAATGAGGATCTGATTTTCTGCTCTCTGGATCTGGTCCTCGAATCTCTAAAACTCCGTCAAACTCAGTACTCGCTCCACTTCGCTGATCAGTCCTAATCAGAAGTGTCCTGCACTTGATTTAGAAAATCTGGAAATACTAAATAAATAAATTCTTATATGATGCCTTCCGACCAAAATAACAACATTACTAAGGATCGATTTGATGGTTTGCTTTACTAAAACATGACGAGCTCAAGCTGTCTTAATGTTTAAGCATTTACGTCAGAGCCTCAGAAGAACAATAATATTGAAAAAAAAACGAAAAAAATATTTAATTGTTAAAAATAGAAATAAGAATAATTTTATTAGGAAAGTAGGCATTTACTGGTGTGCGAGTTAGCTCAGAGGGTAGCCTGCTTACGTTTATGGCGCCATAAAAATAAATACGTTCCTAATCATATTTAAATATGAATCATTCTGAGGGCCTCAAACCTTTTATTTTCATTTAATTAGGACCCACTTAGTGATAATCTGACAGCAGCATCAATGGAAATCTTGGTCGTACTGGTTGGATATTGGCACTGCCAAATCTGCCACACCCAAATATGGAAAATATGGGATTATAATGTATTTTCATTATTTACTATTCAAAAACAGCATCTAATGATATCTTGACATCATCATCATTATCGTCATCAAAACTCAGGAGTTACAATGTAATGCCAGACCGGGTTGACCACTGACAAGAACGAATTTCGCAGGTAAGAGACAGTAAAGCATTTGAAAAAATGATTGCAAATTTATTTTTGTTTTATTTTTTTATTATTTGATTTAAAAATTTAATTTCTTTTTACTTTTGATAAAAAATTCAACTAGAAATCGGATCGTGTCTTCGTCTTACTTTAGTACAGTGTTTTAATATGTTATGTATTTATATATTTGTGATTACCTGTTAAATTTTTGTCAAAATATGTTCATGCATTAATTTAAAAATTCCAAAAACGTGATGTCGGGGCATCCAATAAATAGGAAAGAGACTTTCAAAAATCATCGAAAAATGAATAAAAACCTTGTGAAAAAACAAGAAAGAAAGTTTATTAATAAGAAATAATGTTTCTTTTATTGTCAATAACTTTAAAACAACCGTTATCCATAGATTTTATTAAGGTTTTTAAGAATTTTCTGCCCCGTTCTTTCCAGGCACTCCTAATGGGGTTTCCAGGTCAGTTTTGAGTGAAACTGCCTTCCATTGTTATAAACAAGTCTTGACAACATTCCCCAGATATTTTTTTATAAGATTTAAGTCCGGGAAACAAGCCAACTCCCAACATTCAAATTTATGCTATGAAAAAATGTCTGTCAACTTGGAAGTGTGGATCGGGGCATTATCTTGCTGGAAAATAAAATTTCCTCTATAATGATTTTTCCAAAAGGCAAGAAATGATCTCCTAAAACTTTGATGTAATTCACCGAAGCTGTCTCCCATCCAGAAAGACTAATTCAGTCAATCCTTTACTGGAAATTCCTCCCCAAATCATCACCGATCCTGCTCCATGATTTCGGCTACAAAATGTTTTTTTTTTTAATCTGAGGTCATGCCAGTAGAACTCATGACCATAAGGTCCATCCAGGTTAAATTTCTGCTCATCTGAAAAAATAATATTGCTCAAACCATCTCGGTTAGAGAGCATGGTTTTGGCCCATTTCACTCTTGCCATGTACGCATGTACGCATGTACGCATGTATGTATGTATGTATGTATGTTACTAGTTACTAAATACTCCGCCTTGGAGCTCCGACAGGGATCCTCAGAGGAGTTTCCCCCGTCTTCAAACGTTTCGGCCCTTTGAGTCTCCTTACGTTTTCGGAGGGCGGGCCGCATCCGGTGATCAGCCGGATGTCCCTGTCGGTTTGGTCTTGCTGGACCCAACTCTTACCGCCGGCTTTGAGAGGCACTCGTTGGCCTTGTTATGCCGGTCACTGCTGCCTGGACTGGAGCGACTGCGAAAGCTCTCAATGGCTCCTTCATGTCGCATGCTGTCTGTTTGTCGCCTGCAAACTTCGACTATGCGGGGCTCTCATTGGCCTTGTTATGTCGATCGCCTCCACCCCAGTTTGCCTACAGCGGTCATGCATCTCTCAGTGGCTTCTTCACACCGCCTTAATATATGCAAACTGGGCCTTATAATTTCTTTGTAGCGGCAGCCGGAGATAGAAATTTTCGGGACTCGACCGCGGGCCTTTTCGAAGCCGCGGTTTGGACCGCAGTTCATGTTGCTTCGCGAGTCCGCGGTCGGCCCATTTCTCCCGACAACACCGCGTCTCTCGGCCAATGGTTTGGCCCCGTCGTTCGATGGATCATTCATACCGGAGACCGACGGCTTTCCCCGGTTTCGTGTAGTGGCCTGTTAAGACTTCTTCTGGCTTCTCATATGCCAGATCCATGAATGAAGCCGCTTCAGCGGCCTCAGACATCCTTGTCATAGCCTTTGTTCTCTCTCGGCTTGACAATCCGATCTTAGTGAGGAAAGCGTAAGTCGACTTGCCGACCACGCCCCTTGCGCCAATCTCGATAGGGTAGAGGTCTGTGCGGTATCCTCTCGCTTCCAGGTCCATCGTTAGATCTGCATACTTGTCTGCTTTGAGCGCATTGCTGTATTGCAGCCTGTCCTCCCACGGAACCGTCAGCTCCACCAGAATGATGGCATCCGTCGACGGCGATACGAGCACTAGATCCGGCCTCTTGCCACTTTCTATCAGCACCTGGGGGTAGTGCCTCATCCCTTCTAAGTCGGCTGCGATGGTCCAGTCGTTTGCCTCTGCAAGAATGTCTCGCCTTGGGGTTTGACATCTCTTTTTGCTGAGGTGTGCGAAGCCCTCGCGCAAGAAGTAAATCTTTCGCTGATTTGCGATCGTACGCGAGTTTGCTTTGGAGACTGCTGCTTTTGCGGCTTCGCACACTTCTCGAAGGACCTGGTTATGTCGCCATGTGTACCGACCGTTAGCAAGGGCATACGTGCAATTGCTGAGCACGTGGTGCAGTGTCTCTGTACCGCCGCAGAGCCGGCATTCGGTGTCTTCCACCATACCCCACTTCTGCAACTTGTCCCTGGAGGGCAACTGGTCGTACACTGACCTTATCGCGTAGGCAAGTCGGAGCGGGGACATTTTCCACATGTCGCTCCAGGTAAGGGATCGTTGCATCACGTCTTCCCACGTTGTCCACTTACCCTGCTGTGACTGCTGAACTGCCCTCGTGACTCGGTCCTGTTCCACTTTTCGCCTCCTTTCCTGGATAATCATGGTGGCTCTGACTGATGAGCTCGCCTGGGACCATTTTGGCAGGTGGTTCCATCCTACTGCATGACGGTCCGTCTGGGTAGGACCTCTCACTTCCTCGAACATCAGCTCGGCAACTGATTCGTCGATCTCATTCTGCGCTCGGAATTTCCTTCCAGATCTAAGCAGTGGCTTGACTTCACGGATCCTGCTATCCGCGGAGTTGTTGAGCATCCACTGCGTTCTTATTTTGGAGAGTTTGTACTCTTCCACGATGGACCTTAGTGGTAGTCGCAGGCTCGTGCTCCTACTGTAGAGGGCTACCGATGACAGCGCTGGAGGTAGGCCTAGCCATTTTCTGGTGTATCGGTTAACTTTCCTCTCTAGCTTCTCGACCACTGACAAGCCAATCTCATAGATGGTTAACGGCCAGAGAAGTCTTGGAAGGAGCACGAACTGGAGCAACCACACTTTGAACCGCCCTTGCAGCGGTGCCGCCTCAATCGCCTGCAGTCCCCTAATGGTTTGCTGGAGAATGGCGTCCTGCATGCTCTTGTCGGTGAGAGACTTGTCAAAAACCCTTCCAAGGCTTTTCACCGGTTCTTCGGATTGAAGACTGAAGGATTTCACTGATCCATCCTTCAGGCTTTTCTTAAGTCCTTGCTTAAGTTTACCAATGTGCGCCTCTGGAGTACGAGACCCGGCTGCCTTCAGTAGGATCTGCATCGCCAGTACGAATAAGGAAAGAGAAATTGTGCACCCCATTGCTATACCAACCTCCAGAGACACCCACCTTGTAGTGTACGTCTTGGTGGAAAACCGCATCATGAACCCGTTAAAGTATTCCTGAAGGATGTGAATAACGGGCTGAGGCACATGATGGGCTTCCAATGTTTTCCATAGGAGCTGGTGTGGTACCGACCCGTATGCATTCGCTAGGTCCAACCACACGACGTACAAACTCAGCCGGTTTCTCTTGGCTCTCTGAATAGCTTCCCAGATCATCGAGGTATGCTCGATACAACCGGGTACACCTGGAATGCCTCCCTTTTGGACTGAAATGTCCACGTACTGATTGGACATCACGAACTCCGTGAGCCTCGATGCCATGATAGAGAAAAATATTTTCCCCTCTACGTTCAACAGCGATATTGGTCTGAATTGACTCAGACCATTGGAGTCTTTCTCCTTTGGAATGTAGACGCCCTCTGCCTTTTTCCACTCATCATCGACCGTGACCCCCGACCACGCTCTCTGAATGAGGGAATGCAGCAGATATAGTGTCTTGGGACATCTTTTGTACAGGAGATAAGGAACTCCGTTGGGCCCTGGCGCTGATCGGTTTCTCGCTTTCCTCACAACTCCTCTCACCTCCTCGAACAAAGGAGCCGCCAAGCAAAAGGGACTGATCGGCAGAGGCACCGCTGGGATATCGGCCCTTTCCTGTAGAGACTCATGGCGGAGTGCGTCACTATACGTTTTGAGCAAGTGTTCTTCCAACTTGTCTTGCTCTACAGAAAGTTCTCCCGATTTCGGAGGGTCTAGTAGCGATCTTCCGTATCTGTACGGATCGCTAAAGAAGCTTCTCATAGCTCACCTCCTCTCGTACTTCCTCTGTCTCCCTCTTTCAGCGCGGCGCAAGTCCCTCACTCGTCTCTTCACGTCCTCCCATAGGACGGAGAGTCCTTCTCTCTCGTCTTCTTTGGCCACTTTCCACCGACGGCGAAGCGCTTTCTTTTCGCTTTTGAGGCGTCCGAGTTCACGCTGTCGCCTGGAGTCCTTCATTTCCTGGGGTCGTTTGACAGGCACGACCCCAAATCTCTCGATACACTTGTTATAGATGAAGTCACTGAAGGATTTCACTGATCCATCCTTCAGGCTTTTCTTAAGTCCTTGCTTAAGTTCCTCATCCAGTCCTGACCAGCCTTTCTTGTCGTTTCCTCGAGGGAACCTTATCCTGCTTCTTGGGGGGTCTTGTCCTTGGCGAGAGACTCGGACACACTCGGAGCTGTGGTGTGACTCCTGTCCGGTGTTGTCCGGCGTTTTACCTATCTGCAACTTTGCGATAGTACGCTGTCTCAATGCCTCACACCCGCAATTTGATTTGGTTTGGTGGACTTTGAGTCCCCTCTCGGTTGCGAAAACTCTTCCACACGTACATCTTCTAACTGGCACGCCATTGTCCTGGGCGTTGTTCAGAATCGAAAGTCCGTTGGAAGCAAAGTCGGTAGTCCGTTGATGGTCCGTCTGTACATATGTATGTATGTATGTATGTATGTATGTATTATGTATGTATGTATGTATGTATGTATGTATGTATGTATGTATGTATGTATGTGTATGTATGTATGTATGTATGTATGTATGTATGTATGTATGTATGTATGTATGTAGTATGTATGTATGTATGTATGTATGTATGGTATGTATGTATGTATGTATGTATGTATGTATGTATGTATGTATGTCTTCTTTTGGCTTATACATCAGGATATATGTCTGCATCAATGCATTTTCTTAGTAACATCAGAAAGTATAATTTATGTTTTCAAATGACAAAACATGAGAGTTCATCTTTGAAATGATGGTGCTCAACATTTTTCAAACTGACAACTGGATATTGCAGAAGGTAGATTAAATGTAAACTCTCATCCGATTTTCGTAACCTGATTTCTACAGTACCAAAATTAATTGAGGGCCGTTCTTGCTGCCAAAAATGAATATATTTGTGAAATCATCAACAAAATACTATTAATGTTACCAGGTCCATTCACTGAAGTCAATCTCCCAATATTGTCTATTGGGCATTTTAATTAGCAATTCAAGATATGATTAACTTTACAACAACAATATAAACCATGCTCTAGCACCAAGTAATAAAAAAAGAAATTGAATCAAAATCAAATTTAAAATTTAATCAATTTTATTAAATTATTTTTTAAAATTTTAAAATTTTAAAATGGATTTAGGATTATTTATTCATTTTCTGGGCCAAGTTTATTTGTTGGATGGAGTTTATTTTAACCAATCAAAACTCTGGGACAGACGACAGACTCTTGATTTTATATTTATAATTAAACATGTCAAATGATTAAAAATTTTCCATTTTTAGCAATAAATAGCGTAATTATTTTAAATCAAATTCCATGCGACAATGAAAACAATCAGTATCATTAGTTATCCAGACTATTATTTTTAAATTTAATTATTAATTATTGTTAATAACAATAACAAATTTATTTATTTTACATTTTTTTATTATGCATTAAAATTTTTTTAATTATTTATTATTTATTTATCGCTCAGCTTCTTATTAGATAAAATTAAATCAGCTGAAATAAACCTTATTATTTTATCTACCAATTTCCCTAAATATTAATTAATAAAAATAACAATTTATCCATCAGATTTAGAAATTAACCAATGCTATTAGTTAATAAATTGCTAACAGCAAACAAATGCTGGACTTGACATGTCAAATCCAGCACTTAAGAAATCAGAACGATGTGAAAATGTCAGGAATGTCATTGTCATGGTTGGTGAGAATTAATCTCAGTAGGAAGCCACAATTATGCTTAAGTCTTGATTGTTAAGGCATTATTACGTCATAATCATTAGTTAAAGAAAAACATTAATATTTTCCAAATATTATTTTAGCTTCTTTAGGATTCATTTGTCCTCAAAATCCAGGCATTACAGATAAAACTTCTATTTGTTTTACGTGATTAGTTCAAAAAATTTAGTTATTATTGCTCTAATTTTTTTCGCGAATCAGTTACTTTTGCATTTTGATGCTGTGGCTGGTGATTACGGAGGTAGATTGTAATAATATTATTATATTGAAATAATTATCAATAATTATATTTTAATATAATTATAATAATATATTATATAATATTATAATATAATATATATAACATTATTTAATTATATTATTATTATTATTATTATTATTATTATTATTATTATTATTATTATTATTATATTATTATTATTATTATTATTATTATTATTATTATTTATTATTATTATTATTATTATTATTATTATTATTATTATTATTATTATTATTATTATTATTATTATTATTATTATTATTATTGTTATAAGTCATTGTAAAAGTTGTATTGCAAAAATATAACGAATAAATGAACCCTCTCAGCTATGAATGCATTTCAATCTGTAAACAAGTAACGTTACGATACAAGATCCAAAAAACAAACTTAGTACAATGGCGTGTTGCCTTTTCGTGTTTTAAGCAGGCTAAGTGACAACTTCTAGAAAGGACAATGCTATTCGATAAGTTCAATTTTCAAACGTTTCTGAAAATTAGCATATTGCCAAATTGGTCTTCCTGTTAAACGTTTGCATTTCAAAAAGAAGTTTCGATCTCCGAACATCTGAATGTGAAAGTTTATTGGTTTTTTTGATCAAATATGACAAGAAAGTCAATACCAGTAGCTGAACAATGGTTTATAATCTGGGTCGATACTTGAATTGAATCTATTGAATCCGGTTAATATTAATAAAAATGTCAACATTAATGAAGTAGTAGTAATAAAATTAATAACATTGACAATAATAATATAACAATAATACTACTTCGTCATTTTTACTTTATTAATACATGGTATGCAGGTATTATGTTCCGAATTCCGTGAGATCTACGCCAGGTATGCATGAAATTGGTTTTGGTTTCTCAATAAAAGATAATTTATATAATAATTTGTTTATTTATGCAATACTTCATACCTAGGCTGGCTGATAAGTTTTGTCTGACCATACAGTTACTTGACATTTACGTCGAGACACTCAATCAAAGGTGCAATAACCTTGTGTTCTTGCGAAGGACCTTTTGTTGTAAACGTCTAACATTTTGGCGCGATTCTATAATCATTCAACAACGACCTCTTTGCATTAAATCATTCTTCTTTATTATAATAATAATAATTATAATATTATATAACATGTATTATATTATATTATATTATATTATATTATATTATTATAATAATAATATTATATATTACAGGCCTTAAGCTGGTAGTCCAAAATCTGACATGTACACATTTTTTTTACCTAACCTGGATCTAACCTGATTTTGTTGTTGAGATAACTGAGCTGACAAACAAAACAATATAAGGATTAGGATTAAAGATACAACCCCTTAAAATTGTGTCACTTAGATGAGATCCGATCCAATGACATATAATGATCATTTTAGGGGATTATTGGAGTAGTGACTAGCCAACTCACTGGCACTGGGTTTCGGTACCCGCCACTTTACCAAGGTTTTGCTTCATCGGCTGCGAGACTACGAAAACTCATTGATTAACCAAAAACCTCATGAAGTTTCAGTGACACATCGATTTTTCTTCGGAAATATATATTTTGGGAGCATTCACTAAATAATGTTTTATTAACGTCCGTTAACTATCTAAATGATTAGGGCGGTGCTTTCGCAACGGGATTCGAATCCGCGCTGCCATCGCGAGAGGCGCAGCCTTTAACCATTAGGCCATGCGGGCGCACGAAAGCATTCGTTGATCAAAAATTCAAGTTATATTGAAGATCGTCTATTTCAATCCTATGCTTTTTATCTGAAGTTTTTTATTAATACTTGGTCTTCGTGAGAAAATTGTGTTACAGGTTATGTTTGGATGGTGTGATTTTTTTCAAAGTGCCATAAATAAATCTCTATAGAGGCAAAGGTTTTATTATTGGTTTTGTAATTATTTGTTGCTGTTGTTATTATTTATCAATATTATGTAATGGTCCTTCTTTTTGCATAAGCAGAATCAGATTGTTTGCCTAAAAAAAAGACTTGGCATGTTCTTGCGTGCAGAATAAAGATTAACGCTTTTAGCGAAACGGTAGAAGCTCTAAGACTTTGTTCGTACTCATAAAGCAGAGAAGGTGTCATGTCTTTAAGTCCTTTTGTACGTCTTGGGCGACCAGAATTTTCAAATGAGGAAAGTACACGTAATTCGTTACTGTAATTAATTATGTTTTTTGTACTTTTTACTTGTAACAATTTTCTGTATTTTTACTTGTAACAAATTACTATTTTTGGTCATGCATTTACTTCGTTACTTTTTTTGACGCAAAGAGTCACAAAGTAACGTATATAAAATTATAAATTAGTTGAATTTTATTTTATTTTTTTTAAATTCTAAACGATTATTATTTTTTGGTTGGTTCGAGAACTTTTTTTCTTTTTCGATCAGTCGTTCTTTTGTTATTGTAGTTGTCGCCGGTAGTTTTAGTTATATCGCAGTTTGTGGATTAATAATATCGAAGTTTTTTAACATACTAAAAATATTAATTTATATATTAAAAAGAAAGAGGAAATTTCACAAAGCAACAGTTTCCCCAGTCATTTGTCTGACATTGAGCAGCCGACGGACTAGAACTTAATTATAAACATATATATAATCCAATAACCGGAAGCCAATTTGAACATAGGCAGCAATGATAAGAGGAACAACATGGAAGAGCACACGTGACCATATTTAATCACAATGTTTTGATTTGAATCAAAGAAGCAAAAGCATGTAAGTTTGCATGCCAACTGTGCAAATAAGAAAAAACTATGTGTTCAAGAAGGTTCATCGTCAAACTTGAAGAAACATGTGGAACGCATGCATCCAGCACATGTTTCGAAGTATGAATTGCTGACAAGAAGTGCTCGTAAGAGATAGGTTTCTACGACTATGAGAGCGAAAGAGGAAATTTCACCAAGCAACAGTTCTACAGCCATTTGTCAGACATTGAGCAGCCGTCGGACTAGAACTTAATTATGTTGAAAGTTAGCAAACATTTGTGATTGTAAATAAATAATAAAAACTTTTATTAGTTTAAATGTTATTATCTAATTACTTAATGACTATAAGTACTATCAGTTAGTACCAACAATTTATACATAGACATTTAAATAATATAGAATTATGTATGATCACAATAACGGCGACATCAGTACTTTTACTTTTTTACTCTAAGTAACTTTTAATTGCTGTAACGTTTTACTTTTACTTAAGTAAATTGTTAAAGAAATACTTTTACTTTTTCTTAAGTAAATATTTGAGGTATAACTTGTACTTTTACCAAATTACTAAAATGTGGTACTTTTTACAACACTGAGATAATGAAAGATAAAGATTTAGAAAAACTTCTTTAGATTCACATTGAAATAATAGTATTAAAAATGTGTTTTCCCAAGTTTAGAGGCTTTCGGATATGCAACTTAAGATTGCTTCTCAGGAGCAATATGCATTTTAGATTCGAAGTGGCCCTAAGTACCTTAAGTTTGATTTAGGAGCTGTCTGATGGTAACTGCATTATTTATTAACTAAGATAATGCTTAAAAATGCAAATCAATCGATTTATTTTTTTATTGAACTAAAAAATGTGGGAAAGCAAAAAAAATTGAATTTAAGATTAATTGAAATATACCCGTCGCGACATTTTGGGACAATACCGCTAGCGGTGACATTGGGACAGACTGAGCAGGACAATTCAGAAAGTTTGATAAAAAGAAGAAAAACCAAATTAAATTTTTATATTTGAATATGTGAGATGTGAATTAATTTTTAAATATAAAATTAACAATTAGAAAATATGGACTGGGTTAATACTTAGAGAAATCAAAAAATAACATTGATAACAGGGGTTAATTTATATTACATAGACAATTGAACTGTGATTTGTGATTTAACCAATGGAGGCCAGTAAGCAGTAGCACATTGCGACCTGCTTACCTTCGTCACCAAACCTAATCATTTGAAAGGATAAATAAAAGGTCTCCAATCTACAATACATCAGTTCGTAACTCCGCAATTAAAAAGACATTTTGTTCAGCAATTTAGGCTAAAATTCCATTATGATGAAGTCCTAAGTTCTGACCCTAGAAAATTATATTGCATGGTCTCAACTTTGATTCATTTAAGCAATTATTTGGCAACTCTGAGTAATATTCATCTCATTTTGACAATGTCGTTTAAATGGCGTGTTCAAACGTTATCTAATTCGTGGTTTGGCTCGAATTTGGCAATGTGGGCTGGCGTACAGAATCAGAACACCGAATGACTAACCTAGAAGAAAACCTTTTCTATTTAAAATAAACAAATATACGCAACAAGTGTATGCCTCCTGTAATAATTAAATTTCCAGAGGGTTTCAAGAACTTCTATTCAAAAAGGGGTCGTCCATAAATTATATCAACAAAATAGGGGGGTTTGAAAAAGTTTGACAATTCTCGACAAGGGGGAGAAAGTTTAAGATTAATTGACGTCAACAGGGTTTTTTTGTGATAAATAATCTAAATACTAACAGATGTATTAATAATATTACTGCGAGTCCTTTAGTTCAGACACTGCCTAGGAGCCCGGAATTTATGTCGGATCCCTGTTCACAAGTCATTTTGAGGAGACATGCTCAATGACTCAGTGTCATGGGAATGACAATTAACATCTGTTTGTCAAAAATAACTTTCAGCCAATTCTGACGACTGTCGAACATAAAAAAGAATGAAACTATTAAAGAAAATTCCGACATTTTAGGTGCTAGATGAAGAAGATTTGTCTGGTTTATCAGTTCAACAAAGCGATAGAAATGATAAATCCGACACTGAGCCCTTTAGCTAAAAAATTGGCAATAATATTCAATTTTACAGTTGCTTTAGTTATTTTCAAAATAAAATAGTCAATAGTCACAACTACAATTATGCCTCGAGGTATAAATTTAAAAAATAAAATTATAAAACAATATGTCTTAGTAATAGTAATTGTCAACAATAGGTTGGTTGTTAGTTTTTTTGACCTAGTTTAGATTGTCTTCAGAAGTTTGACATTTGTTGATCGAGGGAAGGAGTTAAAAATTAATCTAAATTTGTTGACTTAATTAATAGAAGATTCAAAGTTAAAGTTACATGGTGATCTTAGTCTTAATTAATAGATTAATATTTAAATCTCTTGAATGTCTTGGAGTTAACTTTTCAACGAGTGAATGCCAGACGCACCCTAATTTAAATCCATACATCTGTGACAGTTTTCTTCTGGAGATGGGCTGAGAGGGAGTTGAGAATTACAAAAGAAGGCCTTGTGATTGGCAGCATTGAATAGATCGTTGCTAGCAAACTCGATACTATATTAAGGTAGAGTAGTTGCCACGCTTCTGTTCATTTTCTCATGCTCGGCTGAAGATTAGTTTAGAAATTTATATTCAACAAGTTAGATCTTCGTCTAAGTTTGTAGATTAAGTCGTTTATACTATTTTGGTTTTAAAGTAAGTCCCTCGAAAATAGTGGCTCATCATAAAAGAAACCTTTGTTATATTGTGGAAAGCCTGCACAATGACAGTTGTGAAAACTATGGAAAATACTTTAAATCCTTCCTTAGTGCCATGCAAAAGCGAACTTCGAAAATCTCTTCCAAGAGCGAAGAGAGGCAAAAGAACGGAAGGGGAACACAGCCTGGAAATAGAAATTATTAATGGAAAAAGAAAATCCAGACGAGGAAGGCCGTCACAGTGTACGGAATTCTGGTTGATGTACAAGGCAAATTCTGAAAAGAAATGCGAAGGAGCAGATGTCGAACCAAAGTCTCAAAGTCAAATGTGTCCAGCATCGGAAAAGAAATCTTTTTCACCACCACCAGATAGTGAAAAGCTGTCCTCTTCTCTTCCCATGTCGCATAATTCACCAACATCTATGTCATCTCCAATAACTTCCTTGGCAAAGTTTATTTCTACAAATACCTTCACTAATGAAATCTCCAGTCCGGTCTTCTTTCCCTCAACTTCCCGCGGCCCCACCTCGCAATTCTCATCATTTTTTCCCCTCTCTCAAGCTTTCATTCCACCCTGCAACTTTTCCAATTTTAAAACTACGACTCCAAATGTAAAAAGGAGGTCTTCTGAGAGGACAGATGGAAACGAACAAGGTATTTTCAAAAGTTATTTTCTCTGATAAAACAAATTGCATCTTATTATAAATTAGTGCATTTTATTGTGTTAATAAAAAAAAGAAGGGTTGAAAATTACTGGGGACAAATTATAATTGATAAGTATAATTAACAAATTTAATGTAATATAATTTCTAAACATTCCTAATCAAGTGTTTACCTTTGCTTTGTATCTCCCAATCTTAATTAACCATTCAATCTATCGTCGACAAACTAAACCTCCTTTAAAAATAAAAATTAAAATTTTCAGTGCCATCAAAAATACCCGTCCTGGAAATTCCCAAGACAAACACAACAGCACAAGAAAAAAGAAGAAAGCAACCAAAAACAGACATCCAAAACTCAAGCAAAGGTACAATGATGGAAGGACATGAAAGCATTGCCGCGCATCCAAATACCTTTGGAACATCCCAGCAGGGATCAAGAAATGCAAAAAATTGTCTTCTCGATCCTCTTGACCTTTCCCCACCTTCCTCAAGGTCAACAGAGCAGAATGATAATAGGTTAGTGACATTGGTTACTTAAAAAAATAGGATTTGATATAAGCAAATATATGGAAAACTTGTGTTTAACTATTTAAAACTACGCTTAGACCAACGAAATTTGTTCAAACAGGGGTGAAATACTTTTTTACGTAACAAATATCGTACAACATGAGTTTACCAAGTCATATCAGTTAAAGACTGATTGATCCAATTCTAATATACATTATGTTTTATTACTTTTAAGGAGGTTAGCTTGGGTAGAGTGAGTGAGAATAATAGGTTGATGATTAAATAGACAGCTTTCGAAAGCAATTTGTTCACCGAACGAATAGGGTAGCAATAAAACACCATCGTCACTGGCAGAGATCAGTGAATCTCGCTGGGTGAGCGATCAAAAGAAATTTTAGAGAACACGATACGAACACATGCTGGTTCTATAATTGCTTGAGTTGCTTTCAAATAGTGGGCGCTTGTCTCGAACATTTTTAGATGGCTAAACTTAAAAGTAAGACTTTGGAATGATTTCTATGGAAGAACTTGATCTTTTCATGCAAGTTTATTTCGATAGATTATTTTCGGATGTTAAATCTTGTTCAATGAAATCCAAGAATCGGTTGGATAGCAGTGAAATCCAAGCCACAATCAACAGTTTTGTTTAAGCAGAACCAAAACATTCGCTTTCTGCCTGACGCAAATTAAAATTTAAATAGTTCTTTTAATAATAGTAATTTAATGATGAAACTAATCAGTAAAAGCAACTTAGTCATACACATTTATCTTTGTTTAGTGAGTTATCACGAAATGATAAGTTGTCCTCACGGTTTCCGTTCTGACTACAAAATTGCGAACCAAAATGCGTCAGCAATTACGATTTTTCTGAAATTGATAGGGAAAATACCGACTGACTACAGGAAATTTTCTTACAAAACTCTACGGGAAGTCAGCCTTCTGAACGAGAATGTTCTCTAAGATTTACGAGTGCATTTAAAAGGCGTCTAAAATTTTTTCTCACGTTAAATTTGAATCAAGCCTCTTCCTAACGAGAGATCGTTATAATCGCAGCATGCCATTACTAGATGATTTCTCCTATTCCTAACTGCTGTAAACGTCATCCAAATGATTTCTGGTCACGAATATGACATTCTTGATTTAAAAAAGTGATTTTCGTTAGAATTTAAATGAAATAGATTTCAGTCATCAATTGAACAAGATTTATGATTCTCTATTCTAAATTATTCACCTTTATTTATGTCTTAAGTTAAGTTTGAATTAGGAGGAACATTAATATTTCTGAAATGTCGTTTAATAACATGGCTAAAAGTGAATAACGGAACAAGTATATTTTAGTAAGCAGTAAACAAATTACGATTAGAAAATAAATACGAGTACTTATGAAGAAAACATGGCGCGATAATTTAACAGCTACCCAAACTTCTATTTTTATTATTTTCTTCTTGGCTAGTGATCGAAGATTTAAAAAAAACTTGTTTTGCTCCTATTAACTGTACGACAACGTAATTTCGTATTTTGCACGGATGGCTGGTGCTAAATGAAATGAATCACAAACGTTTCAACGGGCAAATAATCTCCTGATAACGCCGGTGAATAATGGCAAATATCTTGATAAAAGGTCTCAGCCTCACGCCATTATTTGGCATTACTCGAATCGCACGGTCCCTTGAGAATGAATCAATCATTTCGGATCATTCAAAACATTTTTGACGAATCAATGCTAGAATAATTTTTAACTTATTTGTCAATCATTATTCAAAATATTTCGTTATTTTAGAGCATTAAAACTGAATTTTACTTTAACTAAAATCAAATCAAAACTCGTTTTACTAGTGAGGTTTGCCTCATCAAATATGGTATCGTTCTGGTTTTGACGTTCCACATTCTGTGACTTCAATTTCCAGGTCTTTATATCGTTGTTGTCGTCAGGGACTGCCACGTCAATAAGCAAACAAGTTTTTTCTTTCTTGTTATTGATCACCAGGTTTGGTCTATTGGCCACGATTGGTGACCGGTGAATCCCACATGATGGTGACGGCATCAGTGTTTATGACTGGTTCGTGCTTGTAGTACCATACAAACTGTCCAGCTGTCCAGTAGATGTAGTTTGCTACTTTTTTTTATGGCGTTTGAGGTACTCCGTTGGAGCCATTGTTGTGCAGCCGGCAACCAGATGACTCACATGTTCCTCGGTCTTTGACACATTCGGCAAGAGCTGTCCACTGGTAGTTTAAGGATGTTCTTTTGCTGGCATCGCGTGTTTAGATCTCGGTCTTGAAATTATGAAGCTCTCTCTATCTCTCTCATTTTAGACCGGAGTTTCTCAACCACATCATTGTATCCTCCATGTCGATTCCAGGCTTGTCGAACGCTCGAAAAAATGTCCATGCAGTGGTTTTGATTTTATTTTTTCTAGTTTTCCTCTTTCAATTTTTTCTTTGAGCTCTTTACTTGAGTTTAATCCTGGTAGCTGGGTTTGAATTTATCAGCATGTTTCTTGATAAAGTGTTTATTTTTACTGCAGTCATTCATTTTGACGGCTTTCATGAGGTTGCAGTAGTCTTTTTCAAGGTAATCTGCCAATCCAACCATGGTCTGATCATGGACTGCCTCAATTTCAAGAAGACCTCTTCCCTCGTTCCGTCGTTTGACATACAGTATATCAACATCAGCTCTAGGGTGATGGGCTCCTCCCATGGTCAAGATATTCCTGTTTATTCTGTCTATCTGCTAGATTTCGGGCCTTAGCCAGTCCAAGACTCCAAAGCTGTACATACTTTTATTATTATAATTAATATTATTATTATTGTTATTGTTATTAGTATTATTATTATTATAATCCTATTATTATATATATTATTATTTAATCATTACAATCAATATTATTACTGCTTGAATTTAATCTAATGTTATTGTTGTGGTTATGAGCTATTGTCGCTACTGGTTCTTTTCACGCAAGTGCCCCATATCAAGGGCCTTTTCTCCTAAATCCAGGACATTCTAATACTGCTTTAATCACTGGTTTGTCAGATTATTAATCCTTTCATTTATCACTGATTCACACAACCATCTATTATACTCATCCATCTATACGTGTTTGTTCCACATTTTCTCCAGGCTATCCGTCTTCAAACAATCATCCGCACAAGTATTATTCCTTCCATCTCTCTATCCATCCATCTATGCGTCCGTCTGTCTGTTCAGCTTTTAGCAAATGCTGTTTAGTCTTTGTTTCGACTGTTCAAACACTTGACCTAAATTAATATTATGTGTCGAGAAGAAACATTTCATGCATGGCTGAACAAATATTATGGATCTCAGTTGTTGAAGGTAATAATTATAATCGACGTCGTCACGAACCGTCTCTCGAACAAAGTCTCTCGGTGCAATCATTGTTGTTGTCGATGTTAATATTATTATTATTTTGTACTTGTTACCGGTAATGTATTTATTATAATTAAGGAAACGCATGCTTTAGCTATCAGACCGATCCCCATACACAAATGCATCAGGCAGCATCAAATGAAAGAAAATTTATGTTTCAATTAAAGGTTACCAAGCATACAATGTAAGTATGTAATTTGTAATTTATAACAAGCAATTTATAAGATTTTTTTTAAATGATAGATAAAGATGTTGAAGTTGATTTTTCATTGATGAGGGAACTAACATATGTAACTTTAAACTGTAAGATTGAATGGAGAAGAGCTTGCAAGTAGATCTAGAAAATGAAGGATAATATTCATGGGTAGAACGTAGAAAGTTAAGATTGTTATTGTAAAAAGTGCTGCCAAAAATGAGAAAACCGGGCGAACCTCTTAAATTACCCTTTGGCATTTTCTGTCACTTGGCGGCTCTGCTTGTGAAGCAATATAAAGGTTATAGATTTTGAAGATCTGCTGAATTAAAAAAGACTAGCAGTGACGTTATCAACTAAAATTTAGATTTGTTTCACAAAAATAACACTGTTGACGTCAATTAATCTTAAATTCCCTCCATACCTCTTTGTCAAGAAGATTGTCAAACTTTTTCAAACCCCTCTATTTTGTTAACATAATTTACGGACGACCACTTTGCTGACTTTAATCTCTCGACAACCTTTGTTATAATCTTGTTTTTATTGTCTTTGGAAATTTACTTAGTAGAATAAGCATACGATTGTTTAACTTGAATATAAAGGCTTTCTACTAGTTTAGTTATTCGGTGCGCTGATCCTGCAAGCAAACGCACATTGCCAAATTCGAGCCAAACCATGAATTAGACAACGAATTTGACCCTCGTCCGGTACATGCTAAAAAGTTACATTCCGGATTCTTGGAGTTCAAATTGCACCAATATTCGTTTTCATTTAATATTAATTAAGAGACTTTTTTGCAAAGTTAGTTTGAACAATATCAATTCTATTTATTTTAAATTTATGAATGTAAACAATATTTTTTTATCAAATTAAAATTAATTCAATTGCTCATTTGATATTAAATGTAATTATAAAATTGATCAATGTTTCTACGAATAATATCTCTAAATTGTACGTTGCATTTGTCACATTTGATCTGTTGGCAAGGTGAAATGGATAAGCAGGTCTACAGCACTTCAAACTCGCGCAGGTGACAACGTCCTTGTGTTTTCTTCACTTTAGCTAATCTTAGTCTTTCATTCATTGTCTCAAGTTCTCCCGAGTTTAACTCGAGATTTTGAATTCCATCCATGATCGGTTTTCTGAGTTGGTTTGTGTTGACCAAACATCTTCTAATCAATGGCTGGGCGAGAGGCCCTCCGAGACTTCGATAAACAGGCGTCGACGCATCATTTGCGCGACATGTTACCCCAAGTAACGGATGAGGGCTAACGAAAATTGACTGGAAGATCTGTTTTTCACTTTTTTTGTCAGCCTTCGCGGTCCACTTGACGATTGGTCGAGGGCCTGATGTGGTCCGCGGGTTGTGCGCCACTGGTGTAAATAGCTTGAAGCCTCTATTTGCAATATTCAAACCTTATTCTAAAAATAACTTGATAATCAGAAATATTGAAAATGGAATATTCTAACGACTTCAAACATGCTAAATGTGTATATAATATAATCTTATTTTGATTTTCAAAATTATGTTCCCACAATTCTGCCTATTCCCTGAGCAACCCCCTGCAAAACATGAGATGATCATTTATTATGGGTCCCTGCTTGAGATATCCACAAAATCAAAACAAATTTAAACAGAAATTATACTTTATTTAAAATAAAATAAATCTTAAAATTTAAACAATTAAATAAATAAAATCGGCCGAAACTTTTTTCAAACCATTCCAAAATAGTCGGAAGCTACACGTAGTGCTTGCAACAGTTTCCATTTCAGTGCCTCTTTACTGGTATACACGGGAATAATCAGGGTATTTGTACAAGTCATTGCTTTTGGCAAATACCTGTTGGGATTGTCCGCAGTTTTAAAGGTGTCAATTGTTAACCTCGGTTTTAAAGAGATCAATCCTCCAACGGGTAAGTTCGGCGAGCCGGTGACGAATTTTAGGAATAGTTTCTGTTCCTTTGCGGAAAAACACGATAAAACTTCAAACAAATAATGACTGACAGGACATTCTAGTCTCAGATTTTTGCCAAAGGCAACAAATTGCTTGAGATCTCCTAATGTCCATTTACCAACTTCCTCGCCACACAGCATACTTTCCAGATCCTCGGGAAAGATGCTGGTTAAGTTATCCTTTGGCAACACCGATGTGAATCCATCTCGCAGGCATTCTAATTTTTCCTGTGGACCTTTGTAGAGGAACCACCAAATCAGCGACTCAAGATATCCTAAAATGTTGCTTGCAGAAAGGTATGTATTAGCTCCTCCTTTGAACATTTCGATATCAGGGAATCCAGGAAGAGTAAAATTTATACAAAGATCTTCAAGTGAACATCCGCCATACTGTAAGTCAGATAACGCATGTTGTTGTTCTTCGGAGGTTAGAAAGATATCGTTCTTAATCCTTAATGCCTCCTTCATAATTTCCACGAGCATGTCGACATGACTAGTCAACGATGACATAACATATTTGAGATCGCTCAAGTTAAAGTCTGCAGCTCCTCCTATCAGATATTTATACAAAAGAGGGCTAAAATTTATATTCATTAACCTCCCATCCAACAGAGCTTTTGCCATTAAAATTCCGGTTGTTTTTAAAATATTTTTCGACTTTGTATCCAGGCTCTTGCATGGCGATGGAAAAAGCCCACAGTAAGAATTAACGTAATTGATACCATCCGATGACAACTGAGATTCACCAATCCAAAGATTCATGTCATATCTTTGAATATCCTTGGAAAATTTTGTATAAAAATCATTCGTATGACCAGTCCCTGTTCCTGTTTCATTGGCAAACTTAAAAAACCAATTTGAATTTGTGTTTTCAGTTGAAAGAATTTTTCCGACAATTTCCAAAGTGTCACCTCTTGAAACTGTGAAAGTGATTTTGTCAGTTAGCTGTCGCCTTAAACGACGTGGTTTCAAAACTTTAGAATTCCACCACTCTTGTCGCAATTCAGTTTCAAACAGAAAAGGGTAACATTGGAATAACGTCTTGGTCCAAAGAATCTTTTCTATATCCTGGATGTTGATGTCTTTTATATGGAAGGCAGAATCTGGAACTATTTGTCGGCTCGTGAGAATGCCAAACAAACTTCCCCAGTGTTGATTGACTTTGTACAAGATGGATATTATCCTTATTGCTTGTATAAGATTGGTCGTATAGAATTCTAGTGGGCATTTTGAAGGCCCGATCAAACTGAGCAGAGCAGGGTATCTATATATTTCCAAATAGATTTCATTCGGTTTTGTAGGGGTAATGAACTGGTACGGTTCCAGGTCATGATCAAACCCATGGTCTTTATGTTTCGGTCGAAGATGATCGATAATTTGAACAAAATAACGAACTACTGTCCTGTATGATTCGCTCATCTCGATTGTAACGGTGGAACCAATACACTCTTCATCCTTGGAAATGCCAAGAATAACTCTCACCAAGGTTTTCAGTCGTTCCAACCTTTGCTTGTAATCTTCATCGGAAATGTTTTTTCCATCCTCCAGAGGTGGTATTATATACCTCGCAACATGTTCTGCTACTTTTGTGTTAATGAATTCCCTGCGTGGACCCCTCATAATATCAACAAGGGCCTTAATTGATTCATATTCTTTTTCCTGGTCCGAATGCGTTTTGAGAGCTATACTGCTTGCTGCCAAAACATTGCTCCATGAATTTTTAACTTCCATGTTATGATTTGTTGTGTTTAAGAATCAGATTTCTTATGCAATGTAATTCTATTAGATCAGTTATTGCTTGTGAAGAGCAAATAAGTAGTATGAGGTATTAGTAAAAGATTCTGAATATGTTTTCATAAATTAATAAATTTAATGATTTTGTTAATTTTTTTATTTTTTAATGGTTAATACAATTTTTAAAATTTAATATTAAATTTTTATTAAATTTTTTGTTTAAGGTTTTATCAAATTACTAGATGTTATACCCGGCATTGCTCGTTCCGTCTCTGAAATTAATTTTAAACAGGACGTATTCTGGGGGAGTGCGCCCGCATGGCCCAATGGTTAAGGCTGCGCCCCTCGCGATGGCAGCGCGGATTCGAACCCAACTATTCAACTATTTGAAGATGTTATGGTTAAGAAAATATGCCGGCAATAATTTACTTCAACAGATTTTTATTTTTTATGCATGACCACATGTAGAAATGATAAGTTTACAATGTCCTGAAAGATAACTGGATGATTTTAAAAATGAGATTACAGTAGCAAAACAAATCGCAAAGTAACGGATGAGGGTTAAAATAACGCCATTTTAATGGGATGAATATTATTCAGAGTGGCCATAAAAGTGTCATCCATTTCCAATCGCCTATTGAAAATGGCACCCCGTCATAACAGCCCGGCGACAGAATAGCTCAAGACAAAACAGCCCCGACAAAACAGCCCCGTCGAAACAGCCCGGCATCAAAATAGCTCAAGACAAAACCGCCCCGACAAAACCGCCCCGACAAAACAGCCCCGTCGAAACAGCCCGGCGTCAAAAATTATAACAGCTTTTTCATCGTTTCACTAGTCGATGCTAAAACATCAATGATTTCATTGTTATTGGTTCTTGGAAAAGAGTCTTTCTCACAAGACATCAGCATGAATGATCGTAGAATTGACTGGTTCAGAAAATTTCTTAATCTGTTCAAAACGTATTTCAATTTTGAAAAGGACCCCTCACAAGCAACTTGTGATCAGGATAATGTCAACACAAATTTGTAAGCCAGATACAAATTTGAATAAGCAAGACTATACAAATTAAACTTCTGGAGAACAATAATAACAACAAACAATACTCAAAACGATCAAAGCATTCAAGCCACTAATTTCGAATTAAATTTTGATTCAGTTTCACAACATTTTTAAAAAATACTTTGACATGGGGCTATTTTGACGGGGCCATTTTGACGGGATTTTTCCGTCCTGTGCTATTTTGACGCCGGGCTGTTTCGACGGGGCTGTTTTGTCGGGGCGGTTTTGTCGGGGCTGTTTTGTCGGGGCTGTTTTGTCGGGCTATTCTGTCGCCGGGCTGTTATGACGGGTCACCATTGAAAATATCTTGGGGAAAGCATTATAATCATAAGAGAGCAGAAAATGAGCAAATTTTATATTTTACTAAAATTGTAAATTGTAAACTGAATATGTTACTTATATGTATATATATGGTGTTGTTTACAAAGTTAAATTAGTCGAAGTTAAAAATGGTGACGAAAAAAACGATACAAAAAATACTTCTTTAAATCATTTGTAAAATGTTTAATATTCATAAATGTATACTATAACTATAGGCCCACAGAGTGATAGAGTTATTTGGGTTAAGTAAGAAAAAAATATAATAGAAGTGCTATTTTGGTATTAATATAAGGACCAATTATTGCAAATATGCTAATATTTTCAGCTATTAAACTTGGACCTAAAATAGAACCCTGAAGTACAAAAAAACCCATAACCATTACATCGGAAATAAATGTTGTTAATATCCAAGAATAACAACAACAATATTAATCTTAATAATAATAACTTTAATTTTATGTAATAACTTTAATTAATTACTTATTAAAAAGTAAGCCAACTTTTTAAGCCGAGCTCAAATATGTTCAACATTGTCTCGTTATGAACTGAAGATAAGGTAATGTAAGAACAATGATCAATGATCCTTTTTTGGAATGATTTCAAATCAAATTAAAAAAAAAGAATTTTATTTTAATATTATCCATCACTGTCAATGATAACGAATAATTTGTTAGGTTCTTTCCGAAAAGCTGCATCATTAGATTAGAACGGCGCATAATTGATGCCAACAATGGACTTATTTTTAAATTAAGCCCAACAAAAGCGGAGTAGAATCTAAAGCGTCTGACATTGACAAATTAAAGTGTTTCGTATGACGCGAACTCTTAAAAATCTTCAACCAATTTAATGTAAAGAATGTCTGATATTTCAGAGAACACTGTGGTCTGCCGTCGCCACAAAATTCGCCTGTTCAACCCGGGCAGTTTTCTTCTGCAGTCGTGATACACTTCGGCCGATTCACCGATGCCATCTCGAGTGATCATTGGGAAAAGACCACTTCGACACCGAAAACCATTCCCAGTTTAACAGCATCAGAACCCATATTTAACACAAGAATTGTCTCTGCTAGCTCCAACCGTCCAAGAAGTGAGACCATCGCCAAAGAATTGCAATTCTCCAGTGGACAAATCGTTCCACACAAATCCTCGTACGCCACGTCAATTAGGGAATTCGTCCGAGAAAACCAGATGTCGTGGATGAAGAATCCATCAACGATTAATGGATTCGATCCTCTTTTAACTGAATCAACCGGAAATATCGATGCCAACCAGGAATGCTTAAACCTCTCCAACCAGAAGTCCGCAAATCTGCCAAACTCATTGGAAGCTCATCCCAGTCGAAAGATGTCCAGAGTTCAGACAAACCCATCAACCGACCTACCCGAGGATCTTAGCCTGCATGCCCTTGACCTTTCAACTTCTAAAGTTCCTCTGGATTTGAGATGCCTTTGACTAATTCGTTAGAACCTCACTTGAATCGCATGCGAGGTCGTATTTTAAACATAAAACGCTTATTGCATTAATTTAATAATCATTTACAAAGTAGCATATTTAGAGATCATACTTTTTATTTATAGAGTTTCTATCTTGTTAAACAGAAATAACTCGTGACAATCGTGAAGAACAGTTGCGTTATTAAGAAAAAAGATTGTATGGTATTTAGCTTACACCGAATTATATTTTACTGCGTTTCTTGCCAACATTAACTTGATTGTATTCCATTGTTGAAGAAGCAATAAATATGACAAACGTCTGTTTTGGTTTGTCATCAACTCAAATTCCTTTTTAATTAGATATAATAATAATAATAATAATAATAATAAGAATAATAATAATAATAATAATAATAATAATAATAATAATAATAATAATAATAATAATAATAATAAGAATAATAATAATAATAATAAAACAACAACAGCAACAACAACAACAATAATGATAATAATAATAATATTAATAAAAATAATAATAATTTTTTTCTATTCATCTTCTATGTTTGGAATCCCAAACAACCCATAATAATTGATTGCATAACAAACAATACCTGTAACATAGCAGGTTTGGCTATCACGATTTCCATGTTTGAAAGAAATTCAAAATATTCAACTAATTTTTAGGTAATGGGGTTAGTTGCCATTCCTTCTTTATGCATTGCATGATTTAAACTGACATTATAAAAGATTTCATTTATAAATAATAGATGGTGACGACGACAATAATAATAATAATAATAATAATAATAATAATAATATAATAATAATAATAATAATAATAATAATAATAATAATAATAATAATAATAATAATAATAATAATAATAATAATAATAATAATAATAATAATATAATAATAATAATAATAATAATAATAATAATAATAATAATAATAATAATAATAATATAATAATAATAATAATAAAACAACAACAGCAACAACAACAACAATAATGATAATAATAATAATATTAATAAAAATAATAATAATTTTTTTCTATTCATCTTCTATGTTTGGAATCCCAAACAACCCATAATAATTGATTGCATAACAAACAATACCTGTAACATAGCAGGTTTGGCTATCACGATTTCCATGTTTGAAAGAAATTCAAAATAATTCAACTAATTTTTAGGTAATGGGGTTAGTTTGGATGATCCAGTCTCATGAGGATGTATAATTCGGTTTTGCACTACAAATTGGAAAACCATTGACTTGCTTCGTCCAAATAATCGTGTTATTCAACCAAGTTAAAACTACGTTAATGTTGCATACAAGTGTAATTAGCGCCGCTTGAGTAAACTCTGGAAGTAGTAACCAGCTATAGCTATAGCCAAATAACTATAAAATACGGTTTAGATTATTACTCTAGAAATGGTATTATTCTGCTTAATTTCAAAGTTTAATATATTACCGTAGTTTGAGTGAAATTCCTTAAGTTAATTCTTAAAGTTTCTTAACATCGAAAAATAAATGAAAAATTCAAAAAAACTTTTTAAGACCATTGAATTTAATCCTTCCCACGCTTATAAAGATCACTTTCATTTATCAACTTTCAATATCTTGAATGTGGAAGATATTTTTGTCTTCAAAAGTGTCTGTCATTTCGTACTAGCTATCCTGTCAAGCTAAGAGAACAAGGTTGCAATCGTTAAAATTAAAACTGACTCTCAATGACTTCACTCTAAAGATAAAAAAGTTTACTCGCCATGACATTGTGGATTTTTCCGACAAATTCAATGAATAACAAAGCGATGACAGTGCTGACATTTGTCGTCAACGTCAGACCTTAAATAAAATAGGATAGCAAAATCAAGAAAAACGGATAAATAAATCCTTGGAATGTTTTTGCGCCAAAAACAAACAATTCGAACAAAAGCGGTTGAAGAATTATTTCTTAGTCAATCTTGCATTTTGACATAAACGAGAATAATTATCGAAAAAATCTTGAAAACCACTGTTTAATCGAATGACATTACAATTACATTATAATTAACCATTATTTAAAGTGCCTTATATCCATTTCGGAGGCCAGGGCATTATTATTATATTATATTACATATTAATATCATTATCAATGTCATCATAATTATTATTATCATTATTGTTATTATTATTTTTATTATCACGATAACGTACCAGAACAGAACTCCAATAAAGAATTCAATAATATATACAAAAATTTCAGTGAAGTAAAATCATAAGCATTCTTTCAACACTATTACTTTTTATTTTTCTTCTTAATATTCTATTTTATTTTACTTTCGGGGTTCGAAATAAATCATCTACTGCTTTGTTATCTTTGCACAAAAGAAGAAATTCTAGCGTAATAGACACGTAGATCCTCACCAATTTCTGGCAAAGGCAAAAATATTGATGTTGACTTCATTCGCACGACACGAGCCTATTTCCAAAAGAACTGTGAATTTTTGATGCCAGAATATCTGCAAACATTGTTTGGTGGTTTTGTTTGCCATACAAACATTTGAACACATTCTTAATCTCTTTATACTACAATAGGCCACAAGTCGTGTTTGAGCGAGAAATATTTGTCTTGTCAAAATTATTTGCCGTCCTGGAACCAGCGTCATACCTGAAAACATCATTAAATAGATGCACTGAACCAAACAGCACTATAAAGATAGCAGATTGTTCAAAGATCGTGACTAATTAACTGATTGTTACTTATTTTATGATTTAGAAGTAATTAATTATTTTTAATCTTAATTATTTATTATATTAATCACCAAATTTATACTTTTAATATTCACCAGAAGACACAATTCAATACTGACTAATTTAAGCTAACTTGGCAATAGTTGAAAAGTGATTAAAAATGACTTAAATTATTCATAGCAAGATCACTGGCAGGATTTAACAAAAATAGCAGATTTTCACAGAAGATTTACTTCCTAGATCAGCTTTTGTCAAAGAACCCCCATTGTTTATGAAGCGAGATAAATGCGAAACGTCATGCAAAATATGAAATAGCGAAAGATGTATGTCGACCAAATGAATGAAAGAACTTTGAAAGACGCATTAACTGCGTGAGAGGTGGATGAAAAGTTGACGCACGAATCCTTAAATTCTGTTGAATGAAGTTCAACGAATGAAACTTATTTTTATCTCGTGTTATTATGAGAGCGTAATGGTTAGGAATCAACCTGCATTGAAACAAAAGAAACTCCCTTCATTAATCTAGTTAATTAATTATTTATTTGTTTAACTCAATCAATTAAGTCAACATCTATCAAATAAATTAATGTTGGATGATATATTTAAATGTTATGTTGCTCACTGAACTATTTTTAAATGCATAATATTGATTATTGTATAAATATCTCTTCTTTTCGTAATAATGAAAGTTACAAAAAATTAAATTATTTCTTGTTAGTTAATTAAATATAACAACAACAATAATAATACATATAATAGTAATAATAATTTGTTTAAATACATTATTTATTGATTAATTAAAATTTCAAAGTTCATTTGAATGAAAATGAATTTGTCATTTCCTACGATTATGAATTGCAGATTAAAATTTTTGAGAGTACAAATGTCTAAAGTAAGGCGTTACTGAAATAATTTAAAGACTGATCATTTTAAGCCTGGATGTCCCTGACTGCTAATTTATTACATCTTAATTTATTATATCCTACGAATTCCGAAGTTGTTGCTAAAGTCTAATTTATTGAATCTTTGCTAGCAATTACCCCAATTAGTGAATGATAATATTGACGCATTCGCTAACAACTTAACCGAATATTCTTTACATTATATTATTTGGATTTAGTGCCAAAACATTCATTGTCATGCTTTGAAAAAAAGACGCCTTTTTACGTATATTGAGAATAGCTTACTTCTGTAAATGTCATAGGTGCTGCTATTAATAGCATTAACATTTCATAATTAACGAGACACATTGTAATAACATATTTATTACAACGAGTTTGTGAGAACTTGTACAAGATGAAATATTTCTGATTCATTTCGTGAATGTATGGAATGATTGGAGAGAATGGAAATAAATAAATATGAAGATCGTTCGCATCACGAATTTTCTAAGATTGCTTTAGATGACTACGCATCTTACAAACATTAAATAAAGTTTTATGAATACGTTTTTTTCAATTTCCACAATATTTCGTAAAAAATTCCTAGACAAAACTAATCAATCCAGTGATTCACTTCGAGATTGACTTATTTTATTTCAATTTACTTTTTCAAAAGTCACAATGTATGTTTATTTGTATAGAGCCATAAGAGTAAATGTCAGGGGTGCTCAACTATTTGTATGGCGCCGCATCCAAGGGGCGCTTTGTGGCGGTGCAAGCTGGGTTGCGAACACGAAACGACTGTTGCTTTTACCGTCGTTCGCAGGCACGCCATCCTCTGAGCCAACCTGCAAGTCGTCTTTTAATACAAATTAGAGTAATTTTAGTAATGATAGGGGCTAATATGATATTAAGCAATATAACATATAACTGGCATGCGGGTTGTATTTCTGTTAACCAGCGAACAGTTGATTACCACTTTAGTCCCTTCTTTTCATACAATTGACATGCTTCAGTCACACCTTTCAGATAAATTTTCTTGCTTGTAAGCAGGTTGTTTTATTCAATTCATTTGTCCTTTGCTCAATCGTGAAATAAAAAATAAATCGATATTTTATTATTTTAATTACTCTTTTTAATAGAAATGCATTTTGTGAAATTTTCTTGTTACACGTACAATCATTGCAGATACGGTGAGGGAGCTATAATTAAATCGGATGAAAACCTCAGATGCGTGACCATACTTCAAATTAGGAGGGTCACATTTATTGAGAGAATGCTGAAAAGGTTGAAAGAACTATTTTTACAATATTATTCATCAATGTAATCACTTTACATGGATTCATTGTCTGCTGTGGTCTGACTACATTACACAAATTCTGTCTGATCCACTTCGACTCGATAATTATTTTTAGCTTCAAATAGTATTATTCTTTTACTTGGCTTAAGGGCGTCACGAGAATAGGGCAGTGAGGTTGGTATTACAAAGTACAATGACATTAAGAAGGACATAGTTAAATTAATGCTAGCAATATAATTAATTATTTTGAATTTATTCTATGTCTATTTATAATAAAAAAAAAAACGTCAATCTTTATTCGGATGGGATAATCTATAAACTACATTCCGAGAGTGTCATTTATTTATTTTTATTTATCGAATTATTTTTATTTTGTTGGATTTCAGACGAAATCTAGGAGAAACTGGTCAGGCAAATCGAATAACCTCAGCTATTTCAATTTCAAAGGATTCCAAGACCCATTCAATGAGGAAGCATGAATCACTTTGTAAATTCAGTAAATTCAATCTTTAAGAAAGAATGTCATATTTGAGGAATACTATTTTGCTGCAAGTTATGGCATCGACGCTAGTCATGACCTTTCATCCTCCACCATTCCGGAAAAATTGTGCTATATAAATGGCTGAGCTCCTCTGACGTTACGCCACATAAATTGAACCAGTATTTTTTTTACCACTGTAAACTGATTATATCTTGACTCTTATAAAAGAGATAAAATAATAAGTTATAAATTTGCAAAAATGATAACATTTATAAATCACCTTTGAACTTTGTGATATGCATGATGGCTGTGAAGGTGGTGGCATATTATTTTTTCTTATTCAAGTCTAGCATAACCATTACTTTGTTGATAATGCTAATGCATTATGTTCAGTCATGTACAAGATGCCTTAAGAATGCCTCATTGACAAATTTATGGGGTTGTTATGTTCAGATTTTTATTTTTCTTGATGTTTATATTAATTTCGTACTATAGGTAACAGGTTTCATTAAATAATGCTGGTGATAAAATACAAATTGTACAAATTCGTAAGTATATGGAATTGATATTTTTGATACATTCTTGATATATATAGAAAATAATGTAGTAAATTTAGTTTTATTTTATAAATCTAAGCACATAAACAACCTGCAAGGAGTAAACAACGACATAACCGTTGCATCGATGGTTGTTGAGTTCCAAAAAAATTGATAATAATATAAATATAAATATAAATGTAAATGTAAAAGTAAATGCAATTGTAAATGTAAATGTAAATGTAAATATAAATAAAAATAAAAATATAAATATCAATATAAATATAAATACAAATATAAATATATATGTCCTAAATATAAATATATATTATATATTATTTTTTTTTTTTTTTTTTTTTATTATAAACGCATTGATAACAAATTATTATTATTATTATTATTATCATAAAAAATTATTGTTTCAATAATATTTCTTTAAAGATATCTTTCGTTACATAATAGATTTAAAATAGGCATTCATTCAAATAAACAATTAAAGGTGATGAAATAATATAAGGAGTCGTCTGCTTGATAACAAAAATAGTTAAAATAATGATTTTTTATTTTCTAAATGCAATTTATTAAAAACTGTCTTTAGATTTGTTAATTCACGATAAAAACAATTGCAGAAACTCATGTCGGCAAAGAACCGCCGGTTTAGTTTTACAAATTTATCGATATTTAATATACTGAATAGTGACTATATCTACAAATAAAAAGATTATGTGAAAAGTGTCAATTATAATTTTTTATCTGTCGTTCTTTAAATGGATGTTATAAATCAAACCATCTAAGGTGCCACTTTTTGAAAAGATTAGTTGAAGTTATAAATATGATTAATCGTAGATTAAAAAAAAAGAAACATTATGGAATGCAAAAAATGGAACAGGCAATTAGATTCGTATAAGTATTTCTTTTTATTAAAATTTATTGCTTAATAATCTATCAGGAATGTCATTTCAGATTTATCAGAGGAAGTGGGGAAACCAAAACTTTTCCTCAAGTTGGTGAGATGATATTTGTTTTGCTTGTCATCGATAGCCAATGGATGGCAAAACCTGTTCAGGCTTTGGTCAGCAACAATCGGGTGATGTCGATTCCTCCCTGTCACCTATCCTTACTTAAACCATATTTTCATCAAGAGAAGCTTCAGAGTGAGCATAAACTTTCTAATCGAATTAACACAAGCAAATGGAACAGCTCTACCAAACTCAGCCAAAAGAATCAAAATTATAAAAAAAATCAAGAAGTATCAAATATACATAACAACAACACCTCCAAAGTTGGAAGACGTTTTACGATAATATTCATTAAATATGTCTTTTAGAAGAACACGAAATGGAGAAATTTGATTACAAATGTTCGATTACGATTTAAATAATTAACTATGTCAAACATTAAAAAAAAACTGTTTCAGTATGTGGAACCTCGGCTTAAAAGTAATTCAAACCTGAGGAACAAATCGAAGTTGGTGCATAAATTACTGGGCATGGGATTAGCAGGTCGAAAGAGCAGTTCACTTATTCAAAACGAATTGTCAGATCGCAATTATTTCCCACAAGCAAAGTCAAGGACGTCATAATGTATATATTGGGTAGGGGTAGATAGAAGTCGATAGATGCTTCTTAATAAATATTATTTAAAAATTAATGATATTAATTGAAAAGCAAAATTTGTAAATCAACAATTTATATAAATTACTACGATAGTTAAATAATATAATTTCATATAATTTTTATGAAATGTATATAAAATTATAAACATAAATCTAATTATTAATAATATTATAATTAATATTCATGATAATACAACATTTGATTTTGTTATAAATAGCAAGGCAAGGTTATTATAAGTATTTCCAGCTTGTCAAGATGAATAAGTAATAGTGGCCTGATGAATGGTTAAAAGTGCGCATATTAAAGTTTAAAAAGAAATAACGAATAATTCATTCAATGTATCTCTCGTTGAATGAAGAAATTGACGTGACGAATTTTTGCAAACTGTTTACCCATTCTTTTTGTTAAAATGAAAACGCCCTGTTGGGTTATAATGTCATAATACATTAGTATTGTGGAACCCCTAGCAATGCTTGGGGTCGGTCACGTAAGATATAACCATCACTAACCTACATTTGAAACATTCGTAAAGCATTTAAATAATTTTAATCAGTTACTTGTAAAATTTTAAGAATCTAAATCTATAAAATCTTTAATCCGTTTGGCAACGAATTATTTTTTTAGTGTGATAATAAATTAATAAATATTATATTTATTTAAAAAACTCGATTAATCTCCTTATTTATGTAGACTCAATTTATAAATTTCAAAAATATTTTATTCAGACACCCATCGAAGTATTTTTTGATTCATTCCTTTCGAATGTAAATAACTTTTATGTGAGACTGAGTATGACAGAAAACCAGGAGAGTGTCGCCGAAGTTAGTGAACTAATTTGTGCATGGTTAAAATTTAAGATTAAAATCTACTCAAGATCAGCGATTAATTCTTTTTTATAGAAAAGTTCAGAGAAGAGAAACGCCATGAAAGCAGCCTTGAAAGCTGTTGTAAATGGTTGCGGATTGTTCTACGTGAAGAGTTCAATTCCAAGCAATGACATTTTTAAAATTAAATTTCACCATTTTAACAATTTCAGTGAAGTTATTTCCATATTCCCACTTGACATCGAAAAACATCGAATGACAGCTTTCATTGGCCTTGAAACTACTCCTAACAACTTATTACAACTACGCAGAATTTGCACTAGCAATGATGATGATGATGATGATGATGATGATGATGATGATGATGATGATGATGATGATGATGATGATGATGATGATGATGATGGATGATGATGATGATGATGATGATGATGATGATGATGATGATGATGATGATGATGATGATGATGATGATGATGATGATGCTGATGATGATGATGATGATGATGATGATGATGATGATGATGATGATGATGATGATGATGATTGATGATGATGATGATGATGATGATGATGATGATGATGATGATGCTGATGATGATGATGATGATGATGATGATGCTGGATGATGATGATGATGATGATGCTTGATGATGATGATGATGATGATGATGATGATGATTGATGATGATGATGATGATGATGATGATGATGATGATGATGATGATGATGATGATGATTATGATGATGATGATGATGATGATTGATGATGATGATGATGATGATAATAATAATAATAATAATAATCATAATAATAATAATAATAATAACCCTAGCAATGATGATGTTGATGATGATGACGATCATTTTATATTTTAACTTTTTATATTGTTTTTTTTTAAAGTAGGCCTACGATTTTCTTTACAATGGCGAGTTGTAAATATTTGAACTATGAATGAAAGATCTTGGAATTGGTTCTAAGAGCGTTGAGTTGAGTGAGACCGTCAGCAAAATGAATTACATGTTTTAGAGGCCGCTGATTAATGCAAACGTTTATTTAAAGGTTAGTCCCCACATTGCATTTGTAAGCGTTTCAATGGGGGTTTGAAAGATAGCTTAATTTCGTTGCAAGTTTATTCGCAAGAGGTCAGACTGTTCTTTCAACGATATTTACTTCTGCGCGCTAAGCAAATTAACTATCAAGTCAAGAATGTTAATAAATAGACATTAAAGTTTTCAATAATTTAAAATGATTTTAAGCTATAAATAAAAATATATTGTTTAGTACGATTTATTTATTTTATTAACTGAGCAGAAAACCGAAACTTCTCACCTGCTCACTATCACACAACTTTAACATTGAGAAAAGAAACGAGAGTAATCAGTAGTAAACGAGAAAAGGTGACAAGTCATATTCATTGAGGAGGGAGGTGAAGCGACTATAGATGCTGGCTGAATGGGCACCCTGTCGTAATAGCCCAGCGACAAAATAGCCCCATCAAAATATCCCAGGACAAAATAGCCTCGTCAAAATGACCCCGTCAAAACATAAAACATATAAAACAGATAAATTTTATTGTAAAAAAAAAATAATAAAATAAACTAAGTGTAAATTAATCACATCAAATAAGTTACATTGGGAAATTATAAGCAATTCCGATAATCGAGAGGTTCTGTATTGAACAAGAGTATGAAGACGTTTGGTTTCACGTACTTAACCTTCTATAAGCTATATTAAATTGCAGCTTAAATCATACACATTGCAATAGGAACTCACTATAATAAAAAAACTTAGAGGTTTAAGAGGTTTATTGTAAGGAAGTCAGGGAAGGGATAAAAAGAAATTAGACGATCAAAGGAACAGCTTAATTTATGTCTCATCGCCCAATTTGTCTCGTAAAAGTATGAGATCCTAAAACCATCCAATGAAATTTAATTTACACCCATCCCTGATTGGTTCTTGCCCCAAGACCAAGTTTTTAACTCATATTTCAGGACGTTTTGTCTTGCTACGAAGAATGATCATCTGATTCTTCGAAACATTCGAGTTAAAATTCTTTTGTATGAAATCGTTGAAATTCACGCAAGATGTTTGTTGACTTCGTTTAAGAACCTTCAATATAAATCAAACGCATATTCGCACAACAGTTGGCATTGTCAAGAACAGAAGGGAAATTCAACGAACAAAACAAATAGTCTTCACGAGAGAAATTATCGTTTCTAGGGTTTCGACGCATATGCTTGGACGTTGTCACGCTCGAGTTTGGAGGGGCGGTCTAAGAAATTCTGATAGTTCGTGACAAGGGGGTGGGGGTAATCCTATGTGTAACGTCATACAAATTAAAAATTAAAATTAAAGTTTTTGTTTAAATTATGATTTTGATATCGAAAATTTGCTTTTAATCATGGTGGAGGGAGCTTATTTTTACTAAAAGATTGTTTCAGTGATTTAATCGTTTATTGCCCGGTATTTTGACGTCATTGCGTTTCAAACGATTGAGAAATTATAACGTATTTTATGTAATTATCACGAAATTTATAGTTCGTTAATGTAAAAAAATAAAAAATCAAATATAAATAAAGTTTTTAGTTGAATGTGTATAAGATTTTGGTTGAATCAGTTGCTTTTAGGAGAGAGGGGTCTGAGATTTGTGACAGTGTGAGGCGGAGGGGGATTTAAAATGGTCTAAACTAGTGTGACAAATTTTTTTATGGACCGCGTCTTTTTCGTAATTTCATTAATAATAAAATCATTTAATCTAGACAAATTCACCGTTATGCATGTAGGGAGTAAGAATGCAAAAGTATAACATAAATTTGGAGGAAGCCTTTTGTAACTCTTCTACCTGACATAGACATCCTAAATTACTATACGAGACAAGACTAGCTATAGGAGAAGCATTGGCAAACTTATTTGTCAAATCCTTTTCAAATTACTTTATTTACTATTCAAAATGTCGTGCAAACAATATTTATTGAGTGGAAGTGTATAGCTTATGATTTTGTATAGACCTACTTTCAGGATCAGTCCCACAGCGAAAGCGTGTGCTTCCTTAAGGCTGGCCCTTTGGGTTTATTTGAATTTATTTGCTTTCGCTTTTTGTTTTTTTTTCTGTATATATAACGGCTTGTTTGTTTGATTCAATAAACTCATAAACAAAAAAAATCCTTTGACTCAGGAATAATACCAAGAGATTGGAAAAACGCATTAGTGTTTCCTCTGTTCAAGAAGGAAAGTAGGAATTTGTTATCCAGCTATAGGCCAGTAAGCTTAACTGCTATAGTTTGCAAAGTAATGAAAAGAATCAAAGAGGCTGTTTCAACATTTTTTGGAAGAAACGAAGTGATTGGCAAGAGCCTACGTGGTTTTACTAAGAATAGTGTCATACCAATCTACTTGAAAAGGCTTGAAAAAAAGCTCAGTGCATGTGGGATTGAGAGCAAACTATTACATTGGCTGACAAACTGATTGATAGATAGGAGACAGAAGGTAGGCATGGGAGGAATTTATTCAGATTGGCAACCAGTGCTTAGCAGTGTCCCACAAGGATCGGAGCTTGGACCTGTGCTGTTCTGCATATATATAAATGATCTGGATGATGGCATAAGGTCTAAATTATCCAAGTTTGCTGACGACAGAAAAATAAGTAGCAAGAGAATGTGGATACACTTCAGGATGACCTTAGCAGGTTATTCAAATGGGCAGAAGATTGGCAGATGCTTTTCAACCTAGACAAATGCTCCATTATATATATGGTATGTAGAAAGACCAAAATCGCATATGAATTTGGAGAAGCATTCTACAGCAGTCTGATCATGAAAGAGATCTGGAGGTAATAATGCAGAACAATGAAAAAGCATCTCTACAGTGCACGGAAGTTACTATAAAAGCAGAGTACTTGGAATGATAAAGAGAACAGTAGCGAGTAGGGACAAAGATGTAATTCAGAGATTGTATAAAGCATTAGTGGGACCACAAGTTGAGTACTCTGTACAAGTTTGGAACCCTTATTTGAGAAAGGATGTAAAAGTTTTGAACGGAGTACACTGAAGAAGGGCAACCAGGATGATAAAAGGATTTGTAAAGCTGAGTTAAGAAAAAAATTTAGTAGATCCAAACTAACTACTTTGAAAAAGACAAGAAATAGAGGGGACCTCATCAAGGGCTTTAAAAATTTATCGGGAAGGGAAGGCCTTTTGTCTAGCCAGTTTTTCGAAGTCACAAAAAGTGCTTCTACTAGAGGGCGCGATCGTAAATTATATAGGAAGGTTTCGGGAAAGCTAAAAAATAATTATTTCAGCGCAAAGGGGGTTTCGTTATGGAATAACATACATATACACAGATATATAACATACATGTAATATCGATAATGGTGATTTTTTAAGAGGTGATGTTCAAATTAGCAGTTATGAATTATGATTATGTTGCTGTTGGCAACATAGCAGAGATGGGAAGAACAAAATATGAAGAAAATTTGCCAATCAGTGACAGAATGAAGCCATGAAATAAAAGCGCTCTTCATCCGTCGTTGGTTGATCGTGACAAGGTTCTCATGCCAATTGTTATATAAAGTTGGGACTTATGAAAAAATTTTTCAAGTCATTAGACAGCGAAACTGAACCATTTCGGTACCTGCTCAACAAGTTTTCAGAGTTGAGTTATTCAGAGGTAAAATAAGGTATATTCATAAGTTCATAAAATAAGAAGAGCTAATGAACAAGAGACTCTATGAGGTAGTTCAAAAGGGTGCTTGGATGACATTCAAGTCAATTTCCTTGGAAATAAGAAATACTCTGAATAAGTGAACTTAGTACAAAAATGCGATAAAGGCAGACTACTGCTGGATGCTTCATCGTGATTTGTCAACTACTCAATATAAGCGGAAGTCCACAACCAAGAAATTTAAACCATGAACACGTTTGACAAATTATTGTATTTTATCACATAGTGTAAATAATTTTATTGGATATAGTCACGTTCATGTTTATGTTTAGTATTTCGTGTAGCAATAACTACTAAAATAAAAAATTGCATTTTGTATATTTTGAAATAATGGAAATAGAAAATTTTAGATCACTTGAATATTTCAATGGAGGATGATAGAGACAAATGGTTTACATATTCGAAAGCAGGATGTTTAAATTGATTAAGAACTTGAATTGGATATTAAGATATCCGCGAAAAGTTTATTTGTTAACCGGTGTAATACAAGTCTGTACAACCTTCATATAAAAGAAAACAGTACTGGCCGCTCCTAAAAGCATGGATGATAAAGCTGAAATGATAAATATAATTATGATACCAGAGATGGGCTTTAACTACTTAAAAAGTAGTTAACTATTTTTATAAAAAAGTAGTTAGTAACTATTTTTTAATTACTTTGTAAATAAGTAGTTAGTAACTACTCCTTAACTACTTGCATAGTAGTTAACTACTTTTTAACTATTTTTTAACTACTTTTCAGTTGACATTTGATAAAATTAATTTTCTAGACAACTGAACAAGACATAATTTATTAGCATATCTATTTACACTAGTGTAACATTATCAACAAAATTTTATTGTCCAAATTAATCAAACCAGAAGTGGATGTTTTAGGCGATCTCTTAAAAAAATCATCTTGTCGATATAATTATCCGATAATTAATATTAAAATCGTCGGTTATATAAAACCTGCCCTGCTACACTAAGACATGGAATTTGTTTTGTAACTTTTCAATCTACGAATCAAAACAAGTCGAAGGCTTTCCTAATGTCAGAAACTTTTGATTGTCATTCTTAGATTGATGATCGATTGTGAGCTGAACAATTTTTTGTTTGATAGCTTTTCAGAATCATTAGACAACTAATATCAGAAATGATGTTGGAGAATCAAACTTACAGATTGTTACCAAATATGGTTCGTCAGAGTTTTAGGTTTTCGATTACGTCTCACAATTTACATAAAACGTTTTCAAAATACGGCTACTAAGTAATAATTCAGAAATAAGAAATGGCGATAATAAGCAAAATTTGAAATCAAAGAAACTAAGCTTATAAAGTGATATACCAAAATTGGAAAATTTGAAAAAAATTATTTTTGTTCATTTTATTTTAAAATTTTATTATTTTATTAAAAGTAGTCAAAAAATAGTTACTAATTAACTACTTTTTTAAGTGTTTAGTTATTAGTTATTAACTACTTCTTAACTACTTTAAAGTAGTCTCTGTATGATACTAAGTAAGGATATTATTCTGAATAAGGATATTATTCTGAAAGTTAATAAATCACTCAGGGGCATAGTTAGTAGTCTCGACCCTCGACTGATAATTTCGTGATAACATTTTTAATTGCATATCCAATATTGATAGTTTGATGTCCCAATATGTGAAATAAAATATTAAAAGTTTTACTGGCGCTTCATTGAACCTTTGTAAAATGCCGTTTGTGAGCTGGGCGTACATTGATTTATCTGCGCTATCAGTTCTGATGGTTTGAAAGTTGATTTTTAAATTATAGTCTATTCAATTCGACAAGATGGAGAATGGAAGGCGTCGATTTTTACGTCAAGTACATTACACGCCATCACAATAGAGATTCAATCATAAAGAAATTGCAAACTTCAAGTAACTATCGAGAGAATAATAGTAAAGCTTAATGATAAGAATGCCTTTGAAATATTGCTTGACTTAGTGAATGTCTTAATCGTGAATTCATTTGAGATTTATGTTCCAAATCTTTCAAAGTTGTCAAGCACTCATTTTCGAAGACATTATTCATTTTCTTCATCTTTATTTCATCATCATCGTCGTCGTCGTCAACTCGGTTATCCTAAATACAAGAAACATCTTAAAATTCATCAATTCATCATTTTGAAGAAATCGCGACATGCAGGCAGCATGTTCGACTCCTGCTCAGTCATCAAAGGGTGTTGATGGCGATGATGATGAAGATATTAAAGTCAATTGAAATTATTTCACAACTCCAGTGGTTTGACTTTGTTCACTTCCCATGGCCACCACCAGCAAACAGCGGCATTAGTATTAGTAGTAGTAGTAGTAATATAATAGACATATAAGATCTGGAAATTTTTCAAGCATAGTACCTGGAGAAAACACAGACGAAAGGGCCAAAGAGGACGCACAAAAAACACTTTCAATAATTCATGACAATATTTCGAAAATTTATTTAACCATTTCAATACTTCTATTCGAACTCAAAATAATTATATTATGGTCCTTGGGTGATCCCTGACCCGTATGAGGACTTTAAATATTCGGGTGATGTTTTTTTTTGATGATGGTTCTAGAAAGTGTCAGAGGGCTAAATAAAATCTTTGAAAAGTAGTAGTAGTAAGAGTTTCGAGCGAGAGAGCTGAGATGCGGCCGGCTTGTTTTTCGTGCGTTGTTTTGGTGAAAATATCGCTAGAAAATACACTGGTTTAGCTTAATTATCTCGTTTTTTTCGTGTCCCCTACCTTTCATTCGTTAAAAGGTGAAACTACTCGTTGAAACGGAATTCAAGGTGATCAAATATGACAAACCAAAAACATTCAAAGATGGGTGGAACAAAACGACCCGGTTGCTAATGCGGAGAGACAGAAAGGGCTGATCACATTAAAGGGGCACGGTGTCTTTGAAGTCCTGGAACTTATGGAAGGCACATGACGTCACAAGAAGACTTCTTAT